>VDFB02000015.1:259412086-259620233 GCA_007258455.2 Sequoia sempervirens
AAAAAAATTCTTCCAAATGGTGAAAACCTGGAAACAGGCACTACTTGAGGCCTTTGCATCCCTATTTCTTAGCATGCATCCTCGACACTTAGCCTTTCTCCATCATGCCTTGTCCTTATTGCCTTGGTTTGGAATTGGTCTTTGTCTTTGTCTAGGGGCATCACTGTGTTAGCTTTGGTCTCTTGGATATGCTTGTCTTTAGGACACCTCGCAAACGGTGTTTTTCAACACTAACCCAACTGTGTTTTTCAACACAACCCCTGACATCGTGTGTTTTCAACACTTATCAGTTTGGTCTTATCTAGTTCGGTCATGTGATCTTACCTACTTGCAAGCATTCGATCCTTATCCTTGGAACTCAGTATTAGTTTACACACTTAAAAAATTTTAATTGCAACACTTAATGCTTGAGATATGCCATGATCTTTTCTTTGTGTGCTGACTGATATTGATTTTTCGTTGGGTATCCTTGTCTAATAAGTCTCTCGAATTCATAGCTAGAGGACTTGGGGCATGGGGGCATGTTTTTATTTGCTGCAGCGTGGGTGTTGTCTTGAACCTCTTCGGTGTCTCTTGTTGTCTCCTTGACACTTAAGGAACTATGGCATCAGCAGATGTTTTTGCACAACCATTCTCATGAAATCTTAGTGTTTATGTCTTGATCACGATGATGGTTTTGTGACATTAAATTGGGTAGCTAACATTGTAGTCATCTTGACCTTCATGTCTTTGATGCTCATGTTAGAATCTTTCCATTCAAGCTAATATAAATCACATTCATATCTTCATAGTTAGCGTTTGTGACTAGTGATGATTGTGTGATTGTCCAGATGTCGGTAATAATGGCCCAATGATGAAAATGGAACCCTGCCATTCTCTAATGAATGATAGACACACAAAACCTATGTTTACCCTATTGCAAGTACACCTTTGCATTTTCATGTAGCTTGCATTATTTAGACTTCATGTTAATTTGCGCTTTTTAGGTTGTATTATGGGTTTGAGAGGGTTTCCTTCATCTTTCTTGTGGATTTTTCATCAACTGTGATCACGTTCTTCATTTCCTTATCTTCTTTCGTGATCTCAATCGAAATTCCCTATCTTAAACAGTTGATCGATTTTGATGCATCCTCTTTATTAAGGCAAATTCTCTTCCTTCTCTCCATTTCTTTCCATTTCTTCCAAACTTCTATCTTCCATTCGATTTCACCCCACTTCTTTTCTTCTAATTCAACCTTAGGGCATAATTTTCTTGCTGATCTACCTGGGTTCTGTGATTTTTATATTTTTCATCTTACATAAAGAACCCTATCTTTTGTTTGATTTGATCAAATTTTTCAATTTATTATTTCTCCTCTATCTCATTTCGATTTCGATCACGAGGGGGCAGTACCTATCAAACTTCAATCCTTGATTCAGCTTTATCAATTTATCATTTGCTTCTCTTGGGGCAACCTTGCTTGAGATTCTTATCTCTCACTTTGGATGTGATCCCGAATCGACCTCATGTTCAAAGGCCTTTTGTTTATGTTTGTCCAGATGTGATCCCGAGTCTACCTCACATTTGAGTTGTTTTGTGATCCCAAACTGATCTCACACTGCAAATTCATTCTTTGACTGCATGTGATCCTGAGTCAACCTCACATTAGTCAAAGAGGGGCAAATGTATGCAACCTAAAACGGTCACCTATACTTTGGGCCCCATTTATTTAATTTGTCAACATCAACTTTCTGAATCAATGATTGTCGCATTTTCAAATCAAATTTCTTAATCAATTCATAGCTATTTCAAATGTTTCAATTTTCCCTAAGGTTTGAATGCTTCATTAATTTTATTTAATCAAAAGAAATAAATCCCTTTTAATAAATAAAATAATGTTATTTAATTGAAGTTAATATTACTTAAATAAAATGATGCTATTTAATTAAATCTATTTTTAATTAAATAATTTTATTTTATTTTATTAATATTCATTTCTAAATTACATAATCTTATTTTATTTTATTAAAAGAGATATTATCATCTTAAATTAAATAAAATAAATGAAATATCCTCTCAAGAATATCCTGTGATGAAAAAAGGAAACAAATCGGTTAAAAGGGAAATAAACTAAAAAAGAATTCCAATCAAGATTTGTTTCTATTTTTCTATTTATCCCACATTGCTTCTGAATTTGCCTTCAATTCCACTTTTGCCTATAAAATGAGCCCTCTCATTCTCATTTCAAGAATCACGAATTTTTACATCAGACTTATGCTACAAATTTGAATTTTATCATTTGAGATTACATTAGTTTGATTATATAAGCATCTTATTTTTAGAGCATATAGTTTAATATTACATTTTAGCTTAATCTTCATAGTAGATTAATTTGCAAAATAATTCATTTATGACATTGCATGTAGATTAAGTTTCATTTCAATAAATTAGTTTGGTTTATTACATTTTACAGCCATTTAGATTAGTTTTCATTGTTGCATTGCAAGAACAGGATTCATGGAGATTGGCATTCTTGCTTCTCCTCTTTGAATCTCTCGTTCCGAGATTGTATTTGCAGGGGTAACAGGGTTAATCTGAGGGCCACAATATCAATCCCTGCTCTTCTTGGATAAAGAGCTGATATCGATTTGCAAGGACTCATTATTGAGTATCCTTGCATGCAAGGATTCACAAAAGTATAACATATTTTCAGTTATACAAGCGCCACTGTGGTTCTCAGCCCTGAGTGTGAACTTCATTGTTTACAGGTTGAAATAAAAAATAAAAAATAAAATAAAAGAGAAAATATTGAAAATCAAAAGAATGAATTCAACTTATTAGGGGTATTTGAATATCTCTATCGGGGCTACAGACCCCTAACTGGAAATAGAGCTATGTTCGAGAGAGTCACAATGATAACCTCGTCAGAGCTATAGACACCTGACTGGTAGCGAGGCTCTATCCAGGTTTCTTTTGAAGTTAGAATCTTTACGTAACCTGTCTTGACTGAACTTGGTTTCTGTAGTAGCTCAAGGAGGGAAATGAATTCATGTGCACACACTTAGATTTTTAGTTTATGGAAGGTTCGGTCTACCTTTGGTTTTGGTTCTTTAATTTGTGCATTTTGATTTGTTTTTTCTGATAATGAGATTGAACCAGAGATTTTGGGTTCTTGATTCCTATTTGTGATCGAAATGCTCTGGAACATTTCCCCAATAGAGTCACCATTTGTTGTGCAGTTTTTGCACACATGCCCCATTGAAAGTAGGGACCCTCTTTCACTTTGATTTTGGTGTTTTGGCCCTTTAATTTTGAGGATTTATCTTGCTTTGGCATGAGCCTAAATATTTATTTTGTTTTCCCAATCGATTCCCCTACGTTATTCATTGAAAATCTTAAGTTCTGGTGAATTTCAAGTGTTTACCCTGATTCGGGATTTTCCACCTTGTGTGGATTTTCCCAGATCTTGCTCGGACTCCAGCTGAATGTTGTGGTTAGTAAATTTCCAGTCTTCATGGATATTTGCATGGGCTGGATTTTTTTGAATTTTGGCTTGTCGTCAAGTTCCTAGATTTTCCTACTTGTCTTGTCGGCGACATTAATGTTATTCATACTGTTGTAAGGGGGTGTATTTAATCAATTTCTTGAGGAGCTTTTTCCATTATTCTTTGTTGACTATGTTTGATTGAGCTGAAGAGTGCATTCTTTGGGCACTAAACTTGATTTGCGGCATTTGATTGGCGAGTTATTGTCTTTGGTGGAGATTTCATGCGCATTTGTGTTGCTATTCTTCATTGGATGCCATTAAACTGATTTTTTTGCCACATTTTATTTCTACTTCGTCAAATGGTACGTATGTGATTGTCTTGCTTTTGATTGATAAATGTAAGCGATGCGTTGGAATTTTTGGTTTGTTCAAGGGTCAATTTTTTGTGGTTTTGAGAGTTTATGCTAGGGTTGCATGATATTATTTGATTTATGCTCTCCCGAGCATTCTCTAAGATTATTAATTTCTTTGCATCATGAGATGGCTTGCTTGTGATCCGTGAGTACCCCTAGTAAATATTTAGCAGTTGTAATGATTGAATCTTGATCTGGTTTGTGCGTTAGTGGTGGATCTGTAGGGTTTGATACTTAGGGCATCACCATTTCACCTTAGTTTGCTTTTGAATTGGCCTAGAATTTTAAGAAAATCTATAGAAGGTCAATATCAAACTTATCTCAAACCTAGATTCTTGAAATTTATAATCGATACATTAATCTGGATGAAATCGTTATTTAGTGCCAAAGTTTGGGTTTTTCATCTAGTTCAGGATTTTCTGGCTCTGGCGAATTTTCCCAATTGTCCTTGTCTCCTTCGTTTTCCCAGAATCTGTTATTTTTCAGAGATTCATCTTCTTTGCGGATTTCCATCGACTCTAGATTTTCCTGAAATTCTGTGTTCCACATTTTTTTTAAAATTACCAGAATGTTTATTCCTTTGTGGAAATTCGTCTAATGCGGATTTTCCCAGAATCTGGTGGAAAGTGAAAGAATATGGAATATATGAAATAACATGATGTGTTAATGAATGATGGTGCATTTTATGATTGATATATGCTATTTTCAGATCTCACATGTTGTTTATTGATTAATAATGATCGGATTAAGTTGCTAGTAGGTGTTTTCATGTTCATTCCTCTGGAATCCATCTAGCTCAAAATTTTCCAAAATTCCTCCCTAGCTTGGAATCCGCAGATGGGCCTGAAACCCGAAGTTTGATATGATCATTTTATTTGAGATTTAATGACACCTTTCTTATCTGGGATCCATTTAAATGATGATTTTGATTGATTAACATTTGTTTGTGTGATCTTTACTATGGTTCCCTTTGTTGAGTGCAGGCAGAATCAAGCAAGGTGACAGCCGGAAAGGCTAAGAGTGACATGGAGGGATCTTTCATGTCTGAAGCAGAAAGGATTAAGATGGATATCAAGAGAAAAATCCCAAAGATCAAGGTTACCTCTATTTAGTCAGAGGTGATTGACACGAACGTTGGACTATGGGACTATGAGGTGTTTAAAGGTAGAATCACAGCGCAAGATCTTCCTTTAGTTTCCAAAAGAATGTTGGAGTCAGGATTGGCACATGTAGCTAGTTTTCCCTCTATAGTGCAATGTTATGAATTGGTTCTTGAGTGTGATAGGCATTATGATAGTGATACTCAGAGAATAATTGGTCCTCAAGGGAAGATTGTTGAAAATTTGAATTCGATCTCAATAGCTTAGACCTTTGACATGCCAGATAGATCTCATGTGGTGGCTTTCAACATGGAGGCAACTAAAAAGTTCTATGAGGAGGAGACTGTTAAATCACAGTAGCTCATCAATTCTTGGTTGGAGAAGCCCAAGTCTCATTATTCTAAACTGCCCAAACAACTATTCAGAGCAAAGTTCAAGAAGGGGTATTATGATACCATCACTCTTCTTAGCAGGGTGGTTGGATTAAAGAGTGCAAGTATGTTTGAAAATTGGATGTGCCATGTCATTGGAAGGATGGAATGGGAAAAGATCAACTATCATTGGGCAGGTGTAATAAGTAGGATGATTCATGAGCAATTATACAATGTGCTACAAATGAAGACCTTCACCATGACCTCATACTTAGTCTATGCACTTGCAATATTTCATCCCTACAAGGGATTAAGTACAAAGGGAATCTTTGGTCAGGATGAAATTTATGAGGTTTACCCTCAATTGCACTTAGGGAGCTCAAGTTATAGAAGGGTGAATGATGCATTCACCATGCATATCACTATATTACTTCAGGGTGCGGAACACATGATAATTTCTAACCAAGCCAAGGAGCTCATCAAGAAATATGGTGCTTGGTTCATTCAGCTCCCAACCTTCTCATACATATAGATTGATGGCTATCAGAGGGCTCCATATCGACTGCCAAGGTATCCTACTAATCATATTTTACTTCTAGAAGTTACTAGACAGATATGTGATTTTGATGCAATTGTCAAAAGGGACAAACATAAGACTGGCTTTAGTGGAGACTTCCCTTTGAGGATAGGTACTAGAGAGGATTTCCCTTCCATTAGTTCAACTCAATCTTCAGAAGAAGAAATGAGTGCTCTTGGTTTGTCTTTCCACTCCAAGAGATCTAGATTCAACATAGTAGGTGAAGCATAAAATAAGGCCAGTAGAGAATATAGCCATAAGGTTGATTTGGAAGACTACTAGGCCAACTGCAGTGATGAATATGAGGTCAGAAAGAAGAAGTGTTCTCAACTTCTAGTTGAATCAGTCTGATTATATAATGTGAAGGCAGTTCCTGATCAACTTGAAGATGACGGGGACCTGATTCAAGGCCATGCTTATGAGGTAGTTAAGGACAGGCCAATTGGTGAAGTGGATTGGATAGAAGAAGAAAAGACAGAGTTAGGATAGATAATGGATTCAGTCACCAAGTATACCAAGATGTGGCCAAAGCATAAACTGTGGGAATTGGAAAATGAAGGTTTACAGTGCACCTATGATTTGATGGGAGATTTGGACGCCCACCCCACTTTTGAGGAATCAACTGAGCAAGATCCTAAAGGAAAGGAAAAGGTGGGTTCTCCTTTTAAAATAAAGATCAAGGGTGTTCAAGTGGAGGAAGCCCAAGAAATAGAAAAATAGAGAAAGCCAATTGCCAAGAAAAGGGAGCATACTTCAAGGACTAAGAAGTCTGGTAAGGAAGAAACTAAAAGAAAAGTCACGAGGTTGGAGCTCCTATGCCTAAAAGAAGAAGAATCATAAGGTTGTCACAAAAGGTAAGTTCTAAAGAAACAAGGAGAAAACAAGTTGTTGTGGAGGACAGCCCACCCAACTGGGATGAGTTACTAGAAAAAAGAGGAAAAGATAAAGGAAAGAAGGCCAGGGTCATTTCAAAGATTGAAAGGGATGAAGCAAGTAATAGAGTGGTCCACATTGAAACTCCTGCTCTAGATAAGAATAGGGATGATGTAACTGCAAAAGATTACAACCTGCAGACTATCAATTTAGGGCCCACTTCCATTGAACAAGACATTGAAGAGTATCAGGGTTCTAGTGCAGTCATCCTAGGTAGATTAAGAAAGGAAGTCCAAACTAAACAAGAGCTGAAGAAAGAGAATGAAAAACTCATGAAATGTTTGGAGGATTTGAGGAAACCCTTATATTCCATTAGTTCTTTGTCCTCAGTTGCAAATCTCCTACCCCAGGAAACTATCATTGAGCTAGAAAGAATGAAGGCTTCCGCTCTTGCTATTGCAAATTGGCTACAGGGGGTGCAGACTAAAGGAAATGATGCTATCAAGGACATTCTCTTAACTAGAAAAGATGTTGTAGGGGCGATAGATTGGTTGAAAGAGGTATTAGATCTAGATAAAGAAGATACCAATCTCTTATTGCATAAAAACAGAACCATCATAAAGTATACCAAAGATAAACTAATGAATGATGGGATTCTCCCTTCCTCTAGAGCTGTCAAACCTTGGGAATGGTTTGAAGCTTTGCAAATTAGGTAGAAGGTTCTAAAGAAGATCCACAAGCAGAGGAGGTGGATTGAAGATACCCTAACTGGGGTTTACAATGGATGCATTTCTTTCTTTGAGATAATGACAGGGAGAAGAAATATTAGACCTAAGCATTTGAGCTTGGAATAGTTAAGGAGATGGTGGCAGGATGTTTATGCTCCAATTGGTGATGATCATATTATTGAGCACCAATTAGATGATGCAACCACTTATATTGTTGTCATTGATAAATATCTAACATATAAGTTTGAGTGGGATAAATCGGTGAAGCAATCAAGGGAAGATATTACATCAATTGGGAGCTGACTTAAGGTTTTTCCTTTGCCACCCATAGCCGACCTTGATAAGGTGATTTTCAAGGTACATGGAATGTTGGATCAAAATAAAGATAAAGGGGAAGATATTTAATGTTGGGATACATCGATATTTGTGCTTCCCTATTATTTTGCATTCATTGGTCTGAGCTGCATTGGAGATCCCAGGCCGAGCTGGATGAAGTTCGAGCATTTAATGCAAATTTTATTTTATTTTGAATTTCTCTTGGACGACTTGTTTTGTGGCCAATTATTATTGTAAGACATTAGCTAGGCTGAAATGTTCTGGGGGTCTCTGTTAATATGGCATTTTGCCTCATTTCTAAGATATAGATAGTGATACATAGACAAGTAGACAAATAGCTGATATTGAAGTGAATTAGGAATTAACAAGTAGTTATTCTTAAGCAAGTATTGTAACAGAAAATAGGAATTGTTGCTTCAAGTGGATAATTTAATTCAAGTAATGTCATTGTGATTTGGTGCCATACTTGTGTTCTTATTATCTTGCATGGTTCTAGCTATTCTATCTTTAAAATTGCTTTGAGGAGATATTTCGATATTTAGGGTTAGATTTGATTTAATGATGTTTATGGTTTAATGCTTGGAGTGTTGCAGCAATCCCTAGTCCATACTTTTTGCAGCTAGTTGATTGTTAGTTGCTTTGCAAAGTTAGTCTGGACTATATATCTATTGTGCTTAGTGCAATTGTGAGGGTTTATTCATTTCAATTGCTTTGGGGTTGTTTTGGATGAATGTTCATGATTTGAAAATCTTTAACACCTTAGAAGATTTCACTGTTCTTGTGATATTTCAGATTCATCTGTGTTAAGAAAGGATTAGTTTATGAGGGATTGGTCTATTTCAAGTATTTCATCATTTGCATTGTTAATCTTAGCAATAGTGTCAGTCTTAGTAATCTCTTGAAAACCCTAAGCTTTTGTTATTTCTTTCATTATTTGAGTTGGATTTAGGATCAAAGTATCATCATAATGCTAGATTTGATAAATTGAAGAGTCAGTCTTTGCTTGTAGTAAGGTCCCATTGTGAATACCAAAATTTTCACATTTATCACTGAATTGTTTATGCATTGTCAAGACCTGACATTAGAGACCTTGCAGTTATCTCTTAAGGCTTGCTGATAGATATTTTCCTTTCAAGAGAGATAGGATATTATATTTTGTCTGAGTTGTTGTGCAGAAAACATCATCAACAAATTCGAAAGTGAGAAATTATGTGTTCCACAAGGAAACAACAATTTACTTCAACAGTTGTTGAATGAAGAAGGATAGCTTCGACCTATTTTGTAAACTAATCAGTCGTGGTTATGATAGATGTGTGTCAAGCAGAAGAAGGAGGTGAAATTTTTCCAATAAGATCTAATCCCCATACTGAAAACGACCAAATGGAAACATGGGCATGGTGTTTAGCAGCAGGAGCATGAATTAGATGCTATGTTCTTGGAATTTGTGACATTGTTTAACATAGTTGAAACAATCCTTCTCCATATGTCTCCAATAATAACCCATATGGCTAAGTTTTTTTACTAACTAACGTCCTTTAAAATGACCTCCACAGGTACTAGCATGAGCTTGTTTAAGCACTAAGGGGATTTTAGAAGCCTTAAGACAACGTAGTAAGAGGCCATTAAAAGATCTTCTATACAATGTATCTACAAGAATCATGCATTTAGTTGCAAGTTTTTTTAAGCACTTTTGAGTATTCATTGTGTTCGGTTTGAGAATGGTACCATCTTTTAAATAATTTTATATCGTATCATACCATTCACATGAAGGTGCTTGAGATATTGGTAAAATGTCTTCTAACAGAGTATCAATCAAAGGTTTCATGATGGTATGAATAATGAATGTGAAATTAGTAGAAGGATCATGTGGGGATATGAGAGAAGTTGCACTAGCCATTGCATCCACATGTCGGTTGTCTTTGTGTGGGATGTTATCAATGGTGAATGAATCAAATTTATCTAATAATTTTATGATAAGATCTTTGTATTTTAATAATTTTTCATGTTTAGTTTGATATGCACCATTGATTTGTTTGATGACTAATTGTGAATTGCCAAAGATCTTAATATGTCGGGCGTGAAAGGATAAAGCAACTTGCAATCCCACAATCAATGCTTCATACTTAGCTATATTATTTGTACATAGGAAATTCAAATGATAAGACAAGGGAATAGGTTGATCGTCGAGTGGAATGAGGACCACTCCTGCACCAAAACCTATTCAACACTTAGACCCATCAAAGAATTACTCCCATGGTTTAATATCAATGGTTAAAACATGATCATCAGGAAATGAATGAATGGTTGGGAATGCCAAGGGAGAATGGGCATCAACTAAGTGATATGTTAAAGCTTGACCTTTGATTTCTTTTTTGGAAACAAATTTAAGGTCAAACTCAGTTAACAACATTACCCACTTAGCTCAACATCTAGAGAGATCAGTTTTGTTGAAAATATATTTAAGAGGATCAAATTTTGTGACAACTTGTGCTTCAACATTTAGTAAATAATGTTGCAACTTACTAGTAGCAAATACAAGAGCCAAAAATTATTTTTCAATTGGTGAATAGTGTGTTTCATAATCAATCAAGGTGCAACTAATGTAATAAATAGGGTTCTCTTTACCATGATCATCTTTTTGAGCCAACAATGTTGCAAGAACATGGGTAGATGTGGTGATGTACAAAATAAATGGCCTATGCGGCACAACCAGTTGTAAAATAGGTGGAGTAGCTAAATATTCCTTTAGACTCTCAAAAGCTTGTTTACATTCATTGTCCCAATCAAAAGGAACACCCTTTTTAAGAAGACATGTGAAAGGTAATGTGTGATTAGCTAAGGATGCAACAAAATGGCAGATAGCTTTAATGCATCCTTGTAATGTACGTAACTGAGAAATGTTCTTTGGAGGTGGCATGTGAACAATTGCATCAATTTTTTTGTTTCCACCTCAATGCCTCTATGAGATATGATAAATACTTAGAGTTTACCACTATCTACACCAAATACACATTTTTGGATTTAATGACATGTTATATTGTTTGATTCATTCAAATATTTTGCAAAGAACATATACATTGTCTTGTCAAGTTAAGGATTTAGCAAGAATATCATCGACATAATCTTCCAAGATTTTGTGAATGTAATCATGAAATATTAATGTCATTGCATGTTGCTAAGTTGCACTAGCATTCTTTAAACCAAAGGGCATCACAACCCAACAAAATTTTCCCCAAACAGTTGTAAAGGCAGTTTTGTATTGATCTCGAGGATTAATAAGGATTTGATTATAACCAGAGAATCCATCCATGAATGACAACAAAGCATGTCCAGCAGTTGAATTTATGACCATATCGATATTAGGAAGTGGAAAATCATATTTTAAAGAGGCTTTATTCAAGTCTCTAAAATTGGTACACATCTGAATTTTATTATCAGGTTTTGCAACTGTGACAATGTTTGAGATCTAAGGAGAATAATCAATAGGTCAAATAAAGTCAACATCAAGAAGTTTCTCAAGTTCTTAAAAAAAAAGGCCACATTAGGGTGCATTTTGCGGATCTTTTGATGAACGGGTTTAACATTGTTATCAAGGACAATATTATGCATCACAATTTTTTGGGTCAAACCCTAGCATATCAAAGTATTTCCAAGCAAAAATTTGAGGAAAATCATGAAGTAAAGTAGTTGTATCTTCTTGTTCTTCATCATCAAGGCACTTCCTGATTTTAATAGCTTTATCTTGATCATTAATTTCCATAAGTATGTCAATCGTATCTCCTAAAGGGAGTGCATTGGATTTAGAACTTTCAACTTCCAAAATTTCTTCATTGATAGCACTTGTTTCTTGCTCGGTAACATTTATAGCACAAGTAATGTGTTTAAGGGAAGATGGAGAGGATGAGGTACCGTAAACACTAAGTATGTGTTTCAAAGCCTCATCACTATCGACATAAAACCACGAAGGTGGGAGGGTTGGATCAAGCAAGTCAGGATGAGTAATGGTAGGTTTGTGTTGTGGTTGACATGTGATCACATTAATGTTTAAGGATGGTCATTGAGTAGCTTTAGTTGTTTGAGAAAAAGAATATCCCAATCCCATTTTCATTTCTTATGTATTAGGTTCAATAGGAACATGAATACTTTGTTCATGTTTTCTACACCCTTTTCCAATACACCTAATTGCTTCACAAATTTATAACCTTTCCCATAAAGTCTTTCCATTTTGCACAGGGTAGGTGGGGATTGATAATCTATCTCATCAAAAAAATTTGTGCATGTTGCATTTTCATTTGTATTGTAAGAGATAGATGTTTGAGATGACTTGGCAGAATCTTGAGTGGACATAATGGCTAGTTGGTCAAGCTTTTCATCTTTCTTTTGCGTAAGTGTGTATTCGCCCATAAATGAGGGTGTGAATTATAAGGATCACCAATCATGACCAAATAATTTAGAGGCCAATTTTGTGTCATCATGTTCAATTTCAAGAGGATCAATGTGAGAGGTTGGGATCAATGTTTTCAAAGGACTTGTAACCCCTTTGTCAAGATGCAAGAAAATTTCAGGCTCAAGATCAATTTCAATTTAATATATGTGATTGTTATAAACATACTTCATGATACAGTGAAGGGTTGAAGGCACTACATTCATCTCATGAATCCAAGGTTGGCCTAAAAGAAGATTATATGAGAGATCATAAGGAATGAAATGGATAGGAGTCTGCAAAGTAACCACTCCAACCATGATAGGTAAAGTAATTATCCCAAGTGGTTGCTTTGTTGTATTATCAAATCCTTGAATAGAAACAAAATCAGGTATTATTTATGATCTATCCACTTTTAATAGATCAAGAATACTCACACTACACACATTAAGGGTAGAACCATTATCAATGAGAGTGCGTTTAATACCTATGCAATGAAATTGAGCAATGATCATAAAGGAATCATGTTGTTTTTGTAACTCCAAAGGAGGGAGCTCATGTTGATGAAAAGTAATATCAATACTATGATTTTGAACAAGAGCCACCACATCACTCAAAGTGGTTCTAGGATGGATTGTTATTTGTTTCAAACTAGTTTGAAGAATGGTGTTATAACTTGGTGAAATTTGAAGCAATTTCCAAAGAGATATTTTAGCAGGAGTATTCTTTAATTGTTTAACAAGATCATAATCCTTTGTAGGTGGGTTATAATGAGGAGCACTAGGCATATTAGGTAAAGGTAGTGATGGTGGAATGATTTGTAGTGGTTGTGGGTTATTTCATGTGTTATATGTATGAGCAACAGTATCATTACTATATTGCTACGATACATTAGAGGGATGGAGGGGATGCGAGGGTGCATAAAGGATAAGTTTTGGTTTCTTGGAAGGATGGAGTGGATGGGAAGGTGGATAAAGGATGAGTTTTGGTTGAACTACATGAACGTTCTTAATATGAGAGGTATCATTACAAACCATAGTGGATGTGTTCGATGAGATGGAGTCTTGAAGTGACTCGTCTAACAAAGGAAAATCATCACTCCCAAAAGGTGTTGGAGTTAAAATGACACTGAGAGGGGGGTGAATCAGTGTCTTAACTATTTGACTGAATTTTAAAATATTTAAACACAGCTCAGATTTGATCTCAATATCATTTTGATTAGAGCATTCATGAGTTGAATGTAATCATTCATAAACAGAATTGAGAAAAATAATGACTCAACAGTGAACTAAAACAACAACAACATAATAAACCAGAGAGAACACAGAAGAACAAAGAGGCACAATATTTTTCCAAGTGGAAAACCCTCCTGGGGTATAAAACCACTCCGAAAATGCCTTCTAGGCTTAATCTTTTAATCAACTGTTCACAATGCCTTATAGACTGATTTTTGAGCACCCACTCAAGGAGCATCAACCCCTCATTTGGAGATATCTATCTTAAGGATTACCAACCCCTCAAATTATGTTTTGAACAATAGTAATGATTTAGAGGATTTCTCTATTTTCAGTTAAGCACGTATCTCTCTATTTTCTCGTCTACAAAATACTTTAAAGATTCAATAATTGAATGCCTAAAATACCTCATAGAAAAGAAATTTACAATCTCTACATTTTTATTCATATTTTTATTGTAGAGTTTTATCATACATTTTCATACAGCCCAAGAATGATAATCTCAGAATTACAATAACAGACAAATAGAAAACTTAGTTTTCTGCTCTTATTTATAAATGCCAGAAAAGTAACAGACTTCAGAAGTAATGGAAGAACAACCAACCAAAACAAGAGCCGTTTCACCCAGCTTCTAAAACTTGTGAGATTGTTTCTCAAAAATATATGTAACTCCCATGGCTCCATCAACCACTATCGAGCATCCAACCAGAGAGGCGCATCAAACAAACCTTCCATAGACCTCTGTAGAAGCCATTACAATCAGCAACAATAGAAACGTAAACATTCATGATGACGGCCAGGTTAGGGTTTGATACCCAGCTTAAGAGAATAAACTCAAAAAGTTTTCCCTAATCTTTTCAATTCAAATGATGACACATTATTTCGTAGGCAACTCTAATGTTTCCAGACAACCTTATGGTTGTCACTTTCACCAAGAACCACTAGAGTCGGAGAGAAGATATATCGAATACAACATGCTACGCCGATGGTCTTCCTTAGTAAAACATTCTTTCGCTGAGACATGAGGAAACTTCTTACCAAGATGCCCTTTTAGTTTCATTCACAATTGCTGTAACAAACAACTTTTGGGGAGACCTCTTGGAGAACAAACTTTGTCATTTCGAAAGACATTCAATACACATTGTCACCGTGACAATTGGTTTTTCTTACCGACAAGCCTTTTATCTTGTTTTAACACTGTCTTTGTAACCTAATGCTGTCAGGAAGATGTTTCATAGAATACATTAAGTTTCACCAAAAGAATTTATTCACTCTGAGTCGCTAAGACTTTACCAACCTTTTGCCGAAAGCCTTTCATTCGCCTTTGCCATGACTTTCCATAGTCAGAGAGATATTATTTTGAAAACAATATGTTTCATCGAGATCCCTTAATATTTTCCATCGGCGAGACCCACAGGCTTCGTTATAACATTATACCGAAGAAAATATTTTGCCGATAAGACCCTTTTTGAACACGGTCGGTAAGACAATATGTCTTCGGAGAGACCATATGCCAATTACAACACTCCTGCTAAAAGACATCCACATGCATTAGTCAGAGAGACATAACCTTTTCACTATGACCTCAGCCCGACGACCAAGCTCATGCTGATAGAGATTCTTTCCTGTGTCGTTCGGTGTGACAAACCAATATCGCTGAGACCACATACCAACTGATTTAACTTATGCCAATATAACTACTGTCGCTGAGACAACGAACAATGTTACACCGAAAGCTGCCAGAATGTTAAATTCAATCGACATAACATTAGAAATGTCTTGCCAATAGGCAACTCAAAAATTTCAAAGTGGATCGAGGAGACCCTACCATAATCATGCCGATATGTGAAATCCTGTGAAATGCAAAGAGAACCATCCTGAAAAAGAATACCAACTTACAAGTTTTGTCAGACACAGAAATAGTATTCATAGCTTGAACTAGAATTCTTATCACCATCTTGAAATTTAAACATAACAAATAACTTTATGTAAAATCCAAGAGACATCAAAGAAGTGCCATTGTAAATCATAAGGCTTAGGGATTTTGTGATCAAGGAAAAACCATAAACACGACTGGAATCCAACAAAAGGTTGTAAAGGTGAACAATAATCAACCCATTTAGGATGTTTTAGGAAATTATTAGAGGTATGAACATTTGTTATCACAAGGTGATTACCACAAACCTTAGCAGATGGCTTATACAAGATGAAGTCTTAGAGGGCTTCATCTAAAAAATCAAAGTCATCACAATCAAAGGGTTTGAGAAAGGGTGTTTCAGTAGGTGTTTTAGGTTTCTCATTACAAACATTAGAGGATGAAGTGAGTGAGAAGACACCCTTAAGGGTTTCATATAACTTATCAACATCATCACTACTAAGTGGTTTGGATGAGATGTTATTATGAATTTCAATCATATGTTTAATTGGATCATTTGTTTTATTGTTTGATTGGTTTTGGATATTTTCTATAGTTTCCTCAATGTAAGTTGATCTAAAAGGACTATGAAAGATAACTGAAAATAGAACTTGTAAAATTCTAAGACTATCCATAAATTCCATTGAAAGAGATAAAATCTATGCTAAGAAAATAGAGAAGACTTAAACTGAAATAGAAAGGAATTGAGAGGAAATAGAAATATGCACTACAAGAAATTAAAATCTAGAAATTTTGATAAAAAACTAAAAAGGGACTAATTCACCCTAGGTGGCGAATGATTCCCAGGAGATGAATTTTTGATGTTTTTCTGTAAAAATTTGAAATCTGTACAATGCAAATTCAGAATGAAAATATAGAAATGAAAAGGAATGCAACAATTTAAAGGAAAGAATGCTTTTACTAATGCAATGTTTCTAAGAATCCTAAGACAATGCAAGAGCCTATACTAATGAAGACCTAAGATACAATTAGGAGAAAAAAGGAGAATTTTATTATGTTCAAATGTTGCGTTCACCAAAATGTGACATAAATTTTGGGAACCCTAAGATGCTTGCTCTCTTTCTAAGATTTTTCACCTAGAAAGAGAGAGATTTATGTCCCAAAATGCTTATGTAAAACTCAAATTAGGATGTATGCTATATGATATGATGTAAATGAACTTAAATAAATGCAATTAACTAATTAAAATGAACTAGAATGAATGCAAAAGCTAAGATTTATGCCTTGTTTGAAAACATAATGTGATATGTAAAAAGATTGAAAATGATCAATGAAATGCAAATTTTCACTAAAAAGAAGGTTATTTCTCAGAATGTGTACACCTGGAAGACTGTAGAGTATTGAATGACAATTTGAAAGTATAATGAAATATGAACTTAGGCTAACTAGGACACATTTGCCACCTTGGGTGAATTAGTCCCAGATCAAGACTTTTCTACTCAAAATCTATTTTTTGATAGTCAGGGAGTTGAAACAACATCTGAATCAATTCTACACCTTAGGTGTGACTCATTCACCAAGCATGGCGAATATGTCATCTTTCTAATTTCTGCAAACTCAAAACTCAAATCTGTACTTTGACACCTACACAACAAATTGTGACAGAAACTCAATTCCAGATCTCAGAAAATTCCTGCAAAATAGCTTAAAAGAGTTGATCTAATGCGGGGTTTTCCTTAGTCAAACCCCTAGGTCAGTAATTAAACCTTAAATAGAGAAAAATATGCATAAAACCTAGCCTTAGATGTATTAAAGACTAGGAAAAGTTGAATCATTACAAAAATTGTATTCTATTGTTCTAGAATAAGATATGCAAGAATGATTGAAAACGATGCAAAATATCTACCTTAGAAACCTTACAAGACATGAAACATGGAAAATAAATGACATTCAAATGCTAAATAAACACAATGCAAATGTTAGTCTGAAGATAGAGTAACAATGGAAGATGGAATCAATAGGAAACCAAGTCCTTAGGCATGATTTGGTGGCTAGTTGCACCTCTTCACCCTAGATTTCTTCATGATTCACCATAGGTATCCATCATCAACCCTTTGCAATGTTGGATCTTGACAAGATTAGTGAGCTTCAAGACCTACAAAAACCCTAGTTTGCTGTCCTAAAACTTTAACTTTTGCTTATGAAACTTGTAGGATGGTTTTTTTCTCTTGAGATAATAAAAAGTGATCAAAAAGTTGTGTAAAATGAATTGAAATGTGTATTTATAGGCAAAAACATCTTATTTTCCCATTAATTAGACCTAAGAGGCTGACATTCACCAGAAACAATAATTAAATTGATTAAATTCCCACTTAAATTTGAACTTTCCCTCAAAGGGGACTCATTCGCTCAAGGTGGCAAATGGGTCCCACTACTGCTGTTTGAGAGTGGGTTGTTGGGGTATGATGCTATTAAATGTTGTTTGTCAAAATTTTATGTGATTTCACATGTGAAACAGGCCTCTAGATCAAAATTAATAGGTCCAAGGGGCTTATAAATGTTGTTTTGAAGGGGAAATGATGTGAAGGGGTCAAAAAGTGGGTCTAATTATGCATAAAATTGTCTCTTTTCTCAAGAGGGTCCAATTGTCTATGGCACATTTAGTCCCCACTTTAGCACCCATATGAATTTGTGTGCATATGTAAGCTAAAGGACTCTAAACAATGCACCCTACTATATAAAAGGATACTCATTCAAAAGATGGGAGAATGAAGCTTCCAATGTAGTTATTTGCAAACCACAACAATAGGAACCATATCCTGTAGCACACAATCATTAATTGTCCAAAAATCCTTTTATCTATCTCTTATAAATCCAATTCAAGGGTAGATGTATGCCCCCCCTTGATTTTGCTTGCTTTATAGAGGTGGAATCAAGGTTGCAATCTAGCCACATTGAAGAAGAAACACCATACCGTAGGGCATTTCCAAGCACCATGCCACATAATGATAGGTAAATGATGATGTTAGGTACAAAATTATGATTCTAATGCATCAAATGGCATCAAAAACAAATTACCCTAGTGCCTGTTATGTTAAATTGAAGAAAAGTTATAATATAAATTTGTCGAAAAAGATGATAACAATAGGTTAAATGTGAGTAAAAAGAGGTGAAAAGTAAGTAAAGGAAATGGAAGAAAGTAATTTCTCACTTACTATTCATTTTACCTTCATTTTAGCTTGAGAGTGAAAACTTAGGAGAAGAAGATGCCAAGCAGACGAGATTACACACCTTCGCGGTTGGACGATCTTCATGAGTAGGTAACATGCGACGATTGGTATTGTGAGGTGAGTCAATTCTTCAACTTTCACCATGCATTTTGATGATATTTCAATGATATTTATGCAATAATAGGTTAATTTAGGGTTCTTGGAATTTTTTTTGCAAAGTGGCCCCTTTTTTGCAAAGTGTCCTATTTGTTCGCAAAGTGTCTTGTTTCTTTGCAAGGTGTCCTATTTCTTTGTGAAGTGTCCTTGTTTCTTTGCAAAATGGTCAAAAAGGCTTCTAAAGTGTCTAGCGCCATGAGAAAAGCACACTAGATTGACTTTAGCACACTTGCTTGATGAGTAATTGGAAAATTGAAGATATTAGATGAAATTTAGAGCATTTTATGATGATTTTGATAGGTTCTCACCCGGTTGTGGTAGTTGCTAATTTATCACTAGCACTATCAATAGCAGAGATAAAGCATCTACAGTTAGTGGGTATCTATTGGGCATACATGATGCCACCTATGAGATACCATGATGCCATGGTTATGGTTTTTTGCGAGCATTGGGACGTAGATACCTATACCTTTCATCTTCCCACTGGGAAATGGTGATCACACTCGAGGACATACATCACATTCTCTGAGTTCCTATTTGGGAAGTGCGGATGTATTTTTGGGGGGATCATTCATTTCGTGAGAAGAAGAGAGATATGCAATTTTGAAGGGGAAATGATGTGAAGGGGTCAAAAAGTGGATCTAATTATGCATGAAATTGTCTCTTTTCTCAAGAGGGTCCAATTTTCTATGGCACAAGAGTATTATGGAATGTATTTAATATCTCACCATAGAAGTGAAAATGTGTGTGGAAGATAGATCAGATGTGCTTTAATGCCTCAATCAACCTAGTGTTGTGTTGATAAATATTTTAATTGATTTAATCTTCATGTTTCTTTCTTTGAGATAGTGAATCTCATCATGTCCTTATATCTTTTCCTAGAGTGGTGTGATTTAGTACTGCAAGTCCCTTGTATCCTTCCCTAAGGCTGTGCACTTTATCCTGCAAGTATTTAACAATGACCCTAATTGTAATTTTGTAAGCAACAAGCTTCTATATTGTGAGTTAACTCTCATTGTGGTTTCTCCCTCATTGGGTTTTCCACATAAATTTGGTGTTATCTAGTGTATGTGTGTTCTTTTTTTCATCTTACAATATTATTGATCCAATTAAGGATTGAATTTCTATGTCTTTTATTACTCAGGTTTGTTGCCCTTGTTAAGCAACTAAATTGCTATATCTTTCTATGCTACTATTTACTTTGAGATTTTTCTACTCCATTAAAGAGGTTTGGGTTTATTGAAGGGTTTATGTTTTGAAAATATGATTTGAAGGGAGAAATTTGAATGAATGTATTTGATTTATCTTACTAATATGTAGGAAAAATAGTATATAGGATAAAGTACAATGAATGTGTTAGGGCTCAAAAATCCTAGTTGAGGAACCACAAGAGGTTGCCAAGATCTTGGTACATTTTTGGGTAATGTACAAGGCCAAATGATGAATTTGAGCCTTCTTCTCTTCAGGCTCTTCCAAACCTAGGTGGGTGTACCTATTCAAATGGAGCAGACTTAGATTGTGTGTTTCTGACTTAAGCAATCTATCCAAAATGGAAATTGGAGGTGGAGAGATGCATACCTATTTGGTATAAATTGTATAAGCAATATCAAGATGGAGTTATGAATATGTTTAGTTAACAGATATAAAATTTTGAAAATGAATTGGCTATAACTAAATGATGAGATGGATAAGACCAGTGCCTTGTTAGGTAGATGGAGTCTAATGAAGATTTAGAAAATGTGACATGTATTGGAAATAATTAAAAATATTTAGCAAACTCATATTGGTATATAACTTGTATAAACACACAAGGATGTAATTACCAAGTTCTTCTTATTGATCCAAATGACCTTTTCCAAAGTACTATGATTAATTAAAAGGAATTTAATCCTAGCTTGTAAGACTCAATTAACTGAACCACACAAGAACAACAAATGTTCTTTGATAAATTGAAAATATCCTTGATACATCATTTAAATAATAAGGAAATGTTAGCCTTGGAGAAAACTAGATAATATTTTCAATAAATTCCAACAAGCAATTCATACCAGTATGAGGCCACAAAATTAGATATCTTCCATTTACTTCTTCAAAATTTATACATGCATCATGGTCTTTTGAAATGTAAGCATTTTATCTATCCCTACTCAACTATTACTTTCTCCTATATATATTCTAATAATTCCTTTTGTTCTTGGTCTCTCTTATTTATATGAGAGACAACAAGCTTCAGAACAAAGGAAATGTCTTTTGATAACAAAACATAATTATGAAATTAAGCATAACTGAAACAAACAAACATGTGTGTTAATCCATTAATCTTCAAGTAAAAGCTCGTGGTCATCTAAGACCTATGCAAAGCTTTTACTGTATGATAATTTATCTATATGATGTAGATGATCAATCTTCATTGGAGCCCAAATACTTCTCCTGCCACTTAGTAATTGTCAGATCATTCAACCATTTCAATTCTTGCGCAAATGTGAAATTTGTGAGATGACTTTTCCATCTATTGTCTAGGAAATTTCTAACATCCACTACGAACTTTGTGTATCCACTGTCCACTATGATAATCCCATCAAGTAAAGAATGGAATATTTTAGGATTGATCTCCCCATCATCTTGTACATGTGTCAAGCCTTTTGGAACTATCTGATCAAATTCTACTTTCCACTCATCCATTCCCTTTATCTGATTATCGTCTTTGAATATTGGTGGGATGAAGAGGCATTTAATGGAGTCAAATACAATCCTTCTATTCTCCACTTTCTTCCCCATATCTACCAAATACTTATATTCCTCAATTACACTCTTTACCATTTCCTATGTTGGTTTGAGTCTTGGTGGGGCATTTGGATCCCTTTGTGTGGCTTTCCATAGAGTAGTCAATATGTGATAGGTTGGTTGCCACCTTTTGAGGAGTTCTTCAAGGATAGGGGAGTTAGCATTTATCTATTCCAAAGCTTTAATCAAATTGCTAAATCTTTCATATAATCTACCTATCTTCTCCTTCAATATCCTGATTCTATGCTCCAATATCTTCCTTAGAATCTCCATCATATGCTACTTGACATCGTCCATATTATGTTTCTTTAGTTTAGAAATTTCATCTTTCAATTGTTGAATTTGTGGATCTTCTACTTGGATAGGTGGGTGATAAACAAAAATTTCATCCCCTCTCACTGTGGTAGCCCACTGCAACTATTGCTTCAGCTTCACATTCTCAATAAACAATTTTTTCACTTCATCATTTGACAATTTTAGTCTCTTTTCATATTCATTGATCTTCTTTTCCATGTTTTCTACCACAACTTTAGTGAACATTGCAAAATGCATAGTTATAGTTGTATCCTGTGTAGGAGTTACATCTTTCATCATTCTCACCATGGTTCAACCCCTCATTTCCTACACCACATCCAAGAGATTAGGCTTCCTTGTGTTCTTCTATTTTTTCCATAAAGCAAGAGTTTGGGTAGTAGGGTTGTACCCTATTCCCAAAACACCTTCCTCTAAATAAAACTCAACTACTAACATTGGATCATCTTGTGCTTTAATCTAACCTAAAAGAAAAACTTTGGATAGCTCCATCCTAGGTATAATTAGCATATTGCTTTTCAATACTAGCTCTCTTGCCTCTTGGGGGGTGACACTAATATTATGAATATTTAATTTTGCATATGTCTAAGCTTGGATTTCAACCTTCTTTGATTCATCAACTCCTATAAGATTGATCTTCAATCTCTCATCAAATTTTTTCATCTTCATCTTAATCTAGAAGTCCTTAAATTCACTTGTATGGATGAATTTATCATCTTCTATAAACCTTAGAGAAGCAACTACCCTCTCATCATCCTAAATATCATCAACTCTCTCTTCTGATAGCCTAATATTAAGATCATCTAGCTCATGAATTTTTTGCTTTTCTACTACTTCCTTCATTTTAGTTAGAGCTAAAAATTCCTCTTCTTCTTCATCACTTGAGCCATAATCAACCAATGACTCAGTCTTCAGTTTCTTGGCCTAGGGTTGATGTGTAGGAGATGGTGGGGATGGACATGCAGGTGATGGGAGTGATGTATGTGATGTAGATGTGTCATGTGATAGCTGGTGGGGTGTGGGAAGTGGAATTAACCCCTCATCTTGGGCCATTTTATAAAATCCATCAAACTTGTCAAGGATCATTTGCATCCTTTTGAGAATATTGGGTTCATCTACAAAAACCCCTATAAATTTTGTTTTCTTCTCCTTATTTTTATTTTCCCACCTCATCATCATTATCCATCTCCTTCTAGTTTAGAATACATCAACAAAATATACCAAATTCCTTATTACATCCTCCTTAGGGTCAAATACATGAGATATGGACCTCTTTGTTAGAAAGATCCTAATCATATTAATATGACCCTCTAGGTCACATACTCTTTCATTTCTAGACTTGAGGGGATAAATAACCCTCATGAACCTTTGTAATTCCTCCAACATATCAGATCCAATAGACAATTCCTCAAATACTGTTAAATCAAGCACAAATTTTTCTTTCCTCTAATTTCTCATTAAGTCATGTTCCATCCAAAGCATCTACAAAATGAATTCTAGAAAACATACCCTTGCAAGTACAAATTTGGGCAAGATTTGTGGTGCATGGTCACAACCGTATACTCTAATAAAGGTGTGTTGTGACATGAGGAACCAATCAACATAATTATGAGTACATCCAGGTTCTGGCTTGTACTGTACAATCCTCATTACACTCATCAAAGATTCATGTAACCTTGGTGTTGGGTAACCAAGGGTGGATATCAATCTAACAACAAAGTCATCTCTAAATACAAAAAAAATCACATTTTGTACACTTGCCATCCCATATGTAACACCAATTATGTACAGGGAGTCTTCCTCCATTCTCTTGTGGGCATAGCTTCATTCTCCTAGTCCATTTCATTTCATATTGGTACAAGATTAAATGACACAACACATAATATTTTCTAAATGCAACTGGATCCTTAGCCTCTCTAACTTGCAACAAACCCTCGTGTATTGGTTCTTTAATTACATATGAAAAATAAAATTCTATATTTGACTTAGGGTGTTGAATAATCATAGCCATCCTCATCAATCCCATTGACATATTTTCTTTTGCATCTATCCCTAGTACTTGACGCAATGCATGATAGGTGTTTTTGAAGTAAACCTACAAATCTAAAACTAGGAAACGCTCCATTTTTTATGAAGGGATGGAGAGTATTCTATTATTATCATCCCTTTTCATATGCAGGGGGAGCTCATCACTTCTATATGTTCTTTTTATCCTCTTTTACTCTTGTTCCAGTTTCCCCAAATTTACCTTTGTTACAACTTGCTTATTTAGGTTAAAACACTTGATAATGGCCTCTCTCGAGACATAAACCAAACACCCACCATATGGAAGCCTAAAATTTTTGGTTGGGGCATGGTAGCTATGGGACATGGCTTTAATCATCTCAATATCAATGAAAATATTTGGGACAATAAATTTGGCTAAATCAATGGTCCACGGGTTTGATGCCAGAACCTTATCATTTCTATTTCGATAGAAATACTAATACAAGTTCCAACCCAATTGAGGCACAATAAGGTCTCTACATCCCTAAGCCAAGTCTCTAAAAACCTTTTTGGGCCCTTTATCTACTAAACCAGGTAGTAAAGAAAGTAATGGAGACTGTAAAGAGGGTTTACTAGCTTTGACTTCATCTTTTTTAGCTTCTACTTCTACTTCCTTTGGTGCCATTGTTATAAAATTCAAAGAGTGATGAGTAGAGCTTACCCGATGAGATAATTTGTCTCGGACAATTCCCTTTACTCCCACAACTTGAGCTCATCTACACTTGGTCTCTGCTATTATGAATGAGAAATCTCAATCTACTTCTTGTATCTTCACACCAAGATGCATTAAATCTCAACTCATAAATTCACATTATTTAAATATTTGTATCAAACTCAATTTCATATTTTGATGTTGAATGATGTGATTGGCATGCTTTAAATGACCCAACAACTGCTTTACTACGATACCTCATTTCACTTTTCACTCCCCTATAGTACTATGGTATGTTTTCTTATCCTTCTTTAGTGTACCACTTTACCGCACATTTCCTTTGGCTCTCTTGTGGTACCATGGTGTATCCTTAATACATATATCAATATACCCCTCTACCATGAGCTACTCTTTATCTTTCTACAGTACCATGATATCATCCAAGTACTCCTCCTTAATATACCGCTTCACCACATGTTATGTTCTAACCCTTTGCGATATAGCAATGTCTCCTTTTATCATTACTCTTCAGTATACTGCTCTACTGTGAGTTGTGTATTGACTCCATGAGGTACAACGGTAAAGGGGTATAGATGACAGTTTATAATAGTGGCACCTTTTACTATCATACCATGAGCTACTTTGTAATGAGCTATGGTAGAGAGGTATGAAGTGAGGGCTATATGGGGTGACTAATGTAATAGAGGTATAGTGGTAAAAGGAAATTTTGACCTTATGGATGACAATAATGAATGTTTTATGAAAATGATAGTATGAATTTTGGATTTTCACTAATAAAATCCTTAAAAAATTTATGAAAATAATGGTTTCAATAGTGGCTCCAGTTGGGGATGAGTGATTTACCAATCACTACAAGAATCCAGAATATGTCTAGGTGCAGACCAAGATTTTAGAAATGAAAATGTATGTGGAGGTGGAAAATGATGGAGATGGAAATGATCCTACACTACTGTACATGGAGAAAAAATTTCTTTAATGAGGGAATTCTAGGATTGTCCATGTATTGGAAAGTCCTAGTCCCTTTCTGATTTCCTAAACTATTGTGTATGGAAAGAAATTGTTTTAAGAGGTCTGTTAAGAATTGTACATGCACTGGAAATCAATAATCCTTTGGTACTCCTCAAGAAAAGAAATGTCTTAGAAATTTCCCATGTACTAGCAATTCTTGCTCCTCGCCTGACATGTTTTGTAGATAATAAGAATCTTCTCCTTTTCCAATGATAACAAAGGGACCTAACCATAATGCTTCAAACTTTCCAAGCTTTTGCTTTTCTTGACATCTAGCATTCCACATTAACACCAAATCATTCACCTCAAATTTTATATTTTGGGATTTCTTGTTAAAGAATATTTCATTTGAGATTGCAACTTCATGTTTTTCTTTCGAGCCATTCTCCTTATTTCATCAAGTTCTGCAAGTTGCTCCATTCTCTCCTCCATTGGTTTTGGAACATCTAAATCTTCCTGAAGGATGAAATTATAAACTGGTAAAGGGTTTTCCAATTGCATCCTAGCTTGTGTCCCATACACCAATTCAAATGGAGATTTTCCAATGGCCTTCTTCATAGTAATTTGGTCTTCCCACACAACCATTCTTAACTTTGAGTCCCAATCCTTCTTATGATTTTCAAAAGACTTTTATTACTGGATTCTTCCTGACCATTTTCTTGTCAGTGGTAAGGGGTAGAATAAGAAATAGTAATACCATATGTGTTGGAGAAGCTTTTGAATTCATTAGACCTAAAATACATCCCATTTTTTGTGATAAATCTTATTGGCGTACTAAATCTGGTTATGATATTCTCCATCAAGAAATTTATTACCACCTTGCTTTTTGCTTGTTTAGTTGGGATTGCCTCTATCCATTTAGTGAAATAATTAGTACCCACTAATATCCATTTATGTCCTCCACTTGAATTTTCCTATATTTCTCCAATAAAATAAATTCCCCATTGGTGGAAATGGGATTCTACTTGTAAAGGTCTAAGTGGTAGGGCTCCTTGATATTTCATCTTGAGAATTTTTGGCAAGCTTCACACCTTCTTACATATGAAAAAGAATCATTAAATACTTGGATGCTTGTAATTTTAGTGTTCTCCTCTGATTATCATCCAATCCTTTAGGGAACTTCATGTATCTGAGATAATACAATATGTTTGTGTACCAAGGAGTATGTTCAATGCTTGCAACTACACCATCCTCATTTTCCACATCACAAATTTGGTTAGCTCCATTTTTTTCTTCAACCATTAGTTTGGCTAGACCTTGTCCCCTCACTAACATGGTAATTTGAATTTCCATATTAAATTCTTGGATCTTACTGATCCATCTACATATTTTACCTGTCACCTCTGTCTATACCAAGATGTCTTTCATAGCTACATGTGGTACATATGCAATTACTTTGGCTCCAACTCTAGAGATATGGCCTAAAATGTTTTGTTGCTTTGACCAATGCATAAGCTTTTTTATCCATAATATCATATTTTAGCTCTGACCCCTGCAATGACTTGTTAAAGAAGGATACAAGATACTCATGACCTTCATCATTCTTTTGTAACATAACAATTTCTATGGTGTGAAATGAGGCAAATGAGAATATTTGGAAAGGTTTGGTAAAATCAAGAGATTTAAAAATGGGGGCTTCTTTGATGGATTTCTTGATGGATATAAAGCTTCCAGGGCTTCTGCAATCCACTCTATATGTTCTCCCTTCTTCAGCATTTTGGATATGGGTTTAATGATTTCAGAAAAAAATGACACAAACCTCCTAACAAAGTTAATTTTCCCAAAAAATGATTGGATGGCTTTGACAATTTTGGGAATGGGTATTTTCTCTATAGCTTCTACTCTTTTAGGGTCTATTCTAACACCTTCTTTTGATAAAATATTCCCCAAAATATTACCCTCTATGACAAAAAAATGACATTTCTTAGGGTTGAGACTGATACCATATTCCAAAGCCTTGATGAATATTTTCTCCAAGTACTCTACATGATCTTCTACCCTTTTGGAATAAGCAGTGAGGTCATCTTGGTACACTACCATTATAGTATTAATTAAATATGCAAATGCCACATCCATGGCCCTTTGGAAGGTTTCCCCTACATTTGTGAGACTGAATGGCATTCTCACATAAACATATGTCCCCCATGTCATAGTAAAAGTTTTATTTTATTTCTTAGACTCTTTAACCTTGAGCTTATTGTACCTAGAAAATCCATCCATCGTTGACAACAACTCACATCCTATTACTCTGTGTAGTATGGCTTCTATATTTGGGAGAGGGTATTTATCTTTAAGGGAGGCAACATTTAAATTTCTAAAGTCTACATAGTCTAATATCCCCATTTTTCTTTCTTACTGGGACCAAGTATGAGACCCATGTTGAATGTCTAATGGGCTTGATAATTCCTCCATCTCTGAGTTTTTCCAACTCCTCTTTCATTTTAGGCTCCAAATTTTGGTTGATGGGTCTTTGCTTCTACCTGAATGGTTTTGTATTTAGTTTTAGTGGAATCTCATGTTGGAATAATTCTTCCTTGTAGGCCTTAAGATCCTCATAAGACCAAGAAAGAACATTCTTGTACTTCCTCAACAATGCAATCAACATTTTTCTGATTGTTGGACTTATTTTCTTTCCAATATATACCTTTTTGGGTGCTAATTTAGTCCCTAGATCGACTTCTTCAACATCTCTCTGTACTAGTATCTGCTTCATGAGAGAATGACCATTCCCATCATATTCCCTTTCTAGTGCCACAAGCCCTTTAGGAAGTTTGTTGATCTTGAGCCGTAGAACTTCTTTTCCAAACATAGTATGTTTTCCATCTATTTCTTCTACAAAAGCATTAAATTCAATCTCCTGAGCTTCATATTTGTCTATACAATGGAGAAAATTTATGAGATCAATATCATCATTGAAAACTTTCCAGCTATATATATTGTTAGGGATGGTAGGCCTTGTTTTGAATTTGACTTGAGATACTCTGGCCAAGGTGGTATGATCTCTTTTCAGAGCTACATTAGCCAGGAAATCTGCCATTAAGTTTTTATACATGTTTATCCATTCAATGGAGAAAGCATCAAATAGTTCAATTGTATCACATAAAACATTACTATATTGTTTTAACCTTTTGTTTTTTGTAGTATATTTTGACCTAACTTATGAAATAATTAATTTAAAATCTCCTAGAACAGTTAGTAGTTTGATCTTATGTTTGACGGTCATATTTGAACCAATTAGCAGGGATTCATATTTTGCTATATTGTTTGTACATCCAAATGTTAGTAGGAATGAATACTTGAATGTAGTACCTTTAGGTGAAATAAATACTATCCTTTCTTCATTTCCTTCTTGACTACATGCTCCATCAAAATACATCTTCCAAACACCATGTTGATTCTTGGAAACATGTTTCTCAATTGGATCAGTATTGACTAGTTCAGGATGGGAAGGCTCTATTCTGAAACTTCCTAGATCTACATCACAAAAATAGTTTTAACTGATCATGAGGAACATAATCCATGGTCTGATTCATCCTTTGTTCTATATATAATTTTACCTCTTCACCATTTATTGGTATTGTGGCATATGACAAGTCAAACTGTACATTTCCTCCAACTGTTGTAGTCCATTGCCTCAACAAAAGCATTCCAAAATGAGCAGTTTTATCAATCACAATTATTTCAATATTATACTTTTCTTGTGGATAAGCAACCAATTTCATTTCTACATCTTTCATGATCCCTATCACTAGGACATTCCTGCTATCCATAGCGTAGCATTTTCCACCATTAGTGTCTACCCACATGCCAAGTTGTTTCATAAACCCCATTGGAATGATATTGATGACAACACCTAAATCTATCATACAGTTCCTCACCAACTTGTTATTTATGAGTAATGTAGTAAAGAATGGATCCACTTGTGGAGGATTTATCAATGTATCACCTAGGAAATCCTCCAGAACATTTACCTTCTCCTACTTGTTACTGATCTTAATGGTCCCCTTTTTCTCAGAGTTTGTGTTCCTATCATTCCCATTGGATATTAATTGCATAGTACTATCCCTATACTCTTTAATCTTCATCATTTCAAGTAATGGGACATACATTTTTACCTGGGATAAAGCTTGTGGGAAATCAAAAGAGGCATCTTCTATTTTGATCATCTTCTTTTGCTCCAGTGACTCTCCTTTTCTCTCCTCCTTTTCTTTCTTGCTTATTTTATCCAAATTTTTCTTGTCCTTATTCAATTCTTTAATCTCCTCCTTATGAATGTGATTTTGTTCATTCTTATTAGGTTTCTTGTTTTCATTCTTTTTTGAAGCTCCCTATGTTGCTCTCTTATCTTTCATAAATATTCCTCTTGGAACACCCTCACTTTCATTTATTGTTCTATTTCTCAATCAATATTTTCTATTTGTCTATTCTACTACAATGATGGTTAATTTATTAATCTCTTCCTTATTTGGTCTTCTTATATTGCATTTACCTAACTGAGATAGTGCACTAGGAGAACATTGTTCATCATTGCTTTCTTCATGATCATAAAAGACTTGTTTTTCCATATGGACATTGTACCTTTGGTTATCAACATCATACTCATAGCCTCCTTTTGAGGAGGAATATCCCTACTCAATGGGATGAAGGGTGTGGGAAGTTAAATAGATTGTATGATCCTCTTCATTATTGTCTACTAGAATTTCATCTTCTTGTATTGACTAAGCTACAATACAATGATCAGGGGAATGTTGCAAGTCACAAACTTGACACCAAGGATTATTATTGACCATGTCTACTCCTCTCCTCTTTAAAGGGTCAGGGGTCTCCTTACTTTTAGGCCTATCGATCACAAGCTTTTCATCATTCCAGTTTGTATTATATGGAATATCATGCAACTTGGGCCTTTCATTTCTGTATGTATTTTCTTGCCTATGTTGAGGATTGTTGAAATGTTGGGGAACACTAGAATTATCTCTCTTTCTAATCATCCCAACAACCTTTCTATTGTTTTCAATAGTCAATGCTATTTTTTGAGCTTTAGCCAAATTTCTGGGGCACCTATTCCTAAGCTCATATCCTGTATTTGGATCAAATTATTTTAGATAAATACTTGATGCTATAGGGTCTACCAATTTGGATCCATGAGGTATTTTATTATGTAATTTTGATTTTTTTTGGTTTAAGTCATAAACTAACCCATTCTGATGCTTTTGTACACTTATCAATTCATGCAAGTCAAACTCTGGTGCACACTGGTTCCCATACTATTCAAGAAATTGATCATGAAACTCTTGAATGGAATCAATAGAAGTTGTTGGTAAACTATTAAACCAATCACTAGCTTCCTTAGTTAATGACATCATAAATAGCCTCATTTTTACATCTCCATACTACATATCTAGATCTTGAATGAAAGCATTAAAACTCCTTACGTGTTCCTCAACAGTGACTGCACTAATTCATGTAAATTTTGGGACAAGAACTCTCTAGCTACTGTCCATAGGGTAAGGATATATTTGGAATCTTGCTAAGTCAAATTGTCTGATCATAGTTGTGTATTGCTAAGGAGGTAGGTTTTGAGGATGTTGATATTGATATAATGGATAATTATATTACACTTGGGGTTGTGGCACATATTGTTGGCTAGGGGGTGGTTAGGCATTGGGGTGTTGTGATGGATTTCTAGGTGGAGGGTTCAATGATTTTTATTGATTCCCAAATGGATTTGAAGGTGGATTTGAAGGTCCTACATTATTATTCCCTTTCCTGTGAGGCGGTACATATTTATGGAGGTTAGCTATTTGTGTTGACTTTCTCTTTGTGGCAATTGTCCTTGATGTCAAAACATGTCAAAATGGTTTGGTTAAATTGGTTGTTGTTATTGGAATTCCAATTGGCATCATTTGTTTCATCACAGATTTGACATCGTGTTCTTATAGTTTTGATTTGGTTCATTTTCATTGGCATCATTGTTCAATTTACAAATGGTTGTTGTAGTTGATTCAGTGAATATAATATCTACTCATCATTCAAACTTGTGTGCAGTACTTGGATAGTAATTGATTACATTTAAATACATACTCATGGCACTTTGGTATTGGATAGAATTATGGCTTTGGTTTACATTTAAATTTGTTATATCTTATGGTACTGATCAGGTTGAGCTTCATGTGTAGTTAAAGGTTATCTTGCTTATATAGTTGTTGGGTTTGGGTATTGGATTTTAGGTGATATAAGTTTGTATGTTTGATCAGTATATTATTTTGACACTAAATCAAGTTGAACTCTTTTTGGCATTATTATTTTTAGTTCTTACAGACATATGCAGGTGATTGATATACATGTGATTACATTGTTACATTACTACTCAGATGGAAGATAATATGTTTTTGGTTTTGTAGTATTTGGCTTCAGTTCACATGAGGTATATTTCTTTCTCACAGGGTTGATACACAGTCAAATTTGTATTCTTGGGTTGGTTGTTGTAAATAGCTTCATAAGCAATGGTGTTAATTTGGCTTATCATATCACTTCAAACAAAGTGTATTTCGACATATACTTATATCAGGTTTCTATTGCATACATTATTGTTTGATTTAAAGTGCATAACACCTTGCACTTATGTCGACCCTCCATAATGTTTACAGGACTCACTATGATACAATAGTTATATTTTTTATTTCATATCATTTTTTTTCAATGTTTAAAATAAAAGCTATTTCAATGGCTGGCGGTGATCATAGCTTTGCAACTTATTTTATATGATGACCACAACATATGTGTCAACCAACATGTTTTATATTTCATCGAGTATATCTTATGCATTAGGCTTATTATTGTTTTTCATAGAACATGTTTTACAAATCTCTAATAATGTTGTCAGCCTCATTACATTTACAAAAGAGTTGACTTAGAACAACATCCATCATTTGTATTTTGTTAATTTTTGTTTAGCAAACTTAAACCAGCATTGTGTTTGGTTAATTGATCAAACTCCAAATGATTATCATAAAGTAAAAAGGGCAGACTAAAGGAATTTGAATGATGTTAGGGAAAATCACTATGTTATTGTTGTTTTGCTCTGAGGTAACAATAGCGCCACCATGGAGGGTATGAGACTACATTTTGTAGCTAGATTTGAAGTTGAATGTTGGATGAGTTTCAGTGAGACCATTATAAAAAGTTTGCACAATCAGCTGGTAAAATTTTGGCTTCCCTAACAGGTATTTGGTTTTTTAGTTTTGGCAATTTTGTATTGGTTTTTAAAGCAACTGATTTTATGGATTAAGTGGTTCATTGAAGTTTAGAAACTTGTTAAATATTAATCTTCTTTTTTCATCAACCCAAGTTCATACTCAAGGGTTTCATTGGCATCCATCGACATATCAATGTTTTTTTCAAAAACCCATTGTGGGTATCATGATTTAGTAACATTGTTTATACAAACCCTGGTTATTGGATACAGGTTTTTGAAAAGAATAACTATTTTATGCTCATTGTATGAATGCATGGGAAAAATCCATGACTGAGGGAGATGGAAAGAGAGAATTTATAATTTGAACAGTGTATTGTTGAAAAGGAAGGATTATTATTGTGATATCTTTTTGTAAAGAAGTAAAAGAGGGTTTATATTCTTTTCATCTTTGATCATATTACAAATATTATTTTGAGCTGAGCATTATTGAAAAATCATTTTGTATCCTATTGTAATTTTGTAACTATAGATAATCATTTCAGTTATAAGGTTCTAATAGGTTGCAATACTATTAGTTTTTGATGAATTTGGTGCTTCTAATATGAAGTAGGTGCTTCAATTTTTTATTGGAGTTGATGCTCCAAATTTTAATTGGAGTTGGTGCTCCACATTATCATTGAGTTGGTGCTCAAAAATTATTGTAAACATTTTTTGGAGTTAAGCCTGCAAGGAATTTTGGAGTGGTTTTTCTACCCCAAGAGGGTTTTCCACTCAGCTAATTTTTGTCTCTCTTTTGTGGTTTGTGTCTATCTTGCATAATATTTATTTTAGTTATTTTTAAAAAATTTCATGCAATGCTCTGATACTTTTCATAGTTTCAAGTGGTTGTCAAGATCATAGTTCATTTGCTTGTGTTCAGTGTGCGAAATTCTACCATAAGTGAGTTTGTTGTTTTGTGCATAAGAAATCATCAAAAATTGTTCATCCAGTACTATATGAACAATATACACCATGATTTGATATGAGTTGATATATTTAATCATCATTAAGTCAGTCATTCAAAATTCAGTGTTTACTTTGCATTTACAAGGTCACCCTTGTTTAAAATTAAAAAGGGTTTTAAATCTACATTTCAAGTTATAAAAGTTTTAAATATATTACTCTGATTCACCCCCCCTCTTAGAGTAATTCCACTTCCAACAAGTGGTATCAAAGGGTAGGGTCCTGCATGAGGATTTACCTCCTAGGATTGATTCTAGTCTTGGAAGTTTGTCAAATATGTCACAAGTTCGAAAAGGTATTTCTATCTGATGGTTCAGACTGTGTTTTATGGAATCATTTTTTTTTTTATTAATGTTCATGTAAAGAGCTATACCTTGCATAAGCCTAATCAAATTAATTCCAACCAAGTTCTTGATAATAGGATTACTATGGGTAAGTGCAAAAGAAACATAAGTCAGAAGAAAAACACTATTGTCAAGTCTAGTGAAGTTTTATCTCAAGAATTACCCCTGCCAGTTGATAATAAAAGTGATTCGGTAGTTCAAGAAGAAAAATATCACTTAGCAAGTGACTTTGAACAAGAATTTGGTGAAAAATAATGTGAAGGTGATGAGTTTGAAGCTTATTTGGAAGGATATATAACTGCTTGTTTCCTTAGATGAGCTTAAATGGCTTAAACGAGAAAATCAGGAACTTAAGGTACAACTTCAAAAGAGTAATGATACTAATAAAGCATTAAACCAAAACTATGTTAAATCCGAAAAGATTATTGAATTTTTGAAATACCAAATGATAGAAAAGAAAAAAGTTGAAAAGGGAATGGAAGTCAAGTTAAAAGACAAGAATGAGTTGTGTATTAAACTAGAAAATGAGATTCTTTCTTTAAGGAAATGTTCAGATAATGACTCCTTGTTAAAAGAACTAACTCTTAAAGATGATATGATTATTAGTCAAAAAATTGAAATTGAAGAATGTAAGAGGATAGCAGATGTAGTAAGGTCTGATTTGGAGGTTAAAAATATTGAATGTCTAAAACTTGAAGGAGAAGTAGTCACATTAAGGAAAGAGCTTGAAAGTGTCAAGATTCAATTAGATAAAAATCATAAATTTGATCATAGTATTAATCTATTGTATGAGACGATTGGTAGAAAAAAGCATTCTAAAGATCCTATAGGAGTGGGGTATGAAAAAGGCCAAAGTCCAAGAGTTCAAGGTGAGTATCAACATGAAATAGTCTTCGCAACAAAAAGTGGACATAGTTTCAAGGTTAGGAAGAATCCTAAGTGTTAGAAACCAAGATCTGATTGCAAACCAAAAAAATCACCTTCCATAGAAGAGAAAAATGAAAAAGTAGAAATTTGCAAAAATAATAATATTCAGGAATTCAATAATTACAAGATAATGATTTCCTTTATAAAAGAAAAGATGCATAAACCTAATCTTATCTTGAGCAACAAGATATCTCAATAAGACAAAAATGAAAACTTATAACCTAAGAATTAAATAATGCCTAAGTAAAGTTATGCAACGTGTAATTAATAATTAATTACACCAACACCCCCCCATAAGTGCAACTTAGGGAGAAGAAAATTATTATGCAAATGAGTCCTAGAAACAAGGCTTGATCAGGTACTCATTTACAAATGCAAAGAGAGAGAAAACCCAGTGGGAAAACCTCCCCTCAGTAAGATGAATTGTTGCAAAGAATCACTAGAAGAACTCTAAAGAAGCAACACTGGAACCCCAAATCCAACAAGCAAGGAAATATACTTCTGTTTGCAAAATACCATATTGGAATCACAAATGCAACAACAAACCTGATGCCAAGGAACACTGGAAACTCACATACTGGACAACCATGGAATTTGTAAGCAACAATAGATGAAAGGATGAAAGGACCCATAATGATGACAAATTTGGAAGTTGTGTCTCTCGAAGCCAATGCCAAACTAAAACTAAAACTACCCATAAGATGAGTAACATCAAGATTATGGAACATTAACCAGAAAAACATGGCCTTCAAACTGAGAAAGATCTGAACCAATGTGGATCAAGAACCATAAACTCCCAATGTGAAGTGTGAACCGAAGCAAACCAACGATGTGTCTAGCTAAGAAAGAAAGAAGCTAAAGGAAACAATAGGAAACTAGATAAACTCATATAAGTTGTCACTAATACAAAGAATGAATGCAAGAACCCCCCTTAATGGAACTTTATATCAGTTCATTATTACAATACTCAATGATTGTAGAAGGAGAGAATGTAAAACTATAGAAACATAAATGAAAGTGCAAACCTAGTGCACGAAACAAAAATGAATGCATGCATAAAATAAGGTAAAAATATTCTATAAATGACCTCAGATCTGCATAAAGGCCGAAACCAGCTTTCCAACGTCATGAAAATCGTGAAAAACAGATAAGCGAGTCAAAAGATACGTCTCCCGAAGTGAAAATGGAAAAAATTGACTTTCGAAGGTTGAAAAAGACATCAAAAAATAAAACCCAAAAAATTACACCTACACCATTGCGTAGAGCATTGAAATAGATTTCTAATGATATCTCGTTTGCAAAAAAAGGATGTTGTATGCCCAAATTATGCCATTTCTGTGAAAGTGCTCCAAAAAAGTCCGATTTGGCCATCTGCAGCTCTTAGGGGCTAAAAAAATAAAGCCCCTGGTCACATGCATGACCAAGGGCTAGCGCCTAGGGAGTTGGGACAAAGCCTGTGGTTGCTCATGTGACCACAGAGAGGGCTGGTGAAGTAGCCATGGCTTATCTCGAAGCTCCCGGTTCTCCAAATGACCAAGGCTGGAGTAGGGAGCCCACGAGGGATTAAGGGGTCGGCGGAGCGGATCTCGGTGGAGCCCATGGTCACAAATACGACCACCGCAGAGCCCGCGGGGGCTGAATGGAGTAGGCGGAGCTCGGGCAGTGACCTCCAGCGGAGATGGGCAATAGGCAATGGTGCAGTGGAGAGTGGAGGTGGTCATTGGGTGGCTGGTGGCCGCTTGGTGGCAGGAGGGTAGCACACAAAATTTACATGGGCGGGGCAATATTTCCACTATATTTTTTATTTTTTAATATTTTTTTCAATTTTTTTTCAATTTTTGTGCCTTGTAGAGTGTGCTTGGGGGCCGTACGGCCCTCGGGCAAAATTTGTTTTCCTCTCCGGACAATTGTTTCCAAATTAGACAAATTTTATATCAAAATAGGGGTTTTTTGGCACTGTGAATCCAACAGCGAGGTCCATTTTGGCCCAAAGTGCTCTGAAAATTAGGCGACACCCAGATCTATCAGAAAAATCAACGAGCTTGAAACCCTCACAAATTTGGCAAACGGTGACCAAAATGAATGAAATAAAAGTCATTTCTGAATTTTTCCAGTGCTCTGAATCCAATGGAAAACCCTGATCTGATCCAAGACACTGCATAAAGATGCTCAAGGAATGAAACCCAGAAGGGACCTCGAACGAGATCTGCAATGTATTCCTCCAAAAAAGCTGAGAAGGGGCTGCAAATCGAGGCTATGATACCATGTTAGAAACCAAGATTTGATTGCAAACCAAAAAAATCACCTTCCACAAAAAAGAAAAATGAAAAAGAAGAGATTCACAAAAATAATAATATTCAAGAATTCAATAATTACAAGATAATGATTTGCTTTATAAAAGCAAAGATGCATAAACCTAACCAAGACTAAGAAGAAAATAGACTTGAACAATCATACTCCAGAAATAGAAAGCAAAGCTGTTAATAGACTCACAGGTTTCTCATCTACCAGGAAATGTCAATCAACAAGGTATAATGATTCCCAGTTCCATGGTTACTGCTATTCATGTCATGTTTATGGACATAGGGCTAGAGATTGTGAAATATATGTTAGAAATAATCATAGTTTGTCAAATCAGAATAGTTGCACTATATGTTATATCTGTCACAAATGTGGTCATGTAGCAACTAACTCTTGGTGGAATGATAAGATTGGTAATGGAGGTTCATACAACATGTCTAGAAGAAATTATCCTCTCTTTGATCGATACAACACTATTATATGTTATAGATGTAATTGGTTTGGACACAAAGCTCAATGGTGTAAGAAAAGTATGATAAAGCCTTCTAGGGATTACGTGTTCAAACAAAAGGAAAATAAAATCTTGAGTAAGGAGAAGACAAAGCCTATACAAGTGTGGAGAAGAAATATCAATCAAGATTACAAGAAAGAGAAAGGATCATGTATGATCTGGAGAAGAAAGGAAGAAAAGGAGAAGGAAGGACTTATTCTTGTGCATGATGCACAAGGGTCATCTCTTAGTGTTTAATGGTTGTTTGGTTTTAGGGAGTAATCCAAAGTTTTATTTTCTATCCCCAAGGAATTTTTGAATGTAGTGGATCATTTTATTTTTATTTTTGAAGTTATGGTGAAGTTTGTTGGCTTCATGGTCCATGCATATTAAGTATGAAAGAACAATGGTATATCTATGATCAACAATATTTTTTGTTTGCGTTGAGATATTGTTTGCTTTTCTAGTGTTAAGCATTACACTATTCTTTGTGATTGTTGTTGTAGATTGTTTGATAACTTTTAGTACATAACTGACTGCATACATGTCAGTATTCTTCATGATCAGACATGCTTGAATGTTTTTCATGCAAATATTCATGTCATAACCAGATCTCGGGGTATCAAGGATGTCAATATGTTTTGACAAGATGACTTTGGAATAAGTACTGTGGTAGTAATCAGCATAATAGTAATTGTATTTGATATGTATTCCTTACATTTTGACAAGTTATTCATTGTGTTTCCTTATGATTCACAAGCAAAGTTATTTGATAGCTCAGAGTTTCTTAATTCATTACTTGATCTTGTGCTGATTTAGAAGGATAGTTGTTAGGATGTTTGATCTAATGGTGATACATGATATTACAAAAATATTAAACAAGTATCATTGTTTGAACATACCATGATACATTTCTAAATGTTGTTGATTTTGGATCATTTGATTAATAAATTTTTGGTTGACAATGACATTTCTTTGACAGATCATCTACAAGATAGTAGTGATATTGACCTTCAAAATATGTTGATACAAGACTTGAATAAAGAGTCTTGATAGGGCTGATCATCTTGTTAGAAGACTAGATCTATTTCAATTGGCTTGTATACATCTTTGAGTCTGAAGAAGACCTTGCATGATGCTTAGTGGCAGAGGAAGATAGTGTTATGAATTTTGATTTCCTTGCTTGATGGTGTGTTTGTTTATCTCATGTGACTTTCAAAGGAGCAAAACATATCAGGTATGATCAATTATCTATTTTGTTCATGATGTATGAGAGTAGTGAGAACAATGATTTTTGTTTTGACAATGTATCTTGATATTAGTGAGGTTAGCTAACATTATATTGGTAGTATAATGGTTTATATCAATATAGTGGACAATATTGGGCAAGAGGAAAATATTGATTGATACACAGGAACAGTTAACCGTGATGTATATTTTGGAAAGTGCTAGTACAGTGATAGAGTTTGTTTGGTCCATCAATGACAATGCATATTATGATTTTCTCCCAGATTTTCATGCTTAACTTTAATCCTACTAATGTTGTTGGTATTATTGGGTATGTTATGTGCATGGATCAATGACATGTTAGTGATATGGTTTAGGGGGAGCAAATTTACTTGGTGAACATTATTTTTGTAGCTGGTTTTTGATTGGTTGTTGTATTTCATGACATATTATAGGTTTCTTCCTTTGTCCTTGTAAAAAAAAAGGGGGAGAAAGCGATGATTCAGTGGTTGGTTCTGATGGGTAAGATTTTTCCATCAAGGACAAAGGGGGAGTTTGTTGACTTTCTCTTCGTGGCATTTGTCCTTGATGTCAAAAAATGTCAAAATGATTTGGTTATATTGATCAATTGGTTTAGTTACATTGGTTGTTGTTATTGGCATTCTAGTTGGCATCATTTGGTTCATCACATATTTGACAATGTGTTCTTATAGTTTTTATTTGGTTCATTGTCATTGGCATAATTGTTCAGTTTGCACATGGTTGTTGCAGTTGATTCAGTTTATATAATATCTACTCATCATTCAGACTTGTGTACAGTACTTGGACAAGAATTGATTACATTTACATACATACTCATGGAACTTTGGTATTGGATAGAATTATAGCTTTGGTTTACATTCAAATTTGTTATATCTTGTGGTACTGATCAGGTTGAGCTAAATTGAATGGAAAAGATGAAGAATTGGACCAAGGCCACAACAAATTGGTTCAATCGAGTAATGTATAATGGTGACATGGGCACCCATCACATTGCCTGGTGTTCAAAAAAAATAGAATTTACAAAATAAACTGGAGGCCACGGAAAATACATGCAACAGGTTCATCAAGCTATATAGGATCACGTATCCTAAGCTCAAAAGAATTCTTAAGCTACCTGAGGAAACATGGGAAAAGGAATTAGGGCTCATCAAGGATGATCATTGGCTAGTGGAAACCTAGAAAATAGGCTTGGAGCATAGAAAGGAAGTCCTGGAGAGGGTCTTGCACAAAGTAGATGTTGACCTCGAATGGGTTATAGAGCACCAAACTGATACTGAAGACTACCTGAAAATGATGACTAATTATGACATGCTCATCCTAGAGTTGGATCTAGAGAAAATCAAGCCATTCTTTCATAAGAAGATGGAAAAAGGGGCTACATATGCACTGCACCAAATTTCATGGACTTCGCATTAAGGGCTTTCACTTATTCCAAATAGATAATAAAAGCTATTCCCAAATGCACCAAACACTAGGAGTAGATCACCAGGAGGTTCAAGAAGTTGACCTTTCAGATCCTCTAATCTAACATCATGGAATGTGATAAGCTCTAGGCTCTAATTGGAAAATTTGCGGAGTAAGCCACCCTCCAGAAAAATGCAGGGAATTTGGTCATTGATGATGAATATTTGATAGTGTAGTTGAAAAGGAAGGCAGTCACTAGAAGACAAAATTGCTATAGTGTCAAGGTCATTAGAGGACAAAATAGGGAAAAGACAAAGATGTATTTTATAATGTTATATTTTGGCGGTAGGTGAAACCTTAATGTAAAATATATCTTGGCCACCCAATGAAAGTAAATCTTGGCCATTCATTTCACTTTTGGAAAACTATAAATAGGGGTCTCCTCTCATTTTAAAAGGGAGCATTGAGTTGTTGCATAAAGATATGTTGTAGAAATTTAAAGAGAATTGCATTATTTTTATGGGTTCTTGTGTTTCTTCACATGTGTACACAATTATTCTCCTCAACATTAGATTTTAGCTTTGTTGTTCTAAGTTTTAAGTTACTTTAGTTGTTAGTGTTTTGTTGCACTTTAATGGTGAAGAATGTTATGGTATTGATGCCTCCCATGTTCATACTTTTTTCTATTTATTGATAATGAACATCAATGCAAAGTTAGTCTGAACATTATTTTATTGTTGCACTTAAAATTCATCTATTACATTCTTACTTCATGGCGAATGGATAGCTGAAAATCTTTAGACCTTAGAAGATCACACTAGTTTCATGAGACTGTAAGTTGTTTTGGTTAAATGGAACTTAGTTTTAGGAATGTTGTCCACTATAGCATCCTCCATTGTTACTATTCAACATTAGTTGCAGGTCTTGGAAACCTTTTATCCCTCTTCCCTTTTGACTTTTCTTTGAAAATTTACATTAAGGTAAAGTTCTAGCATCATTGTAAAGCCAAATCTAATGACAAACATGGAGTTTTAAACTACTGCTTTGAACTTGTAGCAATTTCACTTCCTTTCTAGAATTCCACAAAACTCCATTTGAAGATCCAATTCCTTCCAAGCTTAGTGAACCATAAATTCCCTTTGTGATTACCAACAAATAACATCAATCAACTAAGCTATTTTTTCAAGTCATGACTTGACACCCATGAGACCTTGGGATATTTTCTGCAACTTATTTGTAGGAACTATCTTTCAAGAGAGGTATTGTACTTGTGTGTTGCTTGTGTTGAGAAAGTACAAAAACTCCCATCAACAAAAGGAATGGAGAAAGGAAGAGGTAGCAATAGATGTGCATTTTTTTGAGGAAATAAAAGAAAATAAAATTGAAATTACATGCATACAAAAAAAGGGTGCAACAGCAAAAACATAGGTATTATCTCCTTCTTTTGAGTTTTGTAAAGTAAGTATTGATTTGCATGTAGAAAAGGTAAAGGAATGTGGAGATTGAGAAGTTGGGGCAGTAGTAGAGAAGCAATAAAACATATAGTTAAATAGTCATTCATATGATATTTTTGAAAGAACATTTGACTTGAAATAAATACGTGAATTTGTGCATGAAAATGATAGTATTGTTCTAGAAGATAACCATAAAGTTGCAGCAAAATTTGGTCCATTGAAGGACTTGGAAACATTAATATGTTTGATAAAATAGATTGAAGATAATACGGGGAAGATAGTGAATAAGGAAAGTGAAGAGTCAGTAGAAAATGAAGAAGAAGATGATGTATTAATGTAGATTGTAGCAGTAGAAAGGGAGTGGCTTGCGTTAACAATAGGTGAAACAAAGGTAATAACAAACATTGAGGTAATGTTTGAATTTTTAGAATTATTTGTTGATAAAGAAAAGGTTAATTCACATGAAAATGATATGGTTAATAATGGATATGAGAATACTGAAATTAATGATACCCTAGTAGGGGAAGAGGAGAAATTAAGATATTTAATGACTTTTCAAAATTTGTTGGAAGTTGATGTTAAAGTTGATTTGTATTTTGAAGAGATGGTGAAAGAAAGTGAAATGGGAGAGATGGTTAGGGGTAGCAATAACAAGTTACAAAAATGAAAAAAAATTAGGGTATGATGACTCTTGCTGACATAGAAAAAGAAGAGGATGAAGGAGAAATAGGTGAGAAAGATGAGTAGATAGAATTCATTGATTTCTATAAATTTGTTAACTCCAATTTGTATGCAGGTGTTATGAATGATGGAGTAGGGTGAAAAGAAGAACCTTGGTATAGTAAACTGAATTTCATGAGTGGAAGAAAGAGAGGAAGGATGAACTTGAAGGAAGAGATATGAGGATTTAGAGAAAAATGAAGAATAAGAAATAGGTTGATAAGGAAGAAAGATGGTTGAAGAACAAACACAAGTTTTTCAAATTTTCATGAGTTCCAACTCATGGAACATTTCTTCTTACCCCTAGTGTTTGATGTAGGAGCATTTGGGTGCACGGGAAATCCTGCACAACCAAAAAATATATTTAATTTTATTTTTGTCTTTTCTCAATTTTGGTGTATTATTGGTCTTGCAAGAATGAAACAATTCTCCTTCTTCTTTCAACTATTTCTAATGGAACCCCCCTTTCCTACACTTGTGTTTGGCATGAATTTTAAATGCAAAGTTTATGCATTTGATGTAAATTTAAATTGTATTTGGGAAACAAAATCCCACGCCTAGGTTGGGAGAATGATTTTTTTATTACTTTGTACTCCCATGATTAAATTAAAGAATTGAAATAAAAGTTTTCTAAAAAGAAAATGCACAACTTTCTCATTTTTGAATGAAATTAAGAAATTCAAAATGTTCTAGAAAGTTGGGAAGAAGGAGCATAAAACCAAAAAACCATTCAAGAAAATTCATGGTAATAAAATAGTAGTGGCATGAAGAATGTGACTGGTTTATCTTTTTTTGTTACAATATGAAATACAATTGATGTTGTTTGTTAGCTTTGAAATTCATTAAAAGAACATGAATTTGTTTTCTATTTATGTAGTGGATTGTGAGTTTGTTTTTTAGCAAAGAGTCTCTGCATATGATGTTTTGAGAAATTGTTTGAGTTGTGGGTTATGATATGCATTTGGGAGTCCCACTTACATCACATATTAGGGGGTAAAAGCACAAAGTTGTGTCACACTTTCAGCCAACTTATCAACACAACTGAATTTAAGTATTTCTAACTAAAAATCAATTTTGGTCAAACATATGATCTAGTAAGATTCATTCTAGCTAAGTTAGATGCTTCCACAACTTTTTCAACTAAAATTGTTGGCTAAAAATGTATGTAGCATCACTTTGAGTCCAATTTACCAAAAAAATTAAATTATTTGAAAAACTTGAAGTTTCAATAACTCTTGCTAATGTAAACAACATTTTAAAAAAAATATAAAAATACCCTTTTGTAGATCCATAAGTGTAGTTTTCAAAAATATATTTATTTTAATAGTTTAAATTTTTTTTATATTTTATATTTTATTTTTACTAAAAGTGGGATTTCAACACAAAATATGAGGTTGATTACTATGCCAAGGAAAAATACTAAAACTTATTAAAAAAATTTGAAAAAAATATGATGCACTAGATAAAAGAATCTATTTTCAGATGGTATAATTTTGTTTCCATTTTAGATAAATATTTAATATGAAAGTTGACGTCCAATGAAAATAGCTATTTTTTGATTCACGCACATTTTAATATTTATTTTAAAATATATATTTATCAAAATTGGAAAATAATATATCCATGCACTAAAATTTCAAGTTATAAATACACACAAAAAATTTGGAAGAAAAAAAATAAAATTTACTATAAAAAGTTTGACGTCCCATGCAACTTCATTTTTCAGCATTTTATCAGCAACTAAATTATAGTTTTAATTTATTAAAAACTAGTTTTAAATAATTTTTTATATTTAAAAAAAAATACAAACATAAAATATACTAAAAAATACATATTTTACTAATTTACATCATTTCAAAATTCAAAACATATATGCCACTTTTTAGTGATTCAAGTTTAAAAATTGAATCAGCGTTGGTTGTTTCCTTTATAAAGTGTGACATAGCTTTGTGCTTTTACCCTAGGGCATATATGATCATTAGGTTAATCATTCCAAAATATTTCTGATTCAACCCCATCCTTAAAAATATGTAGATCTAGGTCTGATTTGCTCATCTTTAGGGTTGAAAGTCAATCTTTTCACCTTGTGATCTACATCCTAATGAAACTTGTAAAAAGGCCACTATTGCATCATAAGTTCTTTGCACTTAGGACCTATGATCCATTTTTCTATATTTCAACAATATATCCAAATAATTTTCTAGAATTTACACTAGAAACATTTTTTGGGTTTAATATCACTTGATATTCTTCCAATCTATGAAAAATGACCTCAAGAACTACTAGGTGAACTTTTCTTTTGATATATTTTCCCAATAGTTCATCTACATAATATTTTATAAGATTATAAAAAGGGTCAGGGAATTTTATTGCCATTTCTCTTTGATATGTAGCTCCATCTTTCTTTAAGCGAAAGGGCATAACATTCTAGCAAAATGTACTCCAGTTGTTTTATGTTGATCTTTAGGAGTGATACAAATTTTATTATAGTCTAAAAATCTATCCATTAAGGATATAATTTCATGTGTTGTTATTAAATCCATAATCCTATCAATGTTGGGAAGTGGAAAGTCATCTTTAGGATAAGCCTTGTTTAAGCATCTAAAATATGTACATATGTGGATGGCCCTAGTGGATTTGTTAACTAGAACCAATGGAAACCCATTCTAGATAATCAATAGGTCTAATGAATCCAACGTCCAACAACTTTTGAAGCTTGAATTTGACCAATAAAGCTACTTGGGAATGCATATTACATTTTTTTATTGGTTTTGCAAATGGAAAATTTGTCAAATGGTGAACTACTAGTGTAGGGACAAGACTTGGCATATTTAAATAAGACCACACAAAATTAATACTTCTATTTTTCAATAATGACACAAAGTCTTCATTCGATTGTGGTGATAAAGATGCTACAAAGTATGTGATCTTAGGGTTTTTTTTTGTACCTAGATTTATCTCTTGTGATTCTTCTATCAATATAGTGATTTTGATTAATAGTTAGATAGTATTCAAACTCATGAAATTTCCATAATCCATAATTATTTAGCCAATATATTCTTTTGGATTTGACCATGTAGATTTTTGTTGTAGTCTTATTTCTACATTGTAGTGCTTTTGTTGCATTGTAATCTTGACTAAAGACTAATTAGATGATCATTTTTGGGTCTTGTACTTATGGATATTTCCCAAGACCCATAAAAATAATATCATAACTCAAGCAAACTTCAATATGATCATAAATGACTAGGAAACCATAATGGATGTTCACACCTAATCTCTAGAATGCAACCAAATAGACATGATTCTTCCCAAGAAATAAGAGATCAATAAAGGACTCCAAGATAAGTCCAAGAATATGAGGAAAAAAAGTTATATTCATATAAATTAACTTATTGCTAAAAATAATAGATTTGAAAATAATAAATATTATTTTAACTTACAAATAAAGAATATTTTAACTTAAAAATTACATATAAATTTTACAAATGCAACTAAATAAAAAATTCTCTTATTTTGTTTTCCCATTTCCTAATTCTCAAAATACATCAAAAATATTTGACATGCAATGATTTAACTTTGAATGTAATTGAGAAAATAATAAGTCATAATGCAATAACATGAATAAAGGTTTTTCAAAACACAAATAGACTCCATAATTGTCATTGATTTAAATATAAATATACTTAGGATCTCAAGGATACATTCCACACTTGATTCAAGTATGATAAGGGTTAGCAAACAGATGATGCCCAATTTTGGCATCTCTGATATAAAAAATCTTTGAAAAATAACCAAGAATTACATATTCAAGTGGAGAAATAATGTTGTACCTTCACACTCAATTCAAACATCAAGCATGTATACACCATATGTATAATAGAGAAAGAAATTTAAAATCACCAAATGAGACACAATATCATATGCATCATATAATCATCTCATCTAGAATAAACCAAAGCTAGTGTACATAATCTAACTATAGAAATATGATAATTAGTTTAAAATATAGGACATTGAGATGTTTTAATAATAATATTTGTAAATTTCAATAATATAACGATAACAATGAGACTAAACACTATGATAATCTAGTCATGAAATTATAATATATGCATCTCAAAAATATATAACATAATCTTATTGCTGACATGAGATCAGTGTATAAGGGTACACACACCTTTAATGCATATAACAACCCATAATAGAATACATCGATTCATCACAAAGAACATGTTACAACACCATAAATGCTTCACAAAATGACAATCCAAATAAACAAACATGTAATTGAATGCCTTTAAATACAAGTACAAAGTAATAATCATGTGAAACATGTACTAAGTTGGCTTAAGGTAGGAAAAAAAGGAGTTGGCTAAATTTGAACTTGGACTTTTGAATTTTAGGACTTCGATGAGTGGGCGCAAGATCAACTCAAGATAAAAAAAAGAAAAAAGAAAAAAAAAAAAAAGAAAAAAGAAATGTTTAAGATCTTTATGGGCAATTAATGTTTGGATAAGGAGGATGTAATAAATGTGAGATGTATGAGAATATGTGTAGGAATGGGTTAGGTGTGATTGAATATGTGAGAATAGGTGAAAGTGAGGAGATATGCAATATTAAAATGTAAGCCCAACTTTAAACATGATATTTCTCCATTTATCTATTTGTAATTGAATTAATAAATTCTCTTACAATAGTCCAAAAATTGGCAAGAATTGCTATGAATATGCACATTTCACATTACAATTTTAAATGATTAAAAAATATTCATTTGTGAAATATTAAAACAAAGAGTAAGCCCAACTTTAAATGAGGTTGTGGCATTTATCTATATATATTTGAGTTTATAAATTCTCTTACAATAGACTGAAAAGTCAGCATGAATTGCTTTGGAAATGTACATTTCACATTACAATTTTAAATGATTAAAAAATATTCATTTGTGAATTAGTAAAACAAAGAGTAAGTCCAACTTTACATGAGATTGATTCATTTATCTATTTGTAAATGAATTAATAAATTCTCTTACAATAGCCCAAAAAGTTGACAAGAATTGTCATGGATATGCAAATTTCATGTATTACAATTTTAAATGATTAGAAAGTATTCATTTGTGAAATATTCCCTTCGTTTGGTTGAAAAAATACCTCTACCGGCAAAAATTTTCATTGTTGGGTCGGGCAAAAGGTGTTAAAGATGTTCATCGTGAATTATGAAATCATCAAAATTTTAAGGCTAATAATAACTAGTTCTTAGCAAATTTTGACAAGGGAATGTGAAATGTGAGACGAATGGGAATATGTAATAAATGTGAGATGTATGGGAATATGTCTAGGAATGGATAATGTGTTATTGAATATGTGAGAATAAGTGGAGGTGGGGATATATGAAGTATTAAAGGGTAAACCCAACTTTACACGAGATTGTTCCATTAATCCATTTATAATTGAATTAATAACTTTTGTTGTACAATAGACCAAAGTGTTGGCAAGAATTGTCATGGATATGCAAATTTCACATTACAGTATTAAATGATTAAAAAGTATTAATTTGTAAAATATTAAAGCAAAGAGTAAGCCCAACTTTAAATGAGATTGTGGCATTTATCTATATGTAATTGAGTTTATAAATTCTCTTACAGTAGACCAAAAAGTTAGCAAGATTTGCTATGGATATGCACATTTTACATTACAATTTTAAATGATTAAAAAATATTCATTTGTGAATTATTAAAACAAAGAGTAATCCCAACTTTACATGAGATTGAATCATTTATCTATTTGAAATTGAATTATTAAATTCTCTTATAATATCCCAAAAAGTCGACAAGAATTTTCATGGATATGCAAATATCACATTACAATTTTAAATGATTAAAATTTATTCATTTGTGAAATATTCCCTTAGTCTGATCAAAAAAATACATCAGTTGGAAAAACTTCGTTGTCGGATTCGATGAAAGGTGTCAAAGATGTTCACCGTGAAATTGTGCGGCCGTCGAAATTTCAAGGCTAATAATAACTAATTGTTAGCAATTTTTGACAAGACAATATGAAATGTGAAATGTATGGGAATATGTCTAAGAATGGATAATGTGTGATTGAATGTGTGAGAATAAGTGGTGGTGAGGATGTATGAAGTATTAAAGGGTAAGCCCAACTTTACATGAGTTTGTTCCATTTATCTATTTGCAATTGAATTAATAAATTATGTTACAATAGACCAAAGTGTTGGAAAGAATTGTCATGGATATGCAAATTTCACATTACAATATTAAATGATTAAAAAGTTATTAATTTGTGAAATATTAAAACAAAGAGTAAGTCCAACTTTACATGAGATTGTGACATTTATCTATATGTAATTGAGTTTATAAATTCTCTTACAATAGACCAAAAAGTCGGCAAGATTTGCTATGGATATGCACATTTCACATTACAATTTTAAATGATTAAAAAATATTCATTTGTGAATTATTAAAACAAAGAGTAAGCCCAACTTTAAATGAGGTTGTGTCATTTATCCATTTGCAATTGAATGAATAAATTCTCTTATAATAGACCAAAAAGTTGGCAAGAATTGCCACATGGATATGCAAGTTTCACATTACAATTTTAAATGATTAAAAATATTCATTTGTGATTTTTTTTTTTTGCTCAATATTCATTTGTGAATTATTAAAACAAAGAGTAAGCCCAACTTTAAATGAGGTTGTGCCATTTATCCATTTGCAATTGAATGAATAAATTCTCTTATAATAGACCAAAATGTCGGCAAGAATTGCTACATGGATATGCAAGCTTCACATTACAATTTTACATGATTAAAAAATATTATTTATGAAATATTAAAACAATACACATTAATCATATGATTCACCAAAGACACCATAAATATAAAATCTATAAGACTAGATAAGATGAACTTAAATAAATAATAAAAAATACAGTTAAAAATGAACTTTACAAAATATTTTGCTATTTATGGAGGCCAAACAAGAGATTGGAATGGCCACGGGGATTCCACGCCCATTTTTTATTGGGAAAAAGCTTAACAAAAGTATCTAAATTTGGCAATTCCAGTTTCAAAGGAGCAAAAGTGCTCCTGTGAAATATTAAAAAAAGCGTTATAATTGCTGCACCTGGCATGGGTATGCTATAATCTGTGGGTATTTCACCTCCACTAATACCCAGGAAAGCGATTCATTTATAAGATCAGTATCCAAATTAAATGAATGATTTGTCGGCAGCTTTATCCCTGCAGAGATTTGTACCTTGGCCATTGGCAAATCTTTCATCTTGAATTTTACGCACCGCCACTCAAATGTGCAGCACTTACCACTATCCAACTTATCCACATCACATATATATTATAAACAAAAGCGTGCATAAAATTTCCACTGAGATTGCACTATAACAGGAGTGGGTCAAAAGTAAATATATAAAAATGGTTTGGAGGGTTGACAAAGGAAGAAAGGTCAAAGAGGTTTGATGACCGACACTTCTGTCTCTCTTTCATGGGCGCCACTGCCCAGGGAAAGTTGACTACAAATCCTCCTTATTATTACCCAGTTTCATTTATATATTGTCGGAATAATAAGTGATCATTTGCTTTCATTGTTGATTTCTTAATACAATTGATCCCCCCGAGGATTCTAAAAGGGTGGAGATTTGAAGATTTCGTAGATTTTGGGACTGGAAATATATATCCATTGGGCTTTTGAAGTATGAGAATGATGGTTTACATTATAAAATATATATATTTGATTTCGATTTCAATGCATATTTAGGAAAAAAATCTTGTTCAATAATAATACAAGGATTGCATTGCCAAAATCAAGTACTTGGAGGGTGAAAAAAATTATGTTGTGGACAGGAGTGTTGTTGAGTTGGGACAGCTTGTTCCCTTGTTTCATTTTTGCTTTGTGAATTTGTAGGTGGATGTTCCCTTGTTTCATTGTTATTATGTGAACTGGTAGGTCGTTGAATCTGATATGGAAAGTAGTTTTGTAAATCACTCTTTGTTTAGTTTGATTATGTATTTTGTTTTGGGTACTCTCTTATAATAATTTTATAATGAGGGAATAATTAATTTTATGAATTTGAATTATGAAGAAATAATATGTTTTAAAATTAATATTATTTGAGTAAGCTATTTTTGTTGTGATAGTATTATAAAATTGTATTGTATTTAGTTGTGTTTAAATTTATAGTTGGTATTGGCATAGTCTGATGGTTTAATTGTGGCATTGTTGTTCTTTCCAACAAGGTTCAAACGCCATTGGAGTGCTTTTGTTAAGTGTTTATGTTGGAGATGAGGTCCCCCAATTGTGACATCACCGGTTCATAGTTCTAAGTCAAAAGCATTTACTTTTTTTTTTTAAAGTTGTGCTTAAATTTATATTTTCAATCTCGCATTAATTTGGATTTTTAGTGTGTGTGTGTGTGTGCTTTTGTGTAATCTTCTATCATCTAAACAAATTGTTTAGAGTACAAGTTTGTGGTTGTACACATGGTTTTGTTTCTTTGTTGTATTTGTTCATTGCTTTCTTTGAGGGTTCGATATGACTTACCAAGGCATATTGACTTCTAATGTTATACATATAAGTTAAATAATAAACCACTCACACATTCCTAGAGGGTATAGTTTGATCTTAAGCCCATGTTCCTTTGATGGTTTTGTACAATCTACAATACCACACATCTTGGAAAAATATAATAATTTTCAACTCAGTAATGTGTTGAGATGTTGATAGTTATCATTTATTGAACTAAGATTGTCCATTGGAAGCTGAATCAATTGGTTTGGAACATGAACCCGTCGTCTCAAGATAATATATTTATTTTCATATAAGTTGTTTTGGTTGAAGATGCTACATTTTTATGAGTCTATATAAGTGCAATAGATTGAGAGGCAAGGGGTTGCTGTAACTATATAGTAACACATGAATTAAGCATTGATGGATTATGCACTAAGTAGGATGTTCATGCTTGCATTGGCTTTGTGGAGGAAGTCAATCAACCATTGATTGTACTAGTTGATGTTGTTAATTAGGTGCTACTAGATTCATGTGCATAGTGTCTCTATACATCTATTTGTCACTTTCTACTAATGAAAGTTATATACACATAAAAATGACCTAGGCCTTGAAGCTCTATTTTACCACTTTCGTCCTAGCATAATTATGACATTTAATTATGTCCTTGGTCCACATTCGACTATTAATTAAATAATTCATAATTATTTAATTAATTCATATCTCTTTTATTCTTCATAATTATTAAATAAATAAATTATATTTATTTATTCAATATGTCACTAAGGGTCTATTATCTTCTTACAATTAAATAAATTTATTAATTTATTTAATTACCTTTATTCATTTATTTATTTAATATGTCACTAATTCTCATAATTAAATGAATTTATTATTTTATTTAATTATTAAATCATATCTTTATAATTAAATAATTATTCAATTGTCAAAATTAGCATTTCTCTCATTTTAAATAAGTTAATTATTTAAAATGATATCACATTCTTGACTGAAGTTCATTTTAGTAAATAATCTGAAAATCGATTATTTATTATCTCACAAAATCCGTATTTTGAGTTGATTTAATTCAAATTGGTAACTTTCTTCCAAAAATCAAGTAATTGAACAAATTATTGATTTTACAAATCTGATCTTCAGTTCAACTCTTATCTTCCTGATTTTTTGAATCTCACAAATCAGGCAGTCTTTATCTTCTTGATTTTCAAAAATCTTTATTTTTCTAATTAATTATCTCATTTATTCTCCACCGCTGATTTGATTTTCTCAGATGACAACTCGACCACTCACTTAATGATTTTTCCCTAACCCTGATTAGGGATTGTCAGATTAAATCTTGTCCTCTGATTTTAGATCTCTATCGAAAGTTGATCTCGTCCGTCCATTCAAAATGACGTTTTCTATAAAATGCTATTTTGCTCACCTTTTGAGATGAGACATAAAATTTTATTATTTTGAGGCATAAATACTTAGAGTTATTTTACATTTTAGAGTCATTTGGCATAGGCATAGTTTTATTTAAATCCTTCAAAGCTTGTGTAGGACATAGGCATAGTCTAAGAATTGCTCGTGCTTTCGATCTAAGGGCAACATTTGCAGCAAGTTAGGAGGTGCTACGAAGAGGAATCATGGAAGCTTCAGTGGTTATCTGGTATAAACATTTCTTCTCTTAGTTTTCAATGTACTTCGTAGTTCTTTGGGTTTATATGCATTGTTGATTTTCTAACATCATACCTAAAATTTACCCTTAGATACATAAGTCTAATAATTTATAAAGATATATTTTGTGATAAAATTATTTTGGATCTCTTTTATATCTTCCATTGTGTATTCTATGTGTGTTATAATTGATCAAGTTCAATTGTTATTTTATTATTAGTAGATTAGGGGTTATCAAAAGAAAGAGGTCCAAGCCTATAAATAATTTATTAAGATGTACTATAAGTGAAAAATAGAGTGTAGAGATTGGTGGTTTTATTTTGATTTCCAACTAATTCTTGAAATTATCTAGAGAATAGCCAACAAGTTACAAGAGATTGATTTTCACTTCTCTCCTCTGCACTTCATGTTTTGCAAGACCTAGGATAGTGATCCTTAACAATATCAAATGAAATTTCACTTAATTCATATCAAGATATTGTTTTTGACGGGCTCAATTAATGGCTAGCTTCCTTTACTGTTTTATGTTATTATCATTTTATCTACTAATTTTCAAAGACATTCCCTAGACCTTATATCTTTTATATGTCTTTCATACACTTTAAAGTAGACTTAAGTATGTGGAAATAGAAATATGTTATGTTGATATATACTTATATGAATACATGAATGCCCATGGAATTTAGTATGATCAATTCTACATTTAAATTATGATTGTTAATAATGTGGATGCCTTAGGAATGAGAATAACATCTTACAACAAGGAAGATTGTTACCCTAAAACAATAGGTTTCCTATCCCATAGCATAAGGATTGTATATGATTCCACGGGAGCTATCAAAACAACCAAGGCATGAAACTTTTAGAAGGGAATAAAGATGATCATTTATTGACCAGTTGTGAGTCACCACATCATACTCTTCCTCACTGAATAAGACCACGAGGAGGAAAAAGAATCTACTCTCAATGAGATTTATTTATGACACAATTGTTCTCGGGAACATATCTCTATCATAATAGTTAATCATTAGACATATAGTTCTAAATTGGTTTCTCTACTCCTTTTTTCATAATTATTGTTTTCTATTCTAGACTAAGTCCTCTTCCCATCTTTGAGGAATAGTGGACAACTACTTTATGAGTTTGTTTTTAGTCCTAGAAGAATAAAACTCCTCACATACCCTATACAGTGGGATCTTTTGTTGAGGAGTGAATCTAGTTGCTAATAGTTGTTCTAGTTGTTTAGTTGTTAGTTGATCAAGTTGATAAGCTAGTTTTTATCTGTTATTATTTACAGCAATAGATATGTGTTATTAAATAAGAAACCTTCAATATATTATTGTTGGATTGCATGTAAGAGTTCATAGTTTATATGCAATAAAGGGAATTAGTTCATATCATGAATTATTGAGTGAAATGTAGGGAAAAGAGGGGGTGAAATAAGAAGATCTAGGAATGAGGGACCTATTTCAAAATGCAAAAGGGGTTTCCACCTAATTACAAACCCACTTTTCCCATGTTCATTAGGAAAAGGGATAGTGTCACAAATGATTAGAATCAACCTACAACCATTAAGGTGATTCAACCCTAAGTTTGGACACTATGCTGCCTTGACTTCCTTATGAAAAAAACAATAAAATATGATTGAACAATAGTTTTGGGAGAAGAATAAAAGTGCATTAACAATCAAAAATATGAGATCTAATAATTGAAACACAAATTATTATGATAATATTGATAGAAACAAGCATTAACCAATAAATATGGGAAGGTTAAGATGGTATGCACTGGCTCCAAAAGTAGGTTTCAGGCTCTGTAGAAGGACACATTTTCCTAGGGGCGAATGGGTCTTGTTACATGGCTCTGACAATTATTTTTTCAGTCCTGTAATGTTGGATCTAAGGCTCTGATTCCCCTAGGTTTGATTTTCGGAAAACTATTAAAAATAAAACCTGTAGATGAGTTTATGTATCTTGAAAACCTTGATGAAATCTTTGACAACTTTATAAAATTACATTTTTTATCCAATTTCAATCCTTCTTCACCTGCAAATCTACAAACATACAAAGAGGAGAAAAATGTTTATTTTTGGTGTATAAGGTTTGCCTTGGTTAAAGCCTAGTTTGGTAATTAGACCCTGATAAAAAAATGAAATCATAAATGGAAGGAATGATGAATGAACACTAGCTTTCTACGACCCACCAAACCCTTTAATGGTTGACCTTAGAGGATTTAAGTCTAACACATTGTTAGTGTAATTAAATTTATTATTACACTAGCATAAGTTAACTTAGGTCATATATCATTTAGTCCTAGGTTGCATTTTAATAAATCATTTAATAATGGGGTAATGTCCCCTTCCATGTTTGTAGGGATAAGATTCCTTCTAGAAGATGAGTTTTCCTTCTAGAACTTATCTCAATATTTAATAATTTCCTAGATAGGGTTCACATATTGTCACATTTTTTTCAGATCATGACACATGGCAATATCTCATGCATCTTAGGTTTTCATTCTTTCCTATATAATTAGGAAACTTGTGCATTTTTAATCAATCAATCTCATAATGTAGATCAATATACAATCTCCATAATGCATGCCTAGTTGGAACACTTTCTGTGTGGTTGATTATCTTTCCTAGCAAATGTCCTCCATTGAAGACTGCAGCTTCAGGGACCCCATGCATCCATAATCTCAACACACATCACTTCAAGGATTGGATCTTACATGAAATGGATTGATTGGATGCTTGATTTGACACTTGATTTGATGCTTAAAAGCTTTAAACCTACATCACAATGTTAGCTCAAAAACATGCATGAACACACAAATCTTCACATCATGATAGGATCTTGAATACTACAATAAATGATTGCTAAATTTTCTCTCTAATGCTCTTGACAATAATCTATAATCTTGTGAGATTTTCCTTAATGCCAGATAGTATTGCTTCTTAATAATTAGATTTGAATTGATAAAAAGACCTTGTATTTATAGGTGTTTCCTTAATTACTCGACAATTAAATATCACTAGCCAACCTTTGCAATTTGAATTAAGATCATTAAAATGTTGCCAAAAACATATTAAAAAATGGATCTCGAGACTTAAGGAGGACCCTTTTTCCCTTGGGAGAATGGGTCCTAGGCCCTAAACCTAGGACTCAAATTTTCCAAGATGTGTAATTAAGTGTAGGCATTGATTAAATGTGGGTTCCCCTTTCAGAAAATGAAATTAATTAGGCTTGTGAATGCATAATTGGGTCAATTAAAGGGTTAATTAAGTCCAATTAATTAAGGGGATGCAAACATAGTGTGAAAATGTAAAGGTATATATTTTTCTACACTACATTTAGCCCCCACTTTAGTGAGAGTACGAACTCATGCTCAGACTCACACTAAAGTAGACAAATAAGTCAAGAGAGGTCAAAGTGCACAAATTTCGATGGGATATGATGACAAAGATCAAGGAGGTATCCAAGCCGCTAGGATCAAGATCCCATGGAAAACCAACATAAGCACAAAGGGATGCATTCTTGCAATAGCAATACAAGATGCACAATCATACAATTTCAAAATTGATGCAAAACAAAGAAAAGAAAGGATGGACTAGTCAAAGGTGCATTGTTGTCAATAAAATGTGTTCACAAGTGAAACCATGTTATCCACTATGCAAAAAAAATATACTCATGAGGGCTAGTGAAACCCATTTTCCACTAGGTGAGTCCCAAGAAAGTGAGAAACACACACTAGGTTGGTATGTACCTAGAAAAAGGTGGTTGATGGGAAAGTCATGTCGGGCCTACAAGATCACATATGTCAACCATACCAAAATTTATACCTCTTGATAACTTTGATAAGACACCAAGAAAAAATGGTTCCACAAGGTTAGCAAGCTACATTGTGCTAGAAACTCATGAAAAACAAAAAAGAACTATTGGAAAAAAAGTTTTGTTATGATTGGTGGCCATGAAAAAGTTTTAAATGCAATCAGATAGGATATTCAAAGAGGTCTTTCTTAGTTCATGAAAGGTTTCACTTTAGGGAACATCATGCTTAATGTCACCAAGAGAGGACTAGTGGAGGATAAAAGTTTCACAACTTAGGGAATGCAAGCCATAGCATTACCACTAAGAGGAATACCATATGCCAAGAAAGGTTATGCTCTTAAAGGACATCAAACCAAATGTCACCCCTAAGAAGACATGTCACATGAAGTAAGAATACCACACTTTGAAAAAACAAATGAACAAGGACATGTATGCTCCCACTTTAAATAAATTTCTAAACACCATGATGTGAGAAATTAATTTAAAGTAGAGAAATGATAAATGCCAATACATTAGAGCTTTATTCAAAAAGCTCTATGTAAACATATGTTTCCAAGTAGAGCTACACCATGAAGAGGAGGTGTCCCCCCATATGCAATCCTAAGATAATAGATAAGGGATCCATGGATTTGGGGTCAGCTTTATGTCTTCACTATAGTGATATAATCAAGCTCAAAATTATCATCATTCCCCAAATAATTCATGGAACAATGAGCACAAAGGGAGAATGACATAGAGAGAAAACAAAGGAAAATATTTTGGGTCAAAAGAGACCTAAATGTCTTAATGCCTTATGTCATCCCCAAAAGGAAAACACCAGAAAATAGAAAATATAATGGTTATGACATATAGAATAATTTCATGACATATTCACTTCCTTTGTATCTATTGATCATGAAAGCATTCACTTCTCTTGAACAACCTTATGGGAAATTTAGTGAGTGGGGGACCTGCTTGCACTTCACTAAATGACCTCTAGGATTTTTAGAGAAGTCAACTCTTCTTTGATATTTGAGGGAAAAGGGAGGAGGAAATGCAAAAAGGAAACTTGATTACGATGATGTGTAAAAGCTTTTACAACATTTCAAAAACCCTAAAAAACTCTATTTTCTAATAAAGTAAACATAGAATGCCATTGACCCTTCATATTTGGAAGGAGAACAAACAACTAAGGCCTATGTGAGCATAGGATAGTCATTCAAATCCTTTGATGGGAAGAACCCATTAAGGTTCAAATAGAAAAAAAAAAAACCCAAATTCAAACAAGATATTTTGGATCCCTATAGAGCTATTTCACTTGAAAACATAATATGAAATCGAAAAAACTTCAATAGGAGAATGGAAGATTATTATAACTTGATTCAATTCCTAAAAGTTTAGGTTAGAAGATCATAAAATCTAGAAATTGAAAATTGAATATCAAGACTTATATGCGGAAATAAAGAGATATAGAGAATTCAATGGATATGAGATAAAGAATAAAGTGTAAAATAAAGGCCACATGAGCACAATCTAATACAAAGTTTTTTCCTATGTTACTTGATATTGTTGAATAATGAAAATGCTAAGGTTAGATAATAAATCTAAATAATTGTCTTGAAATTGATTATAAAAGAGCAATCAGAGCTCTATAAGAAATCCTCTATACCGTATTCTACTACTACTATTATTTCTACAAATGATAATCTATCACTTATATATCCATTATCTTCTCTATATGGAGGCTCCTAGAAAATTCATTTTTATAAGATAAGAGAAGCATACAAACACCGAGCACTCTTTGTCGCCAAAGGAAAACCCTAACAAGTGTCATCACTAAATAATCTCAAAATTTAATAAAAAATTAGATCTAATATGATAATAAAAATTGAGTTGCTTCAATAATGGCAATGGGTGTAACAACTTGATGATCCAAATCTCACAAGAGATTCGTGCAGGTCTCTTTGTCAGAAAGAAGATATAGGCTATAAATGCTCTACTAAATCTAATTTGATCTGCTTTAGGCTATATTAATGGTGATTTCAAAAGGAGGATGAATCTTGAAGTGGTGAAGGGACATAATGCGTTGCCACCTCACAATGTTCATGAAATTATTGCTCTGATGGTGAAGAGACCTACCCAAAAAAGATGGGTAATGTGGCAAGCTGGCAAGCATTCTTGAAAAAATGGGAGAGGAGCCTAAGGAAAATTCATGTGGGGTGGCCACGTGTCCAACTTTGGGTCTAAAAGAAATAAAAATTTTGAAAAGGAAGCACAACCACTACATGATGCAATTACACACCTTTTTTCCAAAATTTTCTTATGACTTCTAAAAAGATGCATTGAAGTGACATGTGGCGAGACAAAAAATAAAAGCTGAAAAGGTGAGGCCCTCGGGGCTGAAAGAACAATGTGAAGGAAACAAACATACTTAAAGAGGAAAAATGCTTCACACTTTTTGGTGACTCACAGGGGGCATTCACCTACAGAGGCATGAACCCAAAGAAGAAAAACAACATAAAAAGTAAAAGAAATCTGTAATCCCTTAGAGTTTGAGGAATGGAGAATACAGATACTCCTAGTCTTTGTCAGAAGGTAGAACCAATGTGTGTAGCATTTTAGAAGCCTAATTGAGGTCAATTATCTCCTTGAAGGATATTTCTCCTCATTTCATGTGTGCCTCTCCGATGAGGGAATAGATTCGGGTCAAGGGGAGAAGCACATTTTTTATCTCTTCAGTCATAGGTAGCGAGCTCAAATTTTGAAGTTTTGATTGGTCTTGCTACTTGGCCTCTAAGGCCCATCTAAGTTGTTCCCTAGTGAGTACTGCTCCATCAAGAAAAAATGGAGAGGGAAAACCAAAATGAGTTAAAAGCTTTGAAATCCTCTCTCATTTCGTTGATCTTCTTGGTTAGTGCTAGCTGATAGTTCTTACTCCTATAGGTAGCCTGGTTGCACATGATGAAATCATTTACCTTTCTTGTAGCCACTCTTCAATCTATAATTCTAGTGCTTGCTAGAGTCTCCTTAGTTTCCTCATACAACTTGGTTATTAAATTACCTAACTCGGTAGATTGAGGGGAGGTTGTATTCAATATTTGGTCAGCTATTGGGCTAAGCTTTGTGTTTAACTCCTACACATCAGCTATAAAACTCAAAGCCAGTTTTAGGGTCATGGTTGTAACCTTAATTATTTCCCAATGGGAAAAAAATAACCTTTGTACCACCAGGAAGAGTTCAAACCTTCTTTCCATAGTTCCTACTGGAACTGAGACTCCTTAACCTTTATTTCCTCCTTCAATTGATCAACCTCTATCCAAACCTGTTGAAGCTCCTCCATTGCTTGAGATCAAGCACTAGTCAACTTACCTTGCATCTCATTCTTTTCTCTTTCAAATTTCTCACTTAACTACTTAACTTGACCTACTACTTCAAACCATTTCTCCTAAATTTCTTGTAGCTCTTTTTGTAATTCCACACATCAATTGTACTATTGACTTGAAATGTCAATGAACTCTTTCTACTTCTACTACCATTCCTATGTATCATTTTCCATTTGGGCATTTAATTCTTCTATCATTCCATGCTCGGTCTCGACCTCATGCGTCATATTTTTCACCTCAGCTAAAATCCGATCCTTTTCAGTTTGAGCAGCTTGAAGTGATATGAATGCTTCTACTTGCATATCTTGTGCATGCCTAAGGTGAGAAATATCCTATAGACACGTAAAATATACCGATTGACATTATGCATTTGATCCCAACTACTAACATTGTTTCTTCCTAAATCATCCCTCGGTCTAACCATTTAATCAAATCTCCTTATCTGATTAAATTCATCAATATTCCTCCCTTAAATAAACCAGTTATTTAATTAAGTCTCTCTCTTTTGTTAATTAAATCAATCCATTTGATCTAATTATCTCTATTTAATTAAATCATTAATTTTATTGGATTAAATATCTAAAGTCTATTCATTAAATTAAATAAATTAAAACCTTATTTAATTTAATCTAACACCATCATCTTTTAATTAAATAAATCAAAATCTTTATTTAATTAATCCTTTGTCATATTTCTCTCTTATTTGGTTTAAATAAATCCATAAATTTGAGCCAAATAGGTCACATCATCTAACCTCCTATTAAATTAGTTAACCCTTGATTAATTTAATCTCTCATCATGTCCCATCCTCTAGATTTTTCAAGTTTCACATGAAAATAGATTTAATTCATTTATTAAATCCCTATTTTCCTCACAAGGCATCTTTTGGAATATTCCCTCAAATTTGAATTCAAAAATTCCAAGTCAACATGTACATCCAACAAGGCAATAACCTCATCTTACATGTCCTTTGCCTTGAGCCAAGTGGCATTTATTACATTTTCCCTTCCCTCTTGCAAGTCATTTCAACAAATTTGAAATTCAAAAATATGCATTTATTGGCACAATCTCCAAATCTTGCACATCCTCCATCCATTCATAGATTGACAAGTGGCATCTTGCCATTGGATGAATGTTAGTCCCACATTGCTCAAATTTGGACATTCATCCATCTTGGAATTCTATAAATAAAGAGCTCACATCCTCATTTGATCATCCACAAATTATGTAAAGTTATTATGCTAAAATATTTAGCCATTTCCATCCATCACCATTGAGTTCTAGTTAGGTTTTTGCAAATTTCTAGCTTGGAGCTCTCATCCTTCATCAACAAGGTGGATCAATCATCATCAACATATCAAGATTGCATCTTAGGAATTGGGAAAGGGCCAATTTTCACATCAAATTGGCACCAATTCCCCCATGGGATCATGTGTTTTCTATTCTAATTAAGATTGAATCTATATTTTCTTGTTTCATTGTGTTCATTGTTTTCTTTCCTAATTTGAAGTTTGTAAATGGATTTCATGGGGAATTCTTGTTCATGCTTGTAATATCTAACTTAGTATGTTTATTCATTGTGTTTTGCAGGTATTAGCATTGGGGTTCACACATTTGGTGCTAGAAGGAGGGAAGCATCTCATCTTCAATCACTTTTTCATAAATTTTCGCATTTTTGCTTATAGACAGAAAATTCCAATGCTGAGAGCTCAGTGTTATTGTTTTGGCACTGTTGACTCTTCAACATTGCTATATAGCACCGTGGGAAACTCAAATTGTGACGTTGGACTCTTCCCGCCCAAAATATTTGAATTCTAAACTCTGTTGCTTAACTGTTTGACTCGTAGAAAATTTGCAAAAATATCAAACTGTGACATTGGGAAAAATTGCGACGCAGTTGAGCTCACTACCTTGACATAGAGTGACGTTGACTGGTAAGCGGCATTGTGAGGGCACTGCTGAGAAATCAAACTCCAATGTAGTCACGAGTTGCACCGTTGGTAGGGAGTAAAAAGTGAAAATGAAATTTTAGCACATGCTTTTTGATTATTGATCAATTTATATTTTTTTTTTACTTTTTAATCTCTGTATTTTCCATAATCTCACTGGTTTTCTCCCTTGTAGGTTGGAAATTGAAAATGAAGGAAGGAGAAACATGATGATGATATCTCATCTAATCAAAGTTTTTATAAACACTTGAGTGTTTGCTTAACACTTCTTGAGAAATTTTTATCACTTCTTTCTTAGGACACTAATTTCATTTGGGTTTAAAAAGAATCTATTCATTTCTTGCAAAATCCTAAAATGAACATTAGGATCACAACATACTAGAGTTTGTTTCTTTGGATAACAATTGAACAAAATGTCTATCATTTATCTTTTGGAGCTCTAAAATGAATTCATTATTGCTTTTTGGAATCTAAAATGAACATGTTCTACATTGTTTTGTGAGATCTTACTTAAACTAAATTCATTGAAAAAGGACGTATGCACTTCTCTCACACTTTATAGTGATCTTGAGAATCAAAAGGCCTTTTTCATGACTTTAGGATGAGACAAAGCAATCACCTCCACACTTCAATTTGGGTGTAAAAATTGAACAAAATCTTGTGTGAGTGTGAGTGGGGACATTATTGTGTATATTCCCTCTCTTTGTTGCCAACAAAGATTGATCGAGTTAGGAATATTATATTTCACTCGCTTTTGTTTATCCTAGAGGGCCTGCCTTGGGGAAAAAGTACTCACCCAAGGGAATGACTCAACCGGTAACACTCTAAAGCCAAGAGTATTTCCAACTGGGATATAAATGTGGGTATTGGAGTAAACGCCAATATCACGTGGTTGATTTCGACAAGATGGATCCAAAAGGGGACTCTTTCCGTATGGGTCAATCTCCACAAACGGAAAGTCCTTATTAAAACCCATTTGCTAGAATTTTCCAAAACCCTTTGATCTATTTGTTGGTGCAAGAATGGTCATTCTGAAGCCACGCCACACTTTTACGGTCTTCTAGTAGAAATGAAAAGCATTCCATGGGAGTTTCATGGGTGTTGATGCTTGGCTGCCCCAATTGACGTTAATGAGCCATGGAGGGGAGCCAGTGGGGTTAAGCATCTAACCATTCACTAAAGATAAGCGTAGCTAGACTTGTCCAAGTGGGAATCCAACAAATATTGTCTTACACATCCATAGGGCTATAATTGGTTTCAAAATGCATTGCTTGATCGAAAAAATCTTGAAAACAAATACTTAACATCATCATCCAAATTTCAAACCCTTTGGAGACAAATACAATTGACTCAATCCATATGTTATTGCTTTCCCTTGGGATTTACATCCTTAGGTTTCTAAACATTGTATTACATCTTGATTTTTCTACATAAGTAAACAATAGGAAAACCCTTGCCTTGAGTTCGTCAAATTTCCACATAACATACTTTGTGGGGTTGAAGAGATCAAGACATTGGACACTTAGTTTGAAAACCTAATCAAAGAAAGTGTTTGTGGTAAAATAAAGCCATTAATTAAAGATAAAGCAAAATCAACTTTCATGTGTGTTGAAGCCTTAAAAATTCCAAATCCCAAAGCAAAAATCATTGGTTGGAAATCTGAAAATGTATGTTCAAGTGGAATCATTTCTTGATTACAAAGGTCTATAGAAGCATTGTATGCTCTTCAATACCTAGGTCTAGGAAAAAAAAGTGTCTTTTTTAGGTTCATCTTAGGATCAAAGAAAATAAAAATCTTTTCATCCATCCTTCGAACATCAAAACAAACACCATCTCACAATCGCCTTTTGGAAAATCTTAAAATCATCCTAAATACTAGGATTTTTGGAAAAATCAAAATCATCAAATCTTTGGGACTAAATCCTTGAAATTTTTTTATCAAAATTATCTTTGGCTAGGTATGTGTAAATGCATCCTTTTGCATATGCTTATTCAAAGTTATCAAAATCATCTTGTTTAGCCTAGTATATGTAGATGAATCCTTCTTCATATGCTTAGTGAAACTATCATCTTTTTTGAATAGGTTGGGGTAGATTCATCCTTCTCCCCACACATATTCAAATTATCATCCTTTGAACAAATCTATCCCTTAGATAATCATCCAACATCTTGGGGTCTTTTCGTTCAAAATCAAAAGCAATCAAAATCAAAATCAAGGACAAATCCAAAATCCAAAAACAAATCAAAATCAAAATCTGAAACATATCCAAAATTCCTAAAATCCTATTGTCTCTTTCAAGATTTATCAAAAGCCAAAAACATCTGCATCATCCATCCCTTACATCATCATTATATCACCTTTTGATCCCCAATATATCCTAAAAATTTATACTTTGGGCATAAAGTAAAAATCAATCCAAAGAACCAAGAGATTCATCTCTCCTATTCTTGAAAATTGATCCTTGTTTTATGGTTCAAAATAGATCTCAATAGAAGAAGAGTATGGAAGCCAACAAAGAAACACCCGCTTCAAGTGATCTTAGCCAAACAAATGTAGAAATGAATCCCGCTGAATCAAGCAATCCTTTGACCATCTCATCATCGCAAAATCCTCAAGAGGAAAACCAAGGAGAGGATCTTACCTTTGAAATGTCTCACGAAGAAATAACTGAAATGCTCCAAAATCCGGAAAACCATAAAATCATCAACATCATGATGAGGCTTAACCCTTTGTTATACATGCTTGAGCTAGCAAAACAAGGGGCCAAGTTACCTTCGTATTTCGATGTAAGTACCATAGTGGAGACATTTTCTCCTCCAATCTCATCCACCATCCCCATCTCATCTATACCTCCATCCCAAAACATCACACAAAACATTTTGCAAATCACAACATCTTTTGCTCCAACCCAACCCAATGTTAATAAGGGAAATGCATTTTCTAATGCTATCAAAACACACCCCCTTGTTAATTATCAAGACTTGGATGCAAATACCCCCTTGGAACAAAACATACTTGAAAACCCATTACATAATAATGTTCCTCACTTTCCATCATGATCCATCATCATCATTTTTTCATGCAACACCTCAAACTTCTCTCCTCACAAATTCACAAGAGAAGGGAGATATGTTTGGACTAGGGGGAATTTTCAACACCACAACATTCTCACAAGAAATCACACCCCTCACATTTCCACCTCTTCCACCATTTCCATTATCATCCACACCACTCCTTGGCTTAGGGCTTTCGCCTTTACCAAGTATCAATCAAACCAACATCCCAAATATTAATCAAAGCATTATTCCAAAAGCTCAAAACTTGTCGTCGACATCGCAAAAACAGATGAAAAATACACAAACAATTGCAACACCATCAAACACTCTGCTAACATCGCAAATCATGGTCCCCCAAGGACTAACCACATCAACACCACCATCTATCACTCAAAACACCAACACAACATCATCACCCACCACAAAGGCTATTCCAAATCCACCACATCAAGCCAATACAATGCGGCATTGCAAGCTACTTTTCAAAGGGGATTCCAGCAAGTGCAAAAACAAAAATCCATACAACTAGCCGCTTAGTAAGTCATTCAATCTTACCAAGCAGCCCAAGCTGCACTACAAGCACAACAGGTCACACAAACCCAAGCTTTACTACAACAACAACAACAACAACAACAAGCCGCACAAGAATTGCAAGCACAAAAGGCTGCTCAAAAACAACTTCTATTACAACAATAAGTGGCACAAACACAAGCCCAAGCACAAGCAATGCAATCACAAGCTCAAGCTCAAGAAAATTCCCAATATCAAGCATAGCATGCACAAACACAAGCACAACTTCTTGCACAAAGACAAGCAACACAATTGCAAGCATATCAACAAGCTATAAAGAAATATCAAGAGTAGCAAGAAGCAGCCCAATTGGAAGCCCAACAACAAGTGTTGTTGGAATAGCAACAAGCACAACAACAAGTGCAACAACAAGCACAAATCTTAGTGCAATAATATCAAGATCAACAACAAGCATTGTTCATGCAACAATAGGTGGAAGCCTACCTAGCTCTGCAGAACATATAGATACCATCAAAAAACACATCAAACAACCCACCCATCCAACCAACCATTGAAACACCCCAAAACACCTTCACCCCACCCCCTGATCCACAAAATGATGTAACGACACAAATTAGTTTGCTCTTGCAACAAGTGCTAGATCTTCAATCAAGATGAACAACCAAAACACTAAGCAACTTGTGCCCCTATCCATTTGATAGGAGCCTAGTGATGAAATCATTCTCCAAGGGATTTGAAATCCCCAAATTTGACAAATATTGAGGGATGTGAAACCCTGAAGACCACATCATGGAATTCCAGGTTCATTGCATGGAGGTTGCATATGACAACACTTATCTAATGCGGCTATTTCCTAGGAGTTTGGCTAGCCATGCTATGGAATGGTTCTCTCATCTACCTGTAGACATTAGAAAATTCCAAGAAATTATAGATGCATTCATTAAAAAATATGCATGCAACATTGCAATGGATGTTAGTCTAGAAGAACTCTCAGCTCTGAAACAAGGAAAGGGTGAATCATTCGCTTCATTCCTACAACGATGGCGATCCAAGGCCAATCGAAGCAAGTGGACCATGCCTGAGGAACAACAAGTTTGCACCATCATAGCTAACCTTGACGGCCTCTTGGAATTTCATCTCAAGGTTCAGGGCATCACCACATATGATCAATTGATCTCTAAGGTGCTCAGCATCGAACGAGCCCTCATGACTCAACCCGCGGGATCAACTTCATACCCTGAACAATAAAACAACTGCCCACACTCCAATTACAATGATAAACCTCACATTTGGGAAAGAAACAAAAACATTACTAATGATGGTGTCGTCAATGCCAAGGTGGTCATTAGTGCCCCTCACCAAAACACAGCCTCACCACAAATCCAAATTCAACACCAAAACAATCATCACACAACACAACAACCACACAACAATCTGACAATCAATAATCTCAATGAGAAAAGGGGACCACTCCAATGCAACAAGAGTTATCCCAAGTGAAAATACACTACTTTGGGGGAACCACTTGAAGACATAATGAAAAACTAATAGACGAAAAACTCATCAAGCCTCCTACATTTGAGAATTACCAAGAACCGGATGTGAAACCTCCTTGGTATAACGAGAATCAACTCTACGAGTTCCATAAATCAAAGGCCATACCATGAATAGTTTCATGAGATTAAAGAACATAATTCAAGATCTCATCGATAAAAGAATCATAAACATGGAATAACCTATAGGAAATTAGGATCTTAAGATATATACGAATCTAATGCCGAATCATGGAAACAAAGGGAATAACAATAACAAAGATAAAGGGAAAGGCATCCACTCAAACATAAATCATGTGTATGAAATAATCATCACCTCCCTAGATGAAAACTGCATGGTCATTACCATCAAGGGCACCTATGCCGAAGATTGTGTAGTCACCAAAAGAGACAGAAAAGTAACCATCATAGGATCATCCCAACCAAACAGAGGCCCTACATCTAGATCTGTCCCTAATGGCTACAATGTCCTAGATCAGCTCAAAAGAATGCCAATGCAAATCTCCATCATCTAGTTGCTAAAAATATCATCTTCCCATAAGAAAATTCTTGAAGAAGCGTTGACCTCATCCACTGTCCCTGCAGATCTTGATGAAGAGCAATTCCAAGCTATGGTCAAAAATATCATTACGCCTAACCTTCTTACATTCTTTGACCAAGATTTCCCTGCTCAACCATCTCACAACTGTGCACTTCACTTGGAAGCCATAGTACATAAGAGAAAAATCAAAAGGGTCTTGGTTGATGGAGGTGTGGGTTTGAATATCTATTCTCTCAATCTCATCAAGCAATTGAAAATATCAGAGGATTCTATCGACAAAGGGAAGGGTATCATGATAAGAGCATATGATGATCAAGAAGGAGTGTCTCAGAGCACAATCAAACTCCCTATTCAAGTAGGGTCTACCATCATGGAAACCACATATCAGGTCTTGGACCTCGACTTTTTGTATAACATCCTTTTGGGACACCCATGGATTCATGCAATGAAAGAAATAGCATCAACTTTCCACCAATGTGTGAAATTTACACATAATAGACAAGAAGTTACCATCCATGGAGATCTTGAACCCTTCTCCTATTGCAAAATTTTTGAAGCAAATTATTACAAAATTCCCCAAGTACCAAAAAATGATGAGGGCCCATCCACACCATACATCGATCCTGCCACTCTCGCGTCCACTTCTGCTATAGAGACACCCGCCACTCCCACCATCCCCATCATCTCTGACATCAAGTTCATCATCCAAGATAATGGTTATTGCAACTACAAGCTCCCTAATAATTCTTTTGTGGTAGGAGAGTTACCACAATCTCCTAGATCATGGGAATGCCCGCAAATAAATGAAGCATCCACATCCCAAATGTCTCTTGAAAAATATCCCACCTTCACAAGTTGGGGAGATCTTGGATGAGAAGTTATTGAGGTAGATCCATCTCATATGCTATATCAAGATTAAAGACAAGTACCTAATTTACCAATGGATGATAGAATCAAGGGTCTACAAATGATGCTTGCAATGGGCTATGACAGAATTCAAAGATTGGGACAAAATGACAATGGGCTTATAATACCTATCATGCCAGAGATGCGACCAATAACAAATTTTGGCCTTGGATGTACCCCTCCGAGTATAACCATACGTGGTCGAAGTCCTCCAGTTAGAATAGTTAAAAATCCTCCTCAACCAATCCCAGTAGAACTATGCTTATCAGTGTCTACAGGTAGAGTAATAGATAACTTTACATTTGATATAACTGATGTCAGTAGTAGTAGCAATGATGAGGATCACCTGACTAACTTACCTAGGCTATTTGAGGATACCACTCTTTGCATGATTAGCACCCTATCTTTTGAATTTGACCACCAAAATCATGAGATCCACTTAGTATATCCCCAACTCATCGACTATGACCAACGAGGACCACCAGTTCTTGATACATTCGAAGACGATGAGGCGCTCTCAAAATTCATGGGATTGTGGGATAACATTCCAGAAGGGGATCACAAAGCAAGGTTTATAATAGAGTTGGACACACATGCCTATTATGGGGAAATGATTGAATCCTTCAGTCACAAAAGTGAGAAATTAAGAATAATATCCAAGTCCTTGAGTGAAAACCACACTCTGGCATTCTCTGACCAGAAAAAAGTAAAAAGAAATGATGCATCCAACAGTGAAAACCTCTATGAGGTGCCCAGGGATGGGGGATTCAATCTTCCTTTAAGAGCTATTCATCAGGAAAAATTCAGCAGTTTGATGCATCCAACGATGAAAACCTCTATGAGGTGCCCGGGGATGGGGGATTCAATCTTCCTTTAAGAGCTATTCATCAAGAAAAGTTAGCAGTCTTGGCAGAAAAATGCAATCTGGTCAACCTAGGTGTTAGAACTGTAAAAATTTGAAAATTTTATAGTTATTTATACACATGAGTTTACAAAATGGTCCTCACTATAAACACAAAAATCCTCTTTTCATAACATTTTTCCCATATCTTGTCATGTGGTCCCGTAGAATCCATCTAGTCCTGAATATTTTACAATATAATTCATATTGGCAAGAGATGGTAAGAGTCTCCCCGATCCATAAAGCATCCTTACTAATGTGTATCTTTTGTAGTCTATGGGCAAGAGTGCAGGAATGTCATACCGAATATTTCATCTGCAAGCACCTATTGGTAGGACACAATTCATTGTCTCGGCGATAGAAAGATCATATCCAAAAAAAAGTTACCATTGGAATGAGTCACAGCGAACTCATATATGTCTTACCGACCGGTGCACGAGGAAACATTTCGGCCAAACTAAAATTCATCGGAGTGAAGTCTTATCGAAACCATCAGGTCTTGTCGACAAAGCGCAAAGGGATTTTATCAAAGGACTATCAGGATGAGGTCATGTAGTACTACCGACCCATAGGTCACACTGATGAGGTGCTTCGGGAAGAGTCTCACCGAACAGAGCATATTGGAATAACAAGTTCGGTAAGACACAATGTAATCTATGGAACATCTCCCTAACTCAAAATTGTCATAGCAATACATAAGACTAAAGCGATAACTATCGGTGAGACTCCAAATTTTGATGAGACAACGAGATGTTATAGCAATGCACATTTTTTGACTATCGATGAGACATTGATGATTGGTATGACTATAGGATGTCTCAGCAGGTGTTCAACGGGTGTTAGTAAAAGCCTGAATACAACTGATTGCTAACATTTGAATAGGAAACAATGTGTCTTTTCAGATATTGATGTATAAATGTTCATCTTCGATTATGAGATAGAGGAGGACAGAGTAGATAGGATAGGAGATAAGATAGGAAAAGACAGTAGAATACAAATTTTATAGATCTGAGACTATGATGCATGTTTTAAAAATATGGAGATATTAATGAGAATCAGTTGATGTGGCAGTGTATTTATGGTGTCAATTATATGTTGTGCTCATTGAAATTATTACTAAAGTTGTCTCTAAGATTGATGCTTTTGGTTATTTAAATTGATGTAACAATTTTATATTCAGTTTATCAGTGCACATTTGTTGTATCTGTGTGGTTGATTGATCGACTCTTTCAAGAAAAGATTAAATCATTTTCATTGATCACAGTAATTAGGGAAATGCATTTGGATCATTAAGAAGAACTTGGTAATCACAATCTTGCATGTTTATACAAGTTATAAACTAAAATATATGCCAAACAATTTGAATGTTCTCCATAAATAAGTTACCCATTTAGATTTCATTTGACTCTATATACCCAATAAGGCACTAGTCTCTGCATTTTTCATCATTTAGTTTCATTCATTTCTTACATCTGTTAACTGAACATATTAGGTTTTAGTTTTAATATCGCTCATACCAAATAAAATTTCATTTGTCCACTCCCACTTGCCATTGTGGGAAAAACAAGTCAAGAGAGACAAGCACATGTCAAGTCTGCCTCACTCATATAGGTACACCCACCTAGGTTTAGCAGCACCTGAAGAGTAGAAGGTCCAAATCATTTGGCCTTGTTTGTTACCCTAAAATGTACCAAGATATTGGCAACCTCTTGAGGCATTTCACCTACATTTTTGAGAGCTAATAAATTGGTGACTCCGCTAGGGAGTCAACTCAGAATCAGGGCCTTAATCATAAAGTCAGAAATCCTATATAGACTCTGTTGGGAATAAAAAACATTCTCTCACTTTAAGAAAGTGAGTGGCGACTTTGACAGAAACATTGCATCTGTTCAAACATGAATGGAAGAAGATCTCAATATAGGGGAGGTCATACTGGAGGTCCTACTGGCAATAGTAAGTGGACACAGAAGGATGATAAGGTTGATAAGGGTAAAAGGATAAATGAGGACATGTGCATGACGAACAAAGACAAATTATCAAGACCACATTGTGAGACATATGATCGTTATGATACATGGAGAGATAATTCAAGTGCAAAGCTTTGTACCCCTAAAGAGCAAAGAAATCCTTTTTATGATCCTTAGAAACAGGCTGAGGTTAATGTTGAACTTGAAGCTAAATGAATTAGATATCAACATGAATATGATCTAAAAATGGAGGGTAATCAGAATGGACCTATTGATCATGAAACTCCTCAAGAAAATTATGAATCTTTAACTCATGAAGAAGTAAAAGAATGGTTTGAGTTATAGAAAAAGGAGATAGAAGAACTAAAAGCTGAATAGGAGAAAGCCCAAATGATACAAGCATTAAGAGACTTCAATTTGTAAAAGGCCCAAATTACTACTTAGACAGTTGGTTGCCCAAAATATGTACCGCCTCATAAGCAGGGCAATAATGGTGCAAGGCCTTTTGATCTATCAAAGGCCCCTCACAATTAGATAGGGAATCAATATGAACAACCAAACCATCCACCGCATATTCCCTCACAATATACATATACACAACCACCTCATGGTCAACATTATATGCCACATCATAATACCCAATACAATAATCCCATATACCAGTATCAGTATCCACCTAACCCTCCCCCCCATCAATACACAACAATGATCAGGAAATTCGACCTGGCAGGGTTTCAATTATACCCTTACCCAATGGATAGCAGTTGGAGAAGTCTTGTTCCAAAGTTTACAAGGAGTAGTGCAATTACTGTTGAAGATCATTTAAGAAGTTTCAATGCTTTCATCCAATATTTGGATGTTCCATATGAAGACTTACACATGAGGCTATTCATGATGTCGCTTGTTAAGGAAGCTAGGGATTGGTTCAACAGCCTACCAATAGCCTCTATTGATTCTCTCCAAGAATTTCAAGATTGATTCCTCAAGCAATATGGGAATCAAAGTGCACCAGATGTTGCTCTTCATGAATTAATGCGAATTCAAAAAAATCAGAATGACTCAATTTATGATTTTAATCAGAGATTTAATAGAATGCAAAATAAAATACCTCCTAGATCAAAGTTGCCAGACTCTGTAGCATTGAGTGTTTATTTGAATGTGTTTGATCCAAAAATAGGGTATGAATTAAGAAATAGGTTCCCAAGAAATTTAGTTGAGGCCCAAAATATTGCATTAACAATTGAAAACAATAGGAAGGCTACTGGGATAATCAGTAAAAGAGACAGCCCTAGGGTTCCTCAACAAACCAATAACTACCAATACAAATAGGAGAAGACATACAAAAATGAGAGGCCTAGGCTACATGGCATGCCCTATAATACATATTGGAAGGATGGAAAACCTATAATAGATAGGCCTAGAAACAAGGAAACTCCTGATCCATTAAGGAAGAAGGGAACATATATGGTAAATAACAATTATTTCCATGAAATTTGTGATAAGCCACATTCCCTAGATTATTGTGTTGTATCCCAAAGAATGCAAGAAGAAGGAATGTCGATGGGAAAATTTGGAGAAGATCACACAGTGTGTTTGACTTCAAGTACTATTCATTGTGTTGAGAGGTACTCATGTTCAGAGGATGAAGGTTGTGAGTACGATGTTTCAAATCAGAGGTACAATGTCCACATGGCTGAATAACAGGTTCTTTCTGACTCTAAAGAAGATTATACAAAACCACATTCTGTTGAGATGCTTGCTCAGTGTAGCATGAGGAAACTCACTAAAGAGGAGATAGAGAAATTAACCATTGCCGTGGTTGAAGAAGCAAAGAGTAAGTACTAGTTGAGAAATAGGATAGTGGGTGAGAAGGAAGGCATCCCCAGGGGAATATTTATGAAAGATCAAAAGGTGACACAAAGAATTTCAAATAAAATAGAAAAAAAACAACATGATAAAAATGAACAGAAGTTTTTCCAAAAGGAGGAAGTTAAATAGTTCAATAAAGAAATGCAAAATACTAATCAGCCAAGTAGAAGAGAAAAAGAGGAGACAAAGGAGAAACATTGGAGCAGAATAAAATTATTAAGGCAGAAGGTTCCTCTTTTGACTTCACTCAAGCTTTATCCCAGGTAAAAATGTCTGTTCCACTACTTGAGATGATGAAAATCAAGGAATATAGAGATAGTGTCGTTCAATTGATAACAAATTCTGAAAATAGGATGGCTACTAAAACAATTAATAAGCAAGAGAAAGTAAGTATCCCAGAAGTGTGCCTCAATAATACATTATTAAATCCCCCACAATTTGATCCTTTTTTCACTACATTACTCATAAATAAAAAATTGTTGAGGAATTGCATGATAGACTCTAGCGCTACCATAAATATTATGCTAGTAGGAGTTATGAAGTAGATTGGCATGTGGGTTGATACTAATGGAGGAAAGTGCTATGCAATGGATAACAGACCTGTTCTTGTGGTAGGTATTATGAAAGATGTTGAAGTCAAAATGGTTGCTTATCCACAGGTGGCTTATAATATAGATATAACAATAATTGATACCCCTCCTCAGTTTGGGATGCTTCTATCAAGACAATGGATGGCCATGGTTGGGGGAAATGTCCAGTTTGATTTTTCTTATGAAAAAATTCCAGTGAATGGTCAGGAAGTTAAGTTATATAGGGAGCCAAGGATGAACCAAGTTGTTGACTGTGTACCTCAAGATCAAATCAATTGTTTTTGTGATGTGGATCTGGGAAATTTCAAGATAGAACCAACCCAGCCAGAGTTAGTCAATACTGATCCAATTGAAAAGCATGTTACACATGACTGCAGTGGTGTGTGGAAAATGTACTTTGGTGGAGCATGGGATCCTAAATCATTTTATTGGCCAGAGTCATCAAAATGATGTACCTTTGATCTAGTGAATAAATTTATTGATACCATGCAGTGGAAAGGTATGAAGGCAATGGTGATATCACAGATGAGTATCAGGAGATTGATCAGACACTACAACCAATAGAAGATGAGACATGTGCAGGGGAAAAAAATTCCTATGACAGCTTGCATGAGGAAGACGAAGATATGGAAATCCTTTCCTACATAATATATTGTGACAGTGCATGTTATGAGGGATCCAATGAATATTTAGATTATGAAGAGGAACCTGTGGATTCTAATCTACAATCAGGTGATTCTTGTAGTTCTTGTGATAATCAAGAAGAAGAAGTAATGGAAAATGTGGATCCATTTGATAGTGAACAAGTAACACTTCTAGCCATGGTTGAGTACCATGAAGATACATTTGATGATGAAGAGGTATTTTCAGAAAAACAAAGTGATATGATAAATTATGGAACAAATGATTGTGTTGGTAATGTTTCTAATTTTTCATTCTCTGATGATCTTGGACCTCTTTTTGATGATGACAAAAGTGAAGAATACAACTATAGTGATGTAAATGTAGAGACGTGTTCACTCAACAGTGAGAAAATTTCAGATATGCTAACTCTTGAATACCAAAGATGTGCACATGAAGGTGATTCTGAAGTCATGTGTCCAGCTTACATTTTTTTTTACAATGAAAGTTCTTTGTGCAATGATTCATATGAATCCTAGTGCATTTCTCAAAATGATGGAGAAACCTTTGAAGTTGATCAAAAAACTGTGTCCATTCAAGAAGAGGTATGTGATTTTGAAATTTCTAACTCATGTGGAGAAGACATTTATTTGCATACCAAGGATGATAGAAGTCCAACATTGATTGGTTCATATATGCATGATATTGAAGATATGAGTCATAATCCAGTGTCATCTCCAAATGGTGATATTGAAGAGGTGCAAAAGGTTTCAAATTTATTTGTCTCAAACAATGTTGATATGACAAAAAAATTTGATTCTCAAGAGAAGCACTTTGATGGTGAATTTTTAGTATACCTGGGAGAATGTTTTATAATACATAACAGTGAAAAAGATAATGAGAAATGTTGCATTGAATATGCATGTACTTTGTATGTTGAAGATAACAAATATTTTTCCCATGATGATGGAGAATTTGAACTGTAGAATGGTAAAGGGAATTTGGGCCAAGATGAGCATGATGATTCTTTTAAAACTTTCAATAACAGTGATAGGGAATATTGCATGAATATCTTCAAGAAGAATCTGATGAACTCAAAGCAAAGTCGGGTGTTTGATAGAGGAAATTATGGGCCTTTCTTTTGGATGGCCTTGAGCCATCATTTATGGTTTGAATTTTAGAATATAACAACTCAAAATAGATGAAGTTAAAACATAGAGGATTAAGGATTGCCAATGCATGGACAATTCTTGATAATCCTCTTGAAAATTCTTCTCCATGCATAGTAGTTTAGGAAATAAAGGAACAAGAATTGCCAGTACATGGAGAATCCTAATTTTCCTTCTTTTCAAATAAATTTTTCCATGTAAAGTAGTATAGGGTCTCATTCATTCCCATTTCCATTCACTCCATTTTTCTCACCGATCCGTCATCTTGAGTTTGGTCTGCTCACCTAGAAATCTGAATCCTTGCAATGATCTCACAATCATTCATCCCCAGATGGAGCCACTATTAGAACTGTAAAAATTTGAAAATTTTATAGTTATTTATACACATGAGTTTACAAAATGGTCCTCACTATAAACATAAAAATCCTCTTTTCATAATATTTTTCCCATATCTTGTCATGTGGTCCCATAGAATCCATCTAGTCCTGAATATTTTACAATATAATTCATATCGACAAGATATGGTAAGGGTCTCCTCGATCCATAAAGCATCCTTGATAATGTGTATCTTTTGTAGTCTATTAGCAAGAGTGCAGGAATGTCATATCGAATATTTCATCTACAAGCACCTATCGGTAGGACACAATTCATTGTCTCGACGACATAAAGATCATATCGGCAAAAAAGTACCATCGAAATGAGTCACAGCGAACTCATATATGTCTTACCAACTGGTGCATGAGGAAAATTTTTGGCCAAACTAAAAAATCATCGGAGTGAAGTCTTACCAAAAGCATCGGGTCTTGCCAACAAAGTGCAAAGGGATTTTATCAAAGGACTATCGGGATTAAGTCATGTAGTCCTACTAACCCATGGGTCAAATCGATGAGGTGCTTCGGGAAGAGTCTCACCAAACAGAGCATATTGGAATAACAAGTTCGATAAGACACAATGTAATCTATGGAACATCTCTTTGACTCAGAATTGTCACAGCGATACATAAGACTAAAGTGATAACTATCGATGAGACTACAAATTTCGGTGAGACGGCAGGACATTATAGATGCACATTTTTTGACTGTTGATGAGACATTGAAGATTGGTATGACTGCAGGATGTCTCAACGGGTGTTCAACGAGTCTTAGTAAAAGCCCGAATACAACTGATTGCCGACATTTGAATACGAAACAATGTGTCTTTTCAGATACTGATGTATAAATGTTCATCTTTGATTATGAGATACAGGAGGATAGAGTAGATAGGATCAGAGATAGGATAGGAAAAGACACAGTAGAATACAAATTTTATAGATCTGAGACTATGACACATGTTTTTAAAATATGGAAATATTATTGAGAATTAGTTGATGTGGCAGCATATTTTTGGTGTCAATTTTCTATTGTGCTCATTGAAAGTATTACTAAAGTTGTCTCCAAGATTGATACTTTATGGTTATTTAAATTGATGTAACAAGTTTATATTCAGTTTATCAGCACACATTTGTTGTATATGTGTGGTTGATTGATCGGCTCTTTCAAGAAAAGATTAAATCCTTTTAATTGATCATAGTAATCAGGGAAATTCATCTGGATCATTAAGAACTTGGTAATCATAGTCTTGCATGTTTATACAAGTTATAAACTAAAATATATGCTAAACAATTTGAATGTTCTCCAGAAATAAGTTACCCATTTAGATTTCATTTGACTCTATATACCCAATAAGGCACTAGTCTCTGCACTTTTCATCATTTAGTTTCATTCATTTCTTACATCTATTAACTGAACATATTAGGTTTTAGTTTTAATATCGCTCATACCAAATCAAATTTCATTTGTCCACTCCCACTTTCCATTGTGGGAACAACAAGTCAAGAGAGATAAGCACATGTTAGGTTTTCCTCACTCATATAGGTACACTCGCCTAGGTTTAGCAGCACTTGAAGAGTAGAAGGTCTAAATCATTTGGCCTTATCTGTTACCCTGAAATGTACCAAGAGATTGGCAACCTCTTGAGGCATTTCACCTACATGTTTTAGAGCTAACACTAGGAACAGAGGAGACCCTGCATATCAAGTTCTTTGGGGAATCACTAATATCAGAAGAGCAAGAGCTCCTAGCGGAATTCCTAAGAGAAAGACAAATAAAATTTGCATGAAGTTATGCTAACATGCCAGGACTTGATCTAGAGACCGTGGTTCACCACTTAGCAGTGTATCCAAAAGCAAAGCCCATCAAACAAAAGCTTCAAAAAATGCATCCTCAGACTGCCCTATTAGTCAAAATGGAGCTAAAGAAGCTATTAGATGCAGGATTCATCTGACCAATAGACTATCCAGAATGGGTATCAAAATTGGTACCTATTTCAAAACCCGACAGAAATATCAGAATCTGCACAGACTTCAGAGACTTGAATAAGGCATGTCCAAAGGATGGCTTCCTGCTTCCAAACATTGATATGATTGTGGATATGACAGCTAGACATGAAATGTTGTCACTAATGGATAGATTCTCAAGGTATAATCAGATCATGATAGCAAAAGAGGACCAACATAAAAAAAACTTTCACTTGTCCATGGGGGACCTATTGTTGGAATATGATGCCATTCGGCTTAAAGAACATAGGAGAAACATATCAAAGGGCTGTGACATTGATATTCCACAACATGATCCATAAGACGGTCAAACACTATGTTGAAAAAATTCTAGCCAAGTCCAGAAAGAGAAAAGATCACATAGCAACCCTTAATGCCATCTTTGACAAGCTAGAGGAGTACAAGGTCAGATTAAACCCTAAGAAGTGTGTATTTGGCATAAAATTGGGAAAATTGCTAGGATATATAGTATCAATGAGGGGTATCGAGGTAGATCCAACAAAGGTAAAAGAAATCCTCAAGATGGAGGCACCAAAGACATTAAAACAATTAAGAGGTCTCCTTAAAGGTAGACTCCAATCCATTCATAGATTCATAGCATAGTTGGCAGACAAACAAAACCCATACTCTCACCTACTCCACAAGGGAGTAGCGTACAAATGGGATACCAAGTGTGAAGAAGCATTCAATAAAATCAAGGAATATCTACTGACACCACCAGTCTTAATGCCACCAAACCCAAGAAAACCATTGATCCTATGCATATTAGCAACAGCAGTAGCCCTTGGAGCTCTCTTAGCTCAGCATGATGAGAATGGAACAGAAAGGGCTATCTATTATATCAGTAGAACAATGGTTGGCCATGAGCTAAACTATTCATTCATTGAGAAAGCATGCCTCACAGTAGTGTTTGCATCACATAAATTTAGACATTACATGTTGGCACATAAAATAAAACTCATCGTCAAAATCAACCCTCTCAAGTACCTATTATCAAAGGAAATGTTCACAGGAAGAATGGAAAAATGGGTGATGATACTATCAAAATACAACATCGAATATGTGGATCAAAAAGAAATTAAAGGCCAAGTCATTGCAGACCAACTTGCAGAAGCACCAATCTATTCAGAGAACCCTCTTATCTCAGAGTTCCTAGATGAATCCATTTTCAATCTCAACATAGCTAAGCACTAGAAACTCTACTTTGATGGCTCATACACGCAGCATGGATCAAGAGCTGGTGTTTTCTTCATCACCCCACAAGGGGATTGCATACCAAGGTCCTACAAACTAGCATTTCCTTGCACCAATAACATTGTGGAATATGAGGCTTTGACTATAGGTCTCAAAATAGTAGTGCAGTGGAACATTATAGCTCTGAAAGTATACGGAGACTCACAATTGATCATAAATCAAGTGAACGATGAATACCAAATCAAGGACGACAAGCTCACTCCATACAAGAAATTGGTGGAGACTCTCAAAGAATCCTTCATCAAAATAACATTCAAACAAATTCTTAGAACCAACAACAAAGCAACAGATGCCATGGAAACACTTGGATCTTTGCTTAACATCCCCCACAACATTCCAAAATATGAATTCTGATTGAGCAACTTCTCGTGCCTGCATTCGAGGTACCTGAATCAGAATATGTGTGTGAAATTTTTGGTCTTGATGATCCTTGGTATCATGACATTTACACATACCTTCGTATAGGAGTCATACCCCCTGACCTACCCTCAAACCTAAAATGAACCTTTGTTAAAAAGGAAACTAGATTTGTCATCCTAGGTGATACTCTATATCGTAGAAGCATAGAAGGAACCCTACTACGCTACTTAAACATTGAGGAGGCATTAACCACTCTAATTGAAGTACATAATGGTATCTATGGTTCACACTCGAGTGGAATGACCATAGCCAAGAAACTGCTAAGGATGGGGTATTATTGGCCCACAATGGAAAAAGAAGCACATGATCATGCCAGAAAGTGTCTACAATGTTAGCAGCATGGGGACCTCATCCATGCTCCAGCTCAAGAGCTTCATCCTATCATCACACCATGGCCCTTTTCGTAGTGGGGACTTGATCTCATTGGAAAAATCACACCCACTTGATCTAATGGCCAAAAATTCATCATAACTGCCACAGAGTACTTTAATAAGTGGGTGGAAGCCATACCCATGACATACATAACTGGGAAGAAGATTTCAAAGTTCATCCTGAACTATCTCATTTGTCGCTATGGTGTTCCACAAGCCATTATCTCAGATAATGGGACACCATTAAAGAATCAGGATGTCCGTGACTTATGCAAAAAATTCAAAATCCAACATCGCTTCTCCACCCCATACTATCCCCAAGGCAATGGCCAACTAGAAGCTACAAACAAAACCATTTTGAAAATCCTCAAGAAGGCAATCAATGACATAGGCCGTGATTGGAATCTATAGCTTAATCTCGCCCTCTGGGCCTATTGAACCAGCATCCACACACCCATCGGCGCCACCCCTTTTTCCCTGGTCTACGGATCAGAAGCAGTACTCCCCATAGAGATTGAGCTTCCATCCCTCAGGATATCATTGCAAAACCTCATCACAGATGAAGAGTACCGAGTATCAAGATTGAATGAGCTAGAGCTGCTGGATGAGTGACGTATAGATGCTTTAAATCATTTGCAAGTCTATCAGAATAGACTCAAAATGAGCTACAATAAGAAAATCAGAAGCAGGACATTCCAAGTTAGAGAATTGGTCTTAAAATAAAATCAGAAGAATGTCCCAAACCCAAGCGGGAAAGGAAACTTTGAACCCAATTGGCAAGAGCCCATGAATAGCACCTGAAGGGGAACCTCTGCAAGAGCCCATGAATAGCACTCATCTCAAAAAGTTTTATGCCTAAATATTTCAAGGTATAGAACCAAAAAATCCAAAAAAATCAAAAAAAGTCCTAAAAAAATGGTTACTTCAGTGAAAACCTACCAAACAGGCATCTTGGTGAAAAAAGAAAAAGAAAAAAAGCAAAAAGTTCAAAAAAATCAGAAAAAGGATTGAAAAAAAGTAAAGAGAAAAATCGTCCTCTAGTGAAAACCACTTCGGTGGCACTTTGGACAAGTACCTTGGTGAAAACTTGGTAAACAGGAACCTTATGTAAATAAACATTTTCCATCCACCAAAATCTTTACTACTTGTTCTACATCCATTGTGCTTCCATCATCCATCGCATTCCATATCTCCATCTATAACTCACCCACCTGCATCTACACCATAGCTTGGTCTTGTGTTCATATCATGATCCCTCCTAGTACTACTCAGCTCATCCTCAAGGTCAGTTTGTCCTGCCTTTATCAGAGTAGTCTATTGCATCATGCTAGGGGCATGTTCTTATCGGATCAGATTCATGTATGATCTTAAAGTCCTCAAATCAGAAAATCCATAAACATCAAAAAATCAGAAAATCCAAAAACATCAGAAAATCCAAAAACATTAGAAAAATAAAAAAATCCAAAAACATTAGAAAATTAGAAAATCCAAAAAACATCAGAAAAATCAGAAAATCCAAAAACATCAAAAAATAAGAAAATCCAAAAACATCAAAAAATCAGAAAATCCAAAAACATCAAAACATTAGAAAATCCAAAAACATCAAAAAATCATAAAAATCCCAAAACAGGTCAAAAAGTCATTCAAAAAGTCAAAAACAGAGTCGTCTTGTCGAACTATAGGTCTTTGAGCCTTGAACGTAGGCAAGGTTGATATTTGATTATCCCCCGAGACATTTAGGTCAGTCCTTTAGGAGTCTATCATAATAAACTAGCATTTCATCATGTATATCTTCATTTGTAAATCGGTCAACTCGTCAGTCAAACTGCGTGGTCTCTGCATGTGTAACATAGGCAAGACTAATCTGTTGATCAGCCCCCGAGGCCCCTAGGATAAGTCTTTAGGTTAGTCTCTTGGTCAAAATCTCAGAAAACTCCAAAACATTCAGAAAATCAAAAACTCAAAACATTTGCAAAGTCTCAAAAAATACCAAAAACAGCCTCAAAACATCTCAAAAAGATCAAAAACATCCAAATATTAGAAAAATCCATCCATCTCATCTCGCTTGCACCCGCAATAACATCACTCATAATAAACGATCGTCATCCTCAATCTTTGGTAAGACAATCATAAGCAAGTCTAGCAAATTAAAAGTGAAAGCTCAAAATCGTCAAGTCTTAGGTCTAAGTCAGTAAGTAAGCAAGTTGGTCACCTCTTTGTATCGGTAACTCATCATCCGAATTAGTCCCCTATCAATCATTTGAAAGGACACTTTGGATAAATAAAATAATGTGCCACCATCCACTAACATTTCCTAGGATGTATCCTTCCTACAATGGGAATTATCCATTGGTAATAGTTTCGACTCTTATCCTTCAAAACACATCTTCCTTTGGTTAGCGGTATTGAAGAACATCAACTTGTTTGTTTACTTTGTCTTTATCTTTTTCCAATGAATAAACTTCAATTGTTGTGACACAGGAAACATTTTTTGGATAGGCAACACATACGTTTACAAGCAGAAGAATGGATCGGGGAGACCTTAATGTTGTCACGCCAATAAGAACAAGAAGTTGTAAAATGCAGACCCGGTGGATTAATGAAAAATGTAAGTAGAATGTCATGAAAAAAAACCCATGTGCTTATCAAAAGGACTCCAATGGAAACATAGGGGTGTGAAAACATGTGAAAAACTTTAGAAATTTACAGTCCCAACAGTGGCTCCATCTGGGGATGAATGATAGTAAGATCATTGCAAGGATCCAGATCTTTGGGTGAGCAGACTAGACACAAAATGAGAAAAATGGAAATGAATGCAAAGCCCTAAACTACTGTGCATGGAAAATAATTTTAAAGAGGACAAGCAAGAGTTGTCCATGCAATGGTAACCCTAAATCCTCTGTGTTTCAATTTCACCTGTCTTGAGCTATTATGATCTGAAACTCAAACCAAGCTTTCCCCTGTCAAATACCTGATTTTCTCTTGAGTTCATCAGATTCTTCTTGAAGATACTCATGCAATCTTTCATGTCATTGTTATTGCAAGTTCTTAGAGTATCATCATGTTCTATTAGGCCCAAAATCCCTACACCCTTCTATAGTTCGAATTCTTCTCGACCATGGGACAAACCCCTATTATTTTCAACATACAAAGTGCATGCAGATTCAATACAACATTTTATATTTCCTCTTTCACTATTACGCATTATGAAACACTCTCCTAGCTATATTGGAAATTGACCAACAAAGTGCTTCATTTGAGAACTAAAAAATTATGTCAAACCAACATTGTCCAAAACAAACAAATCTGAAACCTTTTGCACCTCTTCAGTATCTCTATAACTCAAATCTTCAATATTAAGCATATATGAACCAATCAAATCTGGAACACTATCATCTTTCGCATGTAAAAAATGTCTTCTCCACATGAATTAGAAATTTCAAGATCACATACTTCTTCTTGAATAGACACATGCACTTGGTCAACACCAAAGGTTTCACCATCAACTGGACACAGAGCTTCCAAATCACCCTTATGTATATATCTTTGATAGTCAAGATTTAACAAATCTGAAATTTGCTCATTGCTGAGTAAACAGGTTTCCACACTTTCATTATTATAGTCATACTCATCACTTTTGTCATCATCAAAAAGAGGTCTAGGATCATCAGAGAATGAAAAATCAAAAACATTACCAGCACAGTTGTTTGACATGTCCCTTTGTTTATCTAAAAATACCTTTTTCTCAACATCAAGTGGATCTGAAAATACCCAAAATTCATTCTTGGGCAAACCTTTACAAAACATTATATGATCCTCTTTTAACTCTTCATCATACAATGGGCTATCATCATTTCCCATTTCCTTTTCATCCCGATCACCATAAGAGGTAAAAGAATCCCTTGATTGCAGATCAAAATCCTCTGATGCATCCTCACAATCTGAATACTCACTGAATTCCTCACAACATGCACTGCTTTCCTTGTCACAATCTGTTATGCAAGAGAGATATCTTGTACCTTCATCTTCTACTGGATGTGTTATTTGATCAATTCCTCTATACTCATCAGAAATACAACTATTGGATTCAACATTGATATTTTTCTCATACCTTTTCTCCTCCATGGAATTGATGAATTTATTCACTACATCAAAGGCATGTTGTATTGATGATTCAAACCAATAGGCTGATACAGGCTCCCATGCTCTTAAAAATTTCTCAACAAACATGGCCCTTGTTGGCCTACAATGAGAAGGTATCTGCAAACAGATATCTGTCATTCTATTGTAGAGAGAACCCAAATCCTCTCCTTCATACATCCTTATGTCAAAAAATGCATCCAAAGGGGAAAATATGCACTTTGATTATGTGATGGAGTCCTGGCTTCGAGTATACTCATCTTCTTCTACTTCAAGTTGTTGATCCTGGCATATATATTGCTGCAAATTCTGACTAAAATCTCCAAGTGGGCTAGAGTTGTGTTGCATTTGACATTAATCACATTGACATTGCACTTGACACTGATCACATTGACATTCTTGATAACTTGCCAATCTTTGTCTAGGAGGGACTAGATAAACACTTACTTGCTTTGATGGCTATGGAGGATAAGTGCTCTGTTGTGCACGATATGTATCGCCTCCATTGTAGAAATTTCCATTTGTAATATCAAGCGCTCATGGGGCCCAACACCCTCCCACATTTGTGTATTCATCTTCATTGCAAAATTCTCCTAATTGTAATGGTTGCTGGTCCAATTGCAGCCTTTTCCTTTGCCATTCTTCTATTTCCTTTCTCTGAGACTCATACGGTGCTTTAACCTCTTCATAAGTTAAAGATTCATAATAAACATGAGGAATATAATGATCAATAGGTCTGCCCTGATTACCCTCCATTTTAAGATCATTGTGTGTCAACCTACTACTGCCAGGAGGAGCTCCAGTATGACCTCCCCTGAACTAAGATCTTCTTCCATTCATGATTAACAGCTGCAAAATTTTTGTCAGAGTTGCCACTGACTTTTCCAAAAAATGAGAAAATACTTAATGTTTCTTATTCCCAGCAGAGTCTGTATAAACTCTATGATTAAGGCTTTGATTCCGAATGTATTCCCCAGCAGAGTCTCCAATTTGTTAGCTCTCAAAAATGAAGGTAAAGATACCTCAAGAGGCTGCTAATCTCTTGACACGTTTTAGGGTAACAGACAAGGTCAAAAGAATTTAACCTTCTACTCTTCAGGTGCTACCAAACCTAGGCGGGTGTACCTTTCTGAATGAAGCAGGCTTAACTTATGATTATCTTTCTTGCACAATGATTTGTCCAAAATGGTAGATGGAAGTGAACAAATGAATTCAAACTTGATACAAATAGCAATAGCAATCTTCTAATCTAAATCCTAAAGTGCTCAATTAACAAATGTAAAATAGATGTAAAGAAACTGAATGAATCCAAATGATGAAAATGCAGAGACCAGTGCCTTATTGGGTATGCAGAGTCAAAAGAAACATAAGTGGGAAACTTATTCTAGTAGAAAATCAAATTGTTGGAATATGATATGTTTATAACTTGTATAAACATGCAAGATTATGACTACTAAGCTCTACTTTAATAATCCAGATGAATCTCCCTGATTACTGTGATCAACCAAAAGGATTTAATCTCTCCTTGAAAGAACCAATAGATTAATCACATAGAAACAACAAATGTGCACTGATAAATTGAAAATAAGCTTGTTACTTCAATTTAAATAACCAGAAAGAATCAACTTGGAGACAGCTTAGCAATGCTTTTCAATAAACTCAACAGATAATTGACACCAGAAATAACCTGCCACACTAACTAACTTTCATTGAAATTGCCATTTGAAAACATGTACCATAGTCTCTGATAAGAGAATTCTACTCTACTGTGTCCATCTCTAATCTACTGTCTCTATCTAAGATCTGATGATCTCTCAATTACAATCGGGGTGCATATTTATACACTAGCATCAAGAAAATAAATCAAATTGGAAATCCATGTTGGCCACCATAGAATTCGGGCTCCAATCGAGTCGTCTTGCAATGGTATTATGAAATTCTCATATGTCAGCCCATAGTGTTTGAATCTTTATTTATCACCAATGGAATAGTCGCTGGGACAACTAGAAAGTATGTCGAAGGCAATTCAATCATCAATCATTCGTCATCCCGTGTTCCTCTGTTCTTTGTGTGGTTTGCTTTCGCCATGACCATTTGTTTGCTATGCCGAAGTCAAGAAGTATCCTTTTGTCCCCTACGCATTTTTCCAAGACCCACCAGAGTCGAGGAAACATCATATTGAATACCTTATGTCATACCGAAAACTCATATGCTATGTTCCTTCCAATCACTGAGACACAAGCAGTTTTCTTACTGAAATGTTCCCCCTTCACTTCATCCGCTTCGCTATAGCCTTATGATGTCAGGAAGACCTCTTGCAGATTATATTATGTCTCACCAAAAGTCTTCATCCATTTTGAGTCATCGAGAGAAAACTATTCTCTCACCGAAATGTAATCTTCTATCTGAAGTGGTTCGCCATGACATATTGTTATTGGGGAGACCTTATATAGAATGCCCAATGTTTCACCGAAAGCCCACATGATACATATTAGTCACCGTGATACACATTTTTTCCTGCTGACGAGTCAATCCATCCCATATATGTCACTGTAACTTTATGATGTCGGTGAGAGGTCCCACAAATTATAGAGTTATACCGAAACACCCAAGCTCACACTCATTCACCAAGACGACACAAACCTCTCGCTGAAAGTCATTCAATAGAAACCTTAAGTAACCCGTCGGTGAGACATACATACTTCGCTATGACTTCCTACCATAGACTCCAACTCCTACCGAAATCACTTTGCACAAGTCGGTGAGACAGCACAAAATCATTATGACATTCCACTAAAGATCTTAACTTATGCTGATAAGACTATCCTTCCACCGTCGTTCGGCAAGACAAGAAGACCTCGCCAAGACACACTGCCGATAACTCCAAGCTCTGCTGATGAAAGCCCATATGAGCTAATCGGTAAGACACAAAAAAATCGCTATGACCATATATCGATGGTATGACTTATGCCGATATGAATCTTTTTGTCACCGAAACAAAAGAAGTGTCATGCCGATAGCTGCCAGTGAATGAACTTCAATCGTTGTGACATAGGAAACATCTTGCCAATAGGCAACACATACATTTACAAGTAGAAGAATGGATCGGGGAGACCTTAATGCTATCATGCCGATAGCAACAAGAAGTTGAAAAATGAAGACTTGATGGATTAATGCAAAATGTAAGCAGAATGTCATGAAAACAAACCCATGTGCTTATGAAAAGGACTATAATGGAAAAATAGGGGTGTGAAAACATGTGAAAACCTTCAAAAATTTATAGTCCCAACAATCCCAACAAATGATTTAGAGAAATAGGAATGGGGAAACAATCATTATCTTTTTGTCTGCTATGCTTGTTGGACGCTCTTGTAATATAACCTTGGTGAATACTTGCTTTGTGAGGTGTGTATGGAGGGTGTTTTGAACAACTTGTTGACTATTGCATGGATCAGTTTACCATTCCATGTTTTGGCCCAAGGTGTTTGAAACGTCCAAAGTGCATCCTAGCAAGGTTTTTGTATGGCAGGTGTGAACAAGGATACTCCTATCTGCTTGTCAAGTCAAAGTCCATCACACTAGGTACAATGCCATCCTAGTTTTCTATACCTTGATGCATCGTACAATGTGTGTTATCAAACATAAGGAAATTGGCCCTTTAAAAAACTCACTTCCTCAGAAAGTAATCATCATCATCATCATTTGCATTATTCATCATCTTGTGTCTTGTTGAAATGATTTCTTCTTTTTCATCCCTTCTCGCTTATCATACTAACAAGGTACTATGATAGTTGATCATCACCATCATCGTCACCATTATCAACGATCCTGCATCCATAAACCATTTCCATATTGCATAAACATATCATATAGGAAACACATGCATTACATTTCAACCATCACATAAACAGGTTATCATAGGAATTCTTCATAGATAGGTGCATCCATTTCATTGCATTTCATCCATTACATTGCATCGCATTGCATTATATCAATCACTGCATAAACATTCATTTGCATTTCATAACCATTTAACATTGTCACATAATGCATAATCATACACAATAGGTATATAAGCATTATAAATAATTCATTTGGATACATACTTGCTGGCATCATAAAGTCATCTCACACGTTACGTTCATTTCGCATAAAACATCATCATATCATTAACATATCATTACATCATATTAAATACATCATATATTACATCATCATCATGTTTAGGATAATAACATTTTTTATTCTTAGCATCTTAAAGAACCATCTCATTTGCATTACATAAAATCACCTCATTCGCATCATACCATGCCCATCACATTCACATTACATCATCCATTTCATCTCATACAAAGAATCATAAATCATTCATTGACCATTCCACATAAGCATAAATGTACGAAAATTCATTACATACAAAGCATATATGCATCCATAATCATTTCATTTATAAACATAAGTCACATATCATTTCACATGTACACCATAGATCATTTTCATTTTCAACATTACAATCCATATCACATATCACATCATCATTTACATCAACATAAATAGATCATCATATAGACAACATCATTGCACAACACCTAAATACATTTGCATATCATAAAATGGCATAATATAGATCTGTTAGTTGTAAAAATTGCATCATATAGCATCATATAAGCATCGTATAACATCATTGCACAATATATAGAAGTAGAATCATCCATGCATAAATAAATGGTAAGCATTGCATCACATCAAAATCATCATCGGCTCATATATATATATATATATATCATCAAATAATTGTCATAGTACAAGGAATAAATTGGATCACTGTACATATATGTCAATCAGTACAAAAGGCCCATCAGGCTATCAAAAAGGAGCCCATAAGGCACAAAAAGCATCATAGCATCTCGATCACACTCTATCCCTATGTATGCTATCTTCACCCCTATCTCCATGGCCCTCTGCTGGTATGTGGCTGGCCCACTCTGAGTTCTATGGGACCTGCTCTGCTCTGGGTATGGCCTCATGATAATACCTCTGATAGTACTCAACCTCTCAGATGGCATCCCTGTATGACCAAATGAACATTGTACCCTGGGAGGAGGAGGTTGCCATGCTCTCTAGTTGGTGTCTCCTGCCTAGCTCTGTAGCTTGTCTCTGCTGTACAACCTCATCCCTCTCGGCCCTGAGCTGCTCTCTCTCGACCCTTGCCTGATCTCTCTCAGTTGTCATGGCTTGGACTTGAGCCTGTAATTACACAATCAATGCATCCCGAGGATCCACCTGTACTCCCAACTGTACTCCTAACTATACATGTGGCTACACCTGAGGCTGATCCTCGCCCCGTGGTGGTACACCTGGTGGCACTGACTACTAATCTCACATGGGTACATCTCCCTGCCCTGGCTGAAATGGAGGTACAACTAGCTACTCCTGTCGAGCATCCCCCCTTCGCCCTCATCCTACCCCTCTACCTCTGACTCTCTGCTGATTTGGGATTGCTTCTGGAATCATCAATCGAAGTAGAGGCCAGAACCAATCCTTGTAGGCCTGTGTCATGCCTGGATCTGCGAGTCCCTGATCGTAGGCCCATGGTCGAGCCACCAACTTCCTAAAGCTATCGACCACCTCTAAAACAGGAATATACCACCCCCATGAAACCTGTGTAATGGAGAGGGCAAAGACGACTACATAATCATCATCTAGGCAATCCTATAGCTCACCGAACTGATGTTGCATAGGCCTAGGCAAGTAACTCTCAATCATTATATGCTCCCTTCCCTACATGAACCGGTCCTAGTGGCAATAGATCAACTAATCAGCATTGTCGGCCCATCCCTTCCGACCAAGGTACGGTTGCAAGGTAAAAACCTGCATCTCACAAGAACCCTCATCCAATAGGGGATCACATGCTTGCCGATGTGTGTAAAGGACACACCACCTCTGTATCACCACATGAGGGGATCGTCTAGAAACATCATAATGGAAACAACGTGGGGATGTAGCACACCAATGTGCTCCCACGCCCAAACATGAAGAAGTGTAATGCTTGCTCTGAGTGCTCTACCATCCATATACATGTACTCGTGTAAATATCTGTATAAGGATGCTAGAAGAACTGGCCCCCAAGAAAAATGAACCGGCCTGTCTTGAACCATCCACTTCCAGCAATATCCCCAGCCAGGACTAAGTATTGGCCAGGTCTGTCAAGGGCAACGAGACCTGAAATGATGGATGCAATCACCCAGTGGTAGGGAGGTGCCAGGATCTTGTGTCGCTCGAGCTCTATCTGCCCCTCACAAAAGATAATTTCATCTATAGCGAGAACTCTGTAGCAGGCCTTGTGCCCCTCATCCATGTCAAAAATTTCCTAATGACTGTGAATCAGCAATTGTAAAATACACCAAATGTCCTCTAGGGTGACAGTGGCCTCACCAGTGGGAAGATGAAATGACGACATCTCATTGTGTCATCTCTCAGCCAGTGCTGACAACATCCCTAGGTGAGTGTGAATGGGCATCACATAAGCAATGTACCATAACCCCACAATCAGGAGTCAATCCTGGTCCATGTCGCTTAGGTCCCGCAGATAGCCTACTAGATCCTGCGACCTATGCTCTCGAGAGTAGAGCTCCCCCATCCCATCCTGCATCAAGGAAGGTCACCATGTTAAAATTTTGGAAAAATTATTAGTTGCGCATTCAAAAAAATTCTCCAACGGTGCAACCCATGAAGGCGTCGCATTTTGATTTCTAATCAAACTCTGATACTAGGGCTTAAAAGGGAAAAATTGCACTACTGCGGTGCACTTTCTCATCCAGCAGTGCACTTTGGGCAAAATTGGGACAGGCGTGTCACACTTTTCAAATCCCCCTGCCAACACTGAGCTCAGCGTCAGAGTTTTCAAACTCTTAACTACACCATCGTAGTGCTATTTAACAACAAGCGACGTAGTTTGACTTCTAAGCAGTGCTATATAGTGCCGCTGAAAACTAACTGACCTTTAAAAGCATTAAATGAAGCAATAAATGAAAAATGGAGCTCAGGTAAGGGTCACTTACCAATGCCCTGATGCCCGGTGGCCGCTAGTACGTCCAAAATTGATTAGAAATGTGTAGGTGAGGCTGTCATTACACCATATAGTCAGAAGTTCAGAGCTCGAATCTCAAGGTTGCTAGTGGAAGTGTTTGAAAATGACTTGAAAGTGACCCCTCGGGCCCCTTTTAAGCTTGAAAATTAGGGTTTTTTCACCCTAATTGGCTTTGCTATTGGGGTTTTGGACCCCCGAACATGTTTTTGTCCAGTTGAGGCCTTTTTTACGTATTTTTATTGCGTTTAGACATGTTTTTGACCTCCTGGAGCCTTTTTAGACCTATCGAGCACCTTGTCTTCTTTTTTCGAGAGATCATCTGAAAATTGAAATTTTTGTCCAATATCTCGAGGGGGTAATATAATGGTCTATTTTCTCTCATCAGGTAGTAGTGGGGCAAGTTTGTAAATAGCATAAAATTTTGGCTTTGATCGAGATTGTTTATTCTTTGAACCAACGCATCAATTGCATTGCTTCAAAGAGGGGCAAAATGTAGACATAAAATATACCGATTGACATTGTGCATCTGATCCCGACTACTAACATCATTTCTTCATGAATCATCCCTCAGTCTAACCATTTAATAAAATCTCCTTATCTATTTAAATTCATCAATATTACTCCCTTAATTAAATAAACTAGTTATTTAATTAAGTCTCTCTCTTTTGTTGATTAAATCAATCCATCTGATCTAATTATCTCTATTTAATTAAATCATTAATTTTATTGCATTAAATCTCTAAAGTATATTCATTAAATTAAATAAATTAAAATCTTATTTAATTTAATCTAACACCATCATCTTTTAATTAAATAAATCAAAATCTTTATTTAATTAATCCTTTGTCATATTCCTCTCTTATTTGGTTTAAATAAATCCATAAATTTGAGCCAAATAGGTCACATCATCTAACCTCCTATTAAATTAGTTAAACCTTGATTAATTTAATCTCTTATCATGTCCCATACTCTATATTTTGCAAGTTTCACATGAAAATAGATTTAATTCATGTATTAAATCCCTATTTTCCTTACAAGGCATCTTTTGGAATATTCCCTCAAATTTGAATTCAAAAATTCCAAGTCAACATGTACATCCAACAAGGCAATAACTTCATCTTACATGTCCTTTTCCTTGAGCCAAGTGGCATTTATTGCATTTTCCCTTTCCTCTTGCAAGTCATTTCAACAAATTTGAAATTCAAAAATATGCATTTATTGGCACAATCCCCAAATCTTGCACATCCTCCATCCATTCATAGATTGACAAGTGGCATCTTGCCATTGGATGAATGTTAGTCCCACATTGCTCAAATTTGGACATTCTTCCATCTTGGCATTCTATAAATAAAGAGCTCATATCCTCATTTGATCATCCACAAATTATGCAAAGTTATTATCCTAAAATATTTAGCCATTTCCATCCATCACTATTGAGTTCTTAGTTAGGTTTTTGCAGATTTTTGGCTTGGAGCTCTCATCCTTCATCAACAAGGTGGATCAATCATCATCAAAATATCAAGCTTGTATCTTATGAATTGGGAAAGGGCCAATTTTCACATCAAATTGGCACCAATTCCCCCATGGGATCATGTGTTTGCTATTCTAATTAGGATTGAATCTATATTTTCTTGTTTCATTGTGTTCTTCATTGTTTTATTTACTAATTTGAAGTTTGTAAATGGATTTCATGGGGAATCCTTGTTCATTATTACAATATCTAACTTAGTATGTTTATTCATTTATTTTTGCAAGTATTAGGATTTGGGTTCACACATATCCATATTTTTTTCTTTTATCTTCACCTAGTGCCTATTAGTTGTGGTCGTTAAATTGACTAGCTACACCTCTCACTTGTTCAATTTCTTCTCCAACCTTGTGTAATCAACATATACCACCTTCTGTGTGACTTTGGGAAGGCCTATCTTGTCATGGGGAAGTGCCTCACTTAGGTTCATACCCATAGTTTGGATCTCATAGTCTTTGTGCTACATCTCCCCCTCTAGCTTGGATACTAGTAGCTTCATACTCGAAATCATCAAGGAACTCTGCTCTTCATCAAAACATGTTTCCAATTTTAAGGTAGCCAGAGCTACCATGACCTTCACAAATTATTTTTGTTTCCTCTCCCTCTAAGCCTATTTGGTTAACTCAATTTGAATCCAGAGAACCTATGGGTATTAAATACTTTGTGCAACAATAGGGACACTAATAGGGAGGCCATAAATGGTGGCATGGGGTGTGCTTCTAGACACCTGGGCTTGGAGAGAGGCAACTTAGGGAAAATTTATTGGTGAGAATGGATGGATGCTTCACAAATATTATGTAGAATGCGGAGTACTCATTGGGGTAAGGGGTGTTGTGGTTGAAAATGGTGGCATAAGCCTTGAATCAAGAAATGGTAATGAAACCTATAACATGGGTGGCTTTGAAAATGAAACCTAGGCCTCAGATAAAGTAATCAAAATGTCGATTGCAGCTATAGCAGAAGATGCATGTTTGATGCATGGGGTTCCACATGAGGCTCATTAGCAAACACGACAGTGGGATTTTCAAGGATAAGTAGGTTAGAATCAACTAATCGAGGATTATTCTCTATGGATGAGAGGCCTATAGCTATTAACAAAGTAGTAGAAGAAAGAACAATAGGTGTAAAACTTACCTGAACTATAGGGGCCAAAGAAACTTGTAGAGAAAAGTCCACCTCTTCACCTTCTTTTTCTGAGGATCCTTGTTCGCACAAGTCTTAGATTATCCTTCTCTTTACAAATGGTGTACTAGTTGATCCAAACACTTTAGTGGTTGACACCGACGAATCTTGGGTTACTTGAACTACTGAAGACTTCTTTGTAGATCATTGGGTCCATTTTTCCTTTGTCAAAATGTTGGTGGAAGAGGAGACTTGTGCCTCCTTTTGCCATGATACCTCTTTTTCCTTCCCCTTTCCATTTTTGGTCACATAAGGTAGTAATTCAATACCTTAGACATTTTCTTGGGGTCCTGATTAGATTCCTCATTTGAATCAGACCTGACCTCCCTATTATAAACGTTTTCAAATTCTTCATCCATGGGAATGGCTCCACACAATGGGTATATTTTCCTAATCTCCTACTGATATCTCTTAAAATTAGCTACTTTCATTTCAGACCACCCCTTCTTCCTTAGATGTGGTTTGAAATACTTATCCATCAGAATTCTTGGGTTGAATTCCACCTTGACTTGGTAAAAAATGAGCCATGGAGATAACACAAATGGTATAGCGACCAAGTTGATATAGGTGTGTTCATTTCCCTCAATTGTATTTCATATTTCTTCCCAATATAGCTATGGCTCATGTCAAAAATTTATGGTCCCTTCCAGATTATACTTCCATTTATCACAAATAAGCCTAAGGTCGAGACAGGCCAATTTTCTAGTCAATACATGCTACACCTCTCTCTTCACAAGCATCCTTTTCTTCTTAGTGTCGTAGTCATAATTTGTGATTGATAATTACTAATATATTTCTAGGGCAAGTGTCTTGGCCATTACAAATCTTGGTAACTGAAAAGTCTTCCCTATAAACCCATGGCATCTGATGAAATTAAAATCTAACCCCATGAACTAGTTAAGTTTGGTCACGTGTTTCTGTTGTGCAGCTTTTGCACACACGCCCCACTGAAAGTAGGGATCCCCTTTTTTTTCTTTAATTCCTGGTACTCTGGCCCTTTTGTTTTGAGGATTTCCTTTATTAGGAATTAGCTTGAATTTTTATCTTGCTTGTACTGATGATCCCTTTAATTTTTGCATTGAAAATCCTAAGTTCTGGATAAGATCCAGTTTTTCCACTATCCTTGGGAATTTTTGCTTTGGGAAAAATTTCCCAGTTTTTTCTAAAAGTCTGATGAGCAAGTTTTAACCCTGTGATTTCGAGATTTTGGAAATTCACAGAATTCTTCCTGGACTGGATTTATTTGAAATTTCGTCACCTCGTTGAATTCCCAGATTGTGTCCTGACCTATCTTATCGACGTAATTAATGCTTGATGGTATGATCTCTATGGAAAGTATTTAGGTGACTTCTTGAGGGATTATGTGTCACTAGCTTTCATCATTTTCTCTTTACTTCTTTTTGGATCATGGTCTTGTGTGTTTAGCAATTTGGCGATTGGATTGGTTGATTTTTTGATTCAGTAGCAAATTTCTTGCATTGTCATTATAATTGTTGCTAGGGTGTTCAAGTTTTTTATTGATCTCTTTGAAGTTAGATTTTCTTCATCCATGGTATGCAACTATTGCCTCACCTTTTGAATGATGAATGAATGTGATGTTTTGAATGCATTTGGGGCTCAAATTTCATAGGTTTGGCATCGATTTTTCTAGAACTAGGGTTTAGTTTATTTCTTTGTAAATTCCTAGAACCCGGTTAAGACTCCCTAGTTGAATCAGTAATTTTGCATTGCTAAGCTCTCCCAAATCACTCCTTCAGGCTCAACCCATGAGTAATTTCATTGTGATGAAGGTTTTTGAGAATTTTTTCAAATGAAGACAATTCCTTGAGTGATTTCCTAAGCCTATCTTTGATTTCATTAGCTATTATCTCACTTAGGCATGTTCCAAACGTTTTACCTTGAGCTTAACCAGATAAGTGAGTTCAATTTAAGTGTAATTTGAGCTCATATCCTACATTCATGGTGGAGATTTTAGAATTAAACCTAGGGCATCACAACTACAAATTGGGGCATTGCCAATCCTCACCAATTCACCTCTGAGAGAGAGTTGAGGACTTAAAATGATTAATAAAAAATGTAAAACAAACTATATTCGAGCCTAAAGTCCCAAGTTTGTGACCGTTGATTTTCTTTGGGCGAGATTGTGAGAATTGAAAGTTTTTAGGATCCCAAGGTCTTCACATAATTTCTGGACCCTCAGAATTTCCCGATTTTCCCTTGTCCTTTCCTTTTCCCGGAAGCATGCAAAAGGCCCTGAGTTTTGAGTTCCTCATGTAATTCCTTCTTCAGTGCATTTTCCTAAATTTTCCCAAAGTGAATTAGCAATATAAATAATTTGAGAGATGAATGAATTTAATGTTGTGTATTTGGCATCTCATGGTTGATATTGATGATTTAAATGATGTTAAATGCTTTCCTTTCATATTGTAATGATTGAACTAATGGCATTTGTGCTTGATCGGTGAAGTCCACTGGACATAGAATTTCGCAGAATTCCTCTCTAGCTAGTTTTCCATAGATTTGAAATGACTATCTTTTATGATTTATTTGAGGGATTTTTGTCATGATTTTGAGCTGATGTAGTGATGAATATGTTATCCATGGATGAATAACCTTGATTCAAAAATTATAAAGGGCATTTATTGTTGTTTTTTCTACTAGATGTAGGATGAATCAAGTAAGACAGTAGCCAAGAAGCCCAAGGGAAAGAAGACAGATCCAAGTGTTGAAGGGTTTGCTATCTCTGAGGTAGAAAGGATCAAAATGGATATAAGGAGTAGGATCCCAAAAAGAAAGTTGAATTCCATCTAGTCAGAGGTCATGGATACAAAAGTAGGCCAATGGGATTATGAGGAATTCAAAGCAAGAATGGTAGCATACAACCTTCCCTTGTTGGCTAGAAGGATATTGGATTCAGAATTGGCCCATGTAGTAAGATTTCCTCCCACAGTTCAATGCTACAAGCTGGTGCTAGAATGTTACAGACATTATGATAGGGGTACACAAAGGATAGTGGGTCCTCAAGGGAGAATAGTGGAAAATCTTAACCCTAAGTCTATAGCCCAAACCTTTGACATGCCTAATAGGTTTCATGTGGTGGGTTTTGATATTGACATAGCAAAAAAGTATTATGATGAAGACATCATCAAATCACAACAGGTCATCAATTCCTAGTTGGAGAAACCCAAGTCTCACTTATCCAAGCTACCCAAGCAACTATTCTGAGAAAAATTTGAAAGGGAATACTATGATGCTATCACAGTCCTCAATAGAGTGGTAGGATTGAAGAGTGCAGGAGTATTTGAAAATTGGATGTTCCATGTCATTGTGAGGATGGAGGAGAATATTGACTACCATTGGGTAGGCATCATAAGGGAAATGATACATGAAAAAATGTGTAATGTGATGCAGACAAAGACCTTCATAATGACCTCTTACTTGGTCTATGCACTTGCAAGGTTCCATCCATACAAGGAGCTAAGAACAAGACGCGTGTTTGGGTGAGATGTGATTTATGAAGTGTACCCACAATTACACTTGGGTAGCACAAGTTATAGGAGGGTGAATGACGCATTCACAATGTACATCACCAAGTTATTGCAGGGTGGAGAACATATCAAAGAGCCTGTTGGTGTGAATAATTGTCTTGTACCTAGCTAATTCATCCACTAGGTAAATTAAGGGACATATTCACATGGTTAAGTTTACTTAGGTAAAAGATTCTTTCTAGAAGGCTTAGTTGGCTTATCCAGAACTTATCTTATCTAGCTGGGATGCATCATTTCCTAGGTTATTAGGTTGTTGGTTGTCTCATGTCATAAGATCATGACATTTGTCAACATCATGTTCATTCCTATCTCTCAACCTTGCCCATATAAGCAAGGCATCTGATGTACATTTGTAATCAAGCAATCAATCAATCTTGCATTGTGAAGCAAGCTTTCTTGCCATTCTCTCTCTTGTGGACGTGGTTTTGGTCGTAACTGATCTTGGGGGTGTTGAGGAGTCACCATTAACTCCCACATGGTATTAGAGCTCTCCAAGTGTTGCAGATCCCTTCCCAGATCTGAGGGTGATATTTTGGCTTAAATTTTTTTGTTGGGTGTAGATTGGGGTTTCAATAACCTCACGGTTGAGATCAGAAGCTTCCGCAGATGAATTTTGATTGTAAATTTGCCTATATTGGGTAAAGTTGTTTTTGAGGCAAAAAAAATTTGTTGGGACAGCCTCCCAAGTGGTACAATTTTCATAATTTCGCAAAAAAATATTTTCAGTGAAATATTTTCTGCGGTATGATTATTAAATATTTGGGGCAAATATTTTGATAAATTTGGGCAATTTATTTCTATAGTCTGGGGAAAAATATTTGTATTTGAATTTGGCATATATTTTGCAAAATATTTGTATCAAAATACTGTCTTTGTACACCATCGACTGCCAAATTGCAGTCTTGGTCGGCATTGTGCAAGGTATGAGTTTGCGGTACACTAACAAGCAACTATCCAGACCATCAAATCCGCACATCCCGGTCATCATAGTTTTGTGCCCTCCTACATTGGATCTATCACTGGTACCTGGCATCCAATTGGCTATCTATTTGGCCTGACATCTACACTATCTTATAACAGTTTGTTGCTTCGTATTGCCCGGTACCTGACATCGACATTAATTTTAATCTTTACCGTGGTTCTACAAAACAGTCTCATCGGCATCCTCAACTGTTATTCATTTCTCCTCGAGTCAAGGGACTGTCAGATCATCGGTCTGTGTGTATTCATCATTGGTGCTTTCCATTGGTCACTGGTATTAATACTACACAAGGTCACAACACATGGTACGTAGGTAAATATCATCGCACGGTACGCTGATCTGTTGATTAGTCATCGGTGGATGTTGGTCGGTATTACAATTTATTTCCAAAGTTTTTAAGGCCAACGTATGTATTATTTATTAGTCGGTGTTTATATTTTGGTGTATTTAAAACCTCTATAAAGATTATTGAGAGTGACAATTCTTTTCATTTGCATTGTAAATGGGTACCTAACATGGCCTAGTAGTCGGGACCCATAGTCATAGTCTTTGCACACTTTGCATAATAATCTTCTCCCTAAGTTGCACTTAAGGGGGGGTGTTGGTGTGAATAATTTTCTTGTACCTAGCTAATTCATCCACTAGGTAAATTAAGGGACACATTCACATGGTTAAGTTTACTTAGGTAAAAGATTCTTTCTAGAAGGCTTAGTTGGCTTATCCAGAACTTATCTTATCTAGCTAGGATGCATCATTTCCTAGGTGATTAGGTTGTTGGTTGTCTCATGTCATAAGATCATGACATTTGTCAACATCATGTTCATTCCTATCTCTCAACCTTGCCCATATACGCAAGGCATCTCATGTACATTTGTAATCAAGCAATCAATCAATCTTGCATTGTGAAGCAAGCTTTCTTGCCATTCTCTCTCTTGTGGAAGTGGTTTTGGTCACAACTGATCTTGGGGGTGTTGAGGAGTCACCATTAACTCCCACAGAGCCCCATATAGACTCCCTAGATATCCCACATAACACATCATACTTCTGGAAGTCACAAGATAGATTTGTGATTTTGATGCAATTATTAAGAAAGAAAAACATAGGACTGGGTTTGGTGGTGATTTTCCTTTGAGAATAGGTAGTAATGAGGCTTGTCGCTCTATTAATTCATTTCACACTTCTAAAGAGGAGATGAGAACTTTGGGTCTTTCTTTCCATTGTAAGAGATCTAGATTTGATAGGACTGGTGAGCCACAAAGAAAGGCTAGCAAGAAATATAGCCATAAGGATGATGTAGAGGATTATTGGGCTAATAGTAAGGATGAATTTGAAGTTAGAAGAAAGAAGCTCTCTAGGCTTCCAGTGAACTTGGTCCGACTATACAATATAAAGGCCATTCCTAATCAGATTGAAGATGATGGAGAATTGATTCAAGGCCATGATTATGAAGTTGTGAAGGATAAATCAGTTGGAGAGGTAGACTAGCTGGAGGAAGAGAAGATAGAATTAGAGTAGATCATGACTCCAATAATCAAATACACCAAGTTATGGCTCAAACAAAAGATTTGGGAGTTAGAGAGTGAAGTTGTACAATGCACCTATGATCTAATGGGGGACTTGGAGTCCCATTCCACTACTGAGGAATTAGGTGAGCAGGTTTCCAAAAGTAAAGATAAGGCAGATTCCCCTTTTAAAATAAAGAACAAGGGTCCTCAAGTAAAATAAGGGGGAAAATAGAGGAAACCAATTTCTAAAAAGAGGAAGCATATTCCAAGAACAAGGAAGTCTACAAAAGAACAATTCAATGATGAGGAAGAGAGAAATAGTACTCTTGAGCTTAAAAGGAGAAGGGTAACTCAGACTTCAAAGAAGAATGATGAATCTTCTATGGAGAAAGAAGAAATTGGCCCACCAGTAGTGAATGTGGAGAGTTCAGGGGAGAAGACTCAAGTATATACAAGGAGGTCAAGAACTTCTCCCAAAGATAATGCACCAAAGAGAGATATCCCCTTAGCTACCCCTACCATAGAACAACATGATGATGCACTTCCTTTTCATCAATATCATGATGTATCAAGTGAATCCAAGGATGTAGAGGATCACCAAGATCAAGGAGAAGAATAATTTTGAGAAGGTGAACTCTACATTATAGAGGAAGAAATAGAGAAGATATTGTAGTCCCCTCTGATTACTTATGAGGATTCACCTGCAAGAAATGAAGATAGACCTCCACAAAGAGAGTAAGTTCCAATCAAGACCCCATTACCAGTGCATGAAGAAGAGTAACATGATGAGGAAGAGGATAAGAGTCTAGGGAAAGGAAGTAAAGATTAAATTGAAGAAATTCTTGATGAAAAAAATCTAAATATGGATTCCTCTAAAGGGAAACAAGATATGGTTGGACAAGGTAATGTGCAATAGGATTCCACTGTTCCTACTTGGTTAGATAAGGAATTAAAGAGTAATCAAATTATGGTGGATGATACTCCTCCCAATTGGGATAATTATTGGAAAACATAGGAAAATGAAAAGCAAAGAAGAAAGCCAGGGTTATCTCTAGGATTGAGAGAGATAAAGCCAATAACATGGTGATTCACATTGCCACCCTTGTATTAGATAAGAATAAGGATTAGGTGACAGGAAGAGATTACAGTGTGCAAACTATTAGCTTGGTACCTACCTCCATGATGTAGGAGGTTGAATAATTTGAAGGCTCTAATGTTACTATCTTGAGCAAATTGAAGAAAGAAATGCAAGCTAAGCAAGATTTGAAGAAGGAGAATAACAAACTGAAGGGGTATTTGTAGGATTTGATGAAGCCCTTACAATCTATTAGCCAAATTAGATCCTCATCATTTGTTGCAATTTTTCTACCACAAGAGACAATAATTGAGTTGGAGAATATGAAAACCACTACACATGCCACACCAAATTGGTTGCAGGGAGTGGAAACCAAAGGAGATAATGCCATTAAATATATCCTTTCAATTCATGGAGATGCTATAAGATCAATAGAGTGGTTAAAGAATGTACTAGCTCAAGATAAGGAGGATGTTGATCTCTTGTTGCAGAAGACCAAGACCATCATGGAATATACTGAAGATAAGCTGGTAAGTGATGGAATTCTTCCTTCTTCGAAAGTTGCAGAACCCTAGGAATGGCACAAAGCTTTGTAAATAAGGAAAAGGGTTTTGAAGAAGGTGCATCAAAAAGGAAAGCAAATTGAGACTACGCTGACTAAAATAAAAAAGTAGCATATTTCCTTCTTCGAAGTTATGATAGGAAGAAAATGATTTTCACCAAAACATTTGAACTTGGAGCAATTGAGAAAATGGTGGCGTAATGTATATTCTCTAGTCAATGAGGACGTAGTTACCAAACACCAGTTAGATGAAGGTGGATTGGGATAATTAGGTCATTAAGTAGTCAAGGGAGGACATAAAATCCATTGAAAGGAAAATTAAGGTATTAGTTATTCTAGCTATAGCTGACTTGGAGAAGGTATTTTTGATGGTGCAAGATAAAGTGGAATGAAATAAGGACAAAGCAAAGAGTAGTTAATGCAATGCCTTGTCAGAATTTGTGCTTCACCATTATTCCTCTTCATCCTTCACATGCATTGGATCAAACCATGTTGGAGATCCCAGGCTAACCTAGATGGAACACATGCATTTAATGGACATTTTACTTCATTTTGAATTGTTCTTGGCCAACTTATTTTGGCCTATTGTTTTGTAACCCTATTTGGGCTGACATAAGATGTAATCTCTATAAATAGGGATATTGCCTCATTTGAAAGGGCTAGATAGTTTTTACATTGGAACTAATTAATCATTAGGTTATTTTCAAGAAAGTGCTATAACAAAAGATCGGAATTGTTGCTACTTTGGATGATTTAATGCAAGTAAAGGTATTGTGATTTGGTTTCCTTCTTGTGTTAGTTTATCTGGCATGGTTCCTATGATTCTTTCGTAATTACTTAAGTTTATTTGATATAAGTTAGATTAGATGTTAGGTAACTTAATGGTGTTTATGATTTGATGCTTGAAGTGTTGCAACAATCTCTACTCCATACTTTTTTCAGCTAGTTGATTGTTAGTTTCTTTGCAAAGTTATCCTAGACTTTGATATTCATTGTGCACATTTATCTTGGTCAAGCAGGGATCAGTTTCTAAGGGATTGATTGATTTCAAGTATTTTGTCATTTGCATTATTAATCTTATGATTAGTGTTAATCTTAGAAGTCTCTTTGAAACCCTTATCTTTTGCTATTTCTTTTATCATCTAGGTTAGATTTAGGATTTGAAGTATCACCATATTGCTAGATCTAATAAGTTTGAAGCTCCAGTATTTGCTTGTAGTAAGTTCCCTTTGTGATTACCAACATTTTCACATATTATCTGATTTTTTTATGCATTGTCAAGACCTAACATTAGAGACCTTGGGGTTATCTCTTGAGGCTTGTTGATAGAGATTTACCTTTCAAGAGAGATAGAATATAATATTTTGTTTGAGTTGTGCAGAAAACACCATCAATAGATTGGTGCTAGAAGGAAGGCATGAATAAGCAAGTTGGATCATTTTTTTTTGCCTTTTGTCCTAAAAGATTCAGAATAAGAACCAAATTTAATCCAGGAGAAGAGGAATTTCAAGAGTTGCAAGTTCCTACTAGGTTAAGAAGGACTAGAAGAAGATGAGAATCATTATCCAGCCAACCACTTCCATCATCTCCATCATTCTCATCTTCATTAATTCCATCCTCTTTTGATTTAGAATCCATCCTTGTTCAACAACCCTAGCAAACCATAAATCAACCATTACCACCTCCACCCCCACCAATGGATTTCTTTGCCAAAAAATTTTCTCCCTTCACCTTCAATAATTACAACGTTATGCCCAAGAACCTAGAGCACTTTTTCTCTAAGTTCCATGTTAATGATCCTAATAGGACTGCAAAGTAACATATCAAGATTTTTCATACTTTCCTAAGGGATAGAGGAATAAATCATGAGGATGTAGCGTGTAGGTTGTTTCCTTATTCCCTAGGAGAAGATGTGCTCTACTTGTACAATCATTTTCCTACTGGGTCTATTCATAATTGGACTAAACTGGAGACCACATTTTTGCAAAAGTTTAGGATTCCCATTAGTCCAAATGAGATTTATCAGTTCACTAAGTTTAAGAGAGAGGTCAATGAGCCCATAGGGTCCTTTAACAATAGGTTTCGTCGTGCTTATACCTGACTACAGGCTCCTTATGTTGTAGATGATGCCACTACTTAAGAAGTCTATTATTAGGGTCTTGATAGTCTGATAGCTACCTTCATGAAGTGGAGAAAAAATCCTCTAAACACCCTACTTGTTGCATACACAGAGGCTGTAAAGGTTAGTACTTATCTGAAACAACACTTACTTAGGTCTTTACCATCACTAGGACACACTACTCACCCTAGGCAGATTCCTACTCTCAATCAGGCTCTTGTCAATCATACTCCTATCATTAATCCAATACCTTAGTTTCCTCTAGTTCCCCACCCAGGACCTCCTATGAATCAAGTTCCACCCATGGTCAACTACTACCAACAAAATTTTAATCAACCTCTTCATCCATAGCCTTAGGCTAGTTTCCCCACATATTTGTAGAATTATGAGGTACTGAACCAGTCATTGAGTTCTAGTGTTGCAGCTGGATATCCTCAAAACAATGCAAACTAGAATCCATATAATAATCCTAACAAGAAAAGGTTGGATGAACTGACTGAACAAGTGAAGAAGCGAAACATGGAGGTAACTTATCTATGAAACCAAAATAATCAACTCTAGGCTACTCAAAGGAGTATGCAATCCAATCATAATGGGGAAAATCTGGAATATCAATAAGGACAACACTTTGATAGTGGACAACACCTTGAAAAAGGGAATAATTATGACATAGGACATAATTATGACAGAGGATAGAAATATGATAAGGGACAATCTTCAAGCCAGAACTTTGATAGGGGGCAAGCTGGTGGACAAGGCTTCAATAGAAGACAACCACCTAGACAAAACAAAACTTGGAATACAAGGCCTAGCAATGGGGGTGTTCCCAGCTCATTGGATCAACCAGTTAATCAAGGGAAGCCTCCAAGTGATGTATATCTAGCTAAAGCTACTTTATTAGGCTGGTGTAGGCTTCATAAGACAAGCCAACATTCTCAATTAGACTGTCCTAAGTTCCATACAACTTCTTCAATCTTCCAGTATGAGGTGGAGAATAATACAAGTAATCAAGAGTTGATACCATCTACTCCTTATGACTCATCAGTGTTGGTGCTAAATCATGCTCCTTTTCCATAGAGTAAGGAGAATGTGCCTGAAGAAGAATCAAGCTAGTTTAAGGAGAAAGTAGATCAAGTGTGCAATGGAGATGAAATTACATAGTTGTTTGATGACAATCTTGTGAATGATAATGGCCCCAGGGATGAGGAGGAAGCAGATCAGGTGAAGCAGATCAAGTGTCCACAAGTTGGAGGCCCATTCACCACTTATATTCCTCCAAAAAACATCACCACACCTCCAGATCCCAACACTAGCAATAATCCAACATATCCTCATGTGCCTAGATAGTGCTTATCTAAAGATAAAGGACAAGTGGATCTATCCAAAGGGTGGACTACTGAAACTAGTAAAGACAAGGTGGTGGAATGCCCCAAAGAGGCTCTTGTTGACTTGAGTGTAGAATAGCTGGCCATATATGTTGCAGAAGAACTCAAAAAGCTAAAGGTAAGTCTCTCTACATTTGAATTATTGAGTGTCCCAACTATTAGAAATGTAGTTTTAGGAGTTTACAATGAAAATCCAGTATCACAAGATAGATCAATCAGTGAGATTGTCAATAAAGCATCCAATTCTCAAATAGTAAGAGATCAGAATTAGGTTCACACATAGCTTGTAGATAAAAGGAAAGAGAAAGATAAAACTCAAGTTGTCTAGGTTGATACCCCTTTAACTCTATTTCAAGGAAGAACAAAAACACCCCCATTTTTTATTTATGTTTGTATATTTGGTAAGAACTTGCACAATTGCTTGTTGGATTCGGGTGCTTCTACCAACGTGATTCCCTTTGGTGTTTGTAGAGCTTTATCCATTACCCCTACTAACTCCCAAAAGAAAGTCACTCAAATGGATAGAACTGAAGTTAATGTTGTAGGGGAATTAAACATGATTCACATGCAAATTGCCTCTGATCCTAGAATTCAACAAGTCATTAATATATAGGTGGCAAATACACTTGATGCTTATGGTCTGATTTTGGGAAGAGACTTTACTAAGGCTCTAAATGGATATGTATCAACTGATCAATCTCACATGTGGCTTCCCTAGAAGGGAATGCCAAACCAAATCAAGATTGAAAGAGAACGTAGGATGAAATATATGATCATAGAATATCAGAATACTTTGAATGAAATATTGATATCAAAGGTGAGAATGGGTAATTATGTGCTGGCAGCCCCTTTTGAAGAATCTAGTTTGGAAGAAATTCTTATGTTGCATACTACACCCATTGATCTTATAGCTGAATCTAGTGGTACCGAAACCTTGGTGGCACTAATTAATGATGATGATCCTAAAGATAACTAGCTCAGCTTGTTGGATAATTTTGAAGAATTCATTCAGAAGTGCATTGAAGATCAGATTCATTTGGGTAGAGGAATGAATTTTGGAGAATTGCTCTTTCCCAATTCGTGTAGAGTTCACAATGCCTCCCACTTTGAATTGGACTACTGCTTGTGCCAAGCTACAATAGAAGAAGTGGATAGATGTATCAACCCTACTCCAATAGTTAGAATCAATATATAGAATATTCAAGAGGAACCCAAAGGGAAGAAGGTGATGTTCTCTAAAGAACCTTCTAGTAGCAATAGTACAAGGGATACAACAAGGAAATTTGCAGTTGCTAGTTGTTGAACCTTAAGGTTTGATGGATTTAAATCAAATCAAGGAGCTAGGGAAAGATTCGAGCTAATTAGTCCAAGAGGTAAAAATTTATTTGCTACTCATAAACTTTAGTTTCATTGTACCAATAATGTAGCAAAATATGAGGCCTTGATTCATGGGTTGCTTATGGAATTAAGGAAAAAGGTCAAGATTTTGCAAGTCTTTGGGGATTTTGAGTTGGTGGTCAAACAAGTTAGAAGGAAATAATCATGCCATGACAGAATGATGACCAATTATAGGCATAGAGTATGGGAACTTATTGAGGTATTTGATTCCTTCAACATTCAGTTGATACCACATAATAAGAACCAAACAACAAGCTCCCTAGCTCAGGAACCTAATACTTTGAAGCCTTTGTCTCTTTCTGGACTGAAGAAATTTACTATGGAGTTGACCCTAGTGCCTTCACTCCCTGACAATGTGATCAAATTTCAAGTATTTGAAGATGATAAGCATATTTTGGATTTTATTACAATTTCAGATGTCTTTACTTTTCAGATCATTGATGAAGTTGAGCCCCAAGAAGCGGAGATGGATTTGGAAGGGGTTATTAATTTGAAGACTAATACTATTCCAAGGGGAATGGTATAGCTAGAGAGGATTTTTTATTTGGATAAGGTCAGAGATCAGGAGCAAGATGCTAAGGAGTCTATTAGTGGAAAATGTGAGGCATACAACCTAGGGACTCAAGATGGTATCAAAAATGTCTTCATTGGTAAAGTGTACTCCTGAGGAGAGAAAATGAATCATTGATTCTTTGCATAAGTATCAAGATGTGATGGCCTAGAGTTATGATGACCTAAAGACATAGGACACTTCAATTATAACTCATACTATCCCTTTAAAGCAAGGAGAAAGACCTTTCAGGCAGAGGAAAAGGCTGATCAATGCCTTGTTGGAACCCATAATCCAAAAGGAAGTGTAGAAGTTGTTTGCTAGAATCATATTCCAAGTCAAGCATTCAACCTGGGTTGCAAATCTAGTACCTGTGAGAAAGAAGAATGGGGAGATCAGACTATGTGTGGATTTTAGGAACCTTAACAGAGCATCAGAAAAAGAAAATTATCTAGTTCCTTCATTAGATGAAGTGCTCCAGATTGTAATGGGTCTCAAATGATGTCTTTTCTAGATGGCTACTCTGGATATAACCAAGTTATGGTGCAATATGAAGATGGGCATAAAACTACTTTCACCACAAAGTGGGGTACTTTTGCATACAAAAGAATGCCTTAGTCAATGTTGGAGCTACATTCCAGAGAGCTATGGAAATTTCTTTTAAGGACATAATTGGTAAATGCATTATAATTTATATGGACGACCTAACAGTTTTCTCCAAAAAGCGAGTTGATCATATAGTAGACTTACGCAAGGTATTTCAGAGGTGTAGAGAGTTTGGCATCTCTCTTAACCTGAAGAAATGTATCTTTGGGGTTACTAAGGGAAAATTGCTAGGGAACATTATTTTAGATAAAGGAATTGCTATTGATCCTGAATGAGTGGAATCCATACTCAAGATTCAGCCACCTACTAGCAAGAAAGAAATGAAATCAATTTTTGGTAAGATTAACTTTGTACGAAAGTTCATTACCGGATTTGCTGAGATAGTCAAGCCATTAAATTCCATGTTGAAGTAGGAAACTAAAGTTGAATGGAATGCAGAGGCTAAAGAAGCATTTGAAGAAATCAAAAGGGCCATTATTGAAGCCCCAATTTTGGTTTTGGTGAGTCCTGATTATGCTAAGCCATTTTACATATTTCATTTTCTTCTAATCACTCTTGTGCTAGCATGTTGACCCAAAAGTCTGATCAAGGGAATGAACACCCCATAGCATTTATGAGAACACCACTAAAAGATGTAGAACTAAGGTACCCAAGTGTGGAGAAGCAAGCCTATGCCTTAGTTAGGTTTGTGAAGAAATTTAGACACTATATTCTAAGGAACAAGGTCTTTTCAGTAGTACCAGATCCTGCAATCAAGTTGTTGTTGATGTAAAATGAATTGGGAGAACATAGAGCTAAGTGGGTGACTATGTTGTAGGAGTATGATATTGAGATTCAACCCATGAATCTGGTAAGAGGGAAAGGGCTTACTAGAACAATGGTAGAAATGGAACCTAACCTTGCAGCCCAACATTATAATCTTGAAGATGTTTCTCTAAGGGACTAGTATGATGATATTATTTACTATCTTTTGAATCAATAGTGTCCAAATCATCTTAATGTTGTACAAAGGAGATAATTGTGCTTGAAGAGTGATAGTTTCATGCTGAAGGGAGTTGTTCTATACAAAAAGAACCATGAAGGTGTCTACTTGAGATGCTTGGAAAAGCAAGAAATTGAAAGGGTTATGGAAGAATTTCATGATAGATATGGCACTGGCCATGGATCTGCGCCTTCCACTACAAATCAAATTCTAATGGCTGGTTATTATTGCCTCACATTGTTCAAAGATGCACATAACCATGTCAGAACTTGTCATGTATGTCAAACTATAGCTACTAGAGAAAAGCATGCAATACTCCCACTTCAACCAGTTTTTGAGGTAAAGCCTTTTGCACAATGGGGAATGGACTTCATAGGTCCAATCAATCTGCCTTCTTCTGTAGGCCATTGGTATATTCTTACTGTTGTTGATTATTTCACAAGATGGACTAAGGCACTTACATGCAAACAATGTACTTCTAAAGTGGTAATCAATTTCATCTAATCGGGTATTATCAACCACTTTGGATGTCCCATGTCTTTGGTTTGTGATAATGGTTCTTCATTTGCATCATTTAAATTTTCTAACTGGGCCTTTGATAATGGAATTATAAATAAGATTACATCCAATTATTACCCCCAGGGTAATGGTTTGGCTGAGTCCTCCAACAAAAACCTCCTGACAGTCATTCGTAAGTTGTTAGAAAGAAACCCTAAGGACCGACATATCCAACTTCAATTTTCTCTTTGGGAAGATCGTACAAGATAGAAGACTTCCATAGGAACTTCCCCTTACCATCTAGTTTATGGGATAGAACCTATGTTTCCTATCCAATTAAAAATACCCACCCTATAGTTCACTAATGAATATTATGATGAAGGGGATAAACGAGAAGCCTGACCTGCTGAACTATTACACCTTGAAGAAAAAAGAGATGAAGCCCTTGAAAACTTTTCCAAACATTAGGGTGTAGTCAAAAGATGGTTTGATAGGAGAGTTAAGGTCAAATCCTTTTGAATCTCTAACTTGGTTCTCTACTAGGATAAAGCCCATGACTGTAAGGGAGAGCATGGTAAATTTGAAAAGCTTTGGCTTGGCCCTTATCAAATTTTAGAGATTCTAGGAGATAATGTATTTAACTTGAAAACTCTCACTGGAGATCATATCCCACTACCTGTCAATGGGTAGTACTTGAAGCATTATTTCCAATCCTACGCTATTTATAGCTCTTTTCTTGTACATAGTTAGTTTGGGTTTCTTGTTTGATTGGTTTGTTTTGTTTTGTTTTGGTTAGGGTAGGTTTCCTTTCTATTTTCTACTTTTGGTTTTCTTTTGGTTTGGTTTGCTTTTTCTCCACTTTTCTTTTGGGTATGTTGCATCTGCATGACACAGTTACTATCTAGGATTGTTCTGAGTATTTCTCTTACAAACTTCAATCATCCTTTCGGAGTCAGTTGGTTAAAGTCCTGTATTGGTGTCACATGTATTAAGTGCTATGAGTGGATAAGTCATTGGTTAGATTAAAATTTGGAATGTATTTGGGTCTTATATTTTTGCACAAATCATTAAAATTCCAAAGGAGCATAGGGTCCTTATGAAGTCTGGTTAGGTGAAAAATCTTATTTCTGCTTTAGTACCACTGTGGTTCTTATCCCTGAGTGTGAACTTCATTATTCACAAGTTGAAATGAAAAAGTAAAAAGAAAAGAAATATCAAAAAAAAGAGAAAAAAGAAAAAAAAGAAAATATTAAAAATCAAAAGAATAAATTCAATCTATCAGGGTTATATAAGTATCTCTACTGTGGTTATGGACGTTTGGATGGTAGTAGAGCTATACTTGGGAGGACTATAGTGATAACTTCGTAAGGGCTATAGACGCCTGACTGGTAGTGAGGCTCTATCCAAGATTCTTTTGGAGTCAGAATCTCTACATAACCCGGTCAGACCAAATTTGGCTCTTATTGCAACTAAGGAAAGGGAAATAAATACATATGCACACACTTTGACCCTGGTATAGGAAAGGTTTGTTTACCTTTGAATCTTGAAGCTCTACTAAATTGGTCACCTAATGCAAGGACTGAAACTAGAGATTCTAGTTTCTTGATTCCAGTTTGTCACTGAAATGCTCTAGAGCATTTTCCCAGGAGAGTCACCATTTGTTGTGCAGCTTTCGCACACACACCCCACTGAAAGTAGGGCCCCCATTTTTTTTCTCTAATTCCTGGTACTTTGGCCCATTGGTTTTGAGGATTTTCTTTCTTAGGCATGTGCTTGAATGTTTATCTTGATTGCTATGATGATCCCTTTAATTTTTACATTGAAAATTCCTAAGTTCTAGATAAGATCTAGGTTTTCCACTGTCCTCAAGAATTTCTACTCTGGGCAGAATTTCTTAGTTTTTTTTTTAAGTCTAATGAGAAAGTTTTAAGCCTGTGATTCATAGATTCTTACACTTCATGGAATTCTGCCTAGACCAGATTAATCTAAAAAAAATTCACCTCGTAGAATTCTCAGATTTCGTCCTGACCTATCTTGTCGACATAATTAATGCTTGATGGTACAATCTCTATGACAAGTATTTAGGTGACTTCTTGAGGGATTATGTGTCACTGGGCTTTCATCATTTGGTCTTTCCTACTTTTTGGATCCTATTCTTGAGTGTTTAGCAATTTGGCGATTGGATTGGTTGATTTCTAGATTCAGTAGTAGATTTCTTACATTGTTGTTACAGATGTTGCTAGGGTGTTCAAGTTTGTTATCGATCTCTTTGAAGTTATATTTTCCTCATCCATGGTATGTAGCTATTACCTCACCTTTCGAATGATTAATGAATGTAATGTTTTTATGTTTTGAATGCATTTGGGGCTCAAATTTCATAGGTTTGTTGTCGAGTTTTCTAGAACTAGGGTTTAGTTTATTTCTTCATAGATTCTTAGAACCCAGTTAAGACTCACTAGTTGAATTAGTAATTTTGTGTTGCTAAGCTCTCCCAAATCACTCCTTTAGGCTTGAACCATGAGTAATTTCATTGTGATGAAGGTTTTTGAGAGTTTGTTTGATTGAAGACAATTCCCTGAGTGAGTTCATGAGTACATCTCTGATTTCGTTAGCTAGTAGCTCACTTAGGAATGTTACAAACGTTTTACCTTGAGCTTAACCTAATAAGTGAGTTCAATTTAAGCATAATTTGAACTCATTCCCTGCATTCATGGCAAATATTTCATAATTAAACATAGGGCATCACAATTACAAACTGGAGCATCACCAATCCTCACCAATTCGCCACTATATTCGAGCCTAAAGTCCCAAGTTTGTGACCATTCATTTGTTTTGGGCGAGATCATGAGAATTGATAGTTTTTCCTTGTCCTTTCATTTTCCTAGAGGTGTGCAAAAGGCCCATAGTTTCGAGTTCCTCGTAGAATTCCTTTAGCGGATTTTCCTGGATTTTCCTGAAGTGACTTAGTAGTATAAAGAATTTGAGAGATGAATGAATTTAATGTTGTGCATTTGGAATCTCATGGTTGATATTGATAATTTAAATGATGTTACATGCTTTCATTTCATGTTGTAATGATTGAACTAATGACATTTGTGTTTGATCGATGAAGTCCGTTGTACATGGAATTTCCCGAAATTCCTCTTTGGCAGGTTTTCCCCGGATTCCTCAAAATCCTGGATTTGAAATGATCATGTGTTTTATGATTGACTTGAGGGATTCTTTTCATGATTTTGAGTTGATGTAGTGATGAATATGTTATCCATGGACGACTAACCTTGATTCAAAAATTATAAAGGGGATTTATTATGGTTTTTCTGTTGGACACAAGTTTAATCAAGTAAGACTGTAACCAAGAAGCCCAAGGGCAAGCAGATAGATCCAAGTGATGAAGGGTCTACTATCTTTGAGGTAGAAAGGATCAAAATGGATATAAGGATTAGGATTTTAGAAAGAGAGTTGACTTCCATCTGGTTAGAGGTCACAGATACAAATGTAGGCCAATGGGATTATGAGGAATTCAAAGCAAGAATGGTAGCATAGAACCTTCCCTTGTTGGCTAGAAGGATATTGGATTTAGGATTGCCCCATGAAGCAGCATTTCCTCCCATAGTTCAATGCTATGAGCTGGTGCTAGAATGTTCCAGACATTATGACAGGGGTACACAAAGGATAGTAGGTCCTCAAGGGAGAATAGTGGAAAATATTAACCCTATGTCTATAGCCCAGACCTTTGACATGCCTAATAGGTTTCATGTGGTGGGTTTTGATATTGACATAGAGAAGAAGTATTATGATGAAGACATCATCAAATCACAACAGGTCATCAATTCCTGGTTGGAGAAACCCAAGTCTCACTTCTCCAAGCTGCCCAAGCAACTATTCAGAGCAAAATTCAAAAGGGAATACAATGACTATCACACTCCTTAGTAGAGTGGTAGGATTGAAGAGTGCATGATTATTTGAAAACTAGATATTCCATGTCATTGTGAGGACGAAGCAGAATATTGACTACCATTGGGTAGGCATGATAAGTGCAATGATACATGAACAATTGTGTAATGTGCTATAGACAAAGACGTTCACAATGACCTCTTACTTGGTCTATGCACTTTCAAGGTTCCATCCATTCAAGGGGCTAAGCACAAGAGGCATGTTTGGGAGAGATGTGATTATGAACTGTACCCACAATTACACTTGGGTGGCACAAGTTATAGGAGGGTGAATGACACATTCACCATGTACATTACCAGGGTATTGTAGGGTGCAAAACATGTCTAGATCTCAAACAACACCAAGGAGCTAATCAAGAGGTGTGGAGCTTAGTTTATCCAGTTTCCTACCTTCTCGTACATCAAAATAGATGGTTGTCAAAGAGCCCCATATAGACTCCCTAGATATCCCATAGATCACATCATACTTCTAGAAGTCATAAGACAAATCTATGATTTTGATGCAATTTTTAAGAAAGAAAAACATAAGACTGGGTTTGGTGGTGATTTTCCTTTGAGAATAGGCAGTAATGAAGCTTTCCCCTCTATTAATTCAGCTCACACTTCTAAGGAGGACATGAACACTTTGGGTCTTTGTTTCTATTCTAATAGATCTAGATTTAATAAGACTAGTGAGGCACAAAGAAAGGCCATCAAGGAATATAACCATAAGGATGATGTAGAGGATTATTGGGCTAACAATAAGGATGAATTTGAAGTTAGAAGAAAAAATTTCTTCAGGCTGCCATTGAACTTTGTCCAACTATACAATATAAAGGTCATTCCTGATCAGATTGAAGATGATAGAGATTTGATTCAAGGCCATGATTATGAAGTTGTGAAGGATAAATCAGTTGGAGAGATAGAGTCGCTAGAGGAAGAGAAGACATAATTAGAGTAGATCATGACTCCAGTAATCAAATACACCAAATTATGGCTCAAACACAAGATTTGGGAGTTAGAGAGTGAAGGTGTGTAATGCACCTATGATCTAATGGGGGATTTGGAGTCTCATTCCACTACTAAGGAATCAGGTGAGTAGGTTTCTAAAAGTAAAGATAAGGTAGATTCCCCTTTTAAAATAAAGATCAAGGGTCCTCAAGCAAAAGAAGGGGGAAAACAGAGGAAACCAATTGCTAAAAAGACAGCATATTTCAAGAACAAGGAAGTCTACAAAAGAAAAATATAATGAGGAGGAAGAGAGAGATAGTACTCCTAATCTCAAAACGAGAAGGGTAACTCGGAATTCAAAGAAGAAAGATGAATCTTCTAAGGAGAAAGAAAAAATTGGCCCACTAGTAGTGAATGTGGAGAGTTCAGGGGAGAAGAATCAAGTATATACAAGGAGGTCAAGGACTCCTCCCAAAGATAATGCACCAAAGAAAGATGTCCACTTAGCTCCCCCTACCACAGGGCAACATGATGATGCCTTTACTTTTCATGAATCTCATGATGTATCAAGTGAATCCAAGGATGCAGAGGATTACCAAATTCAAGGAGAAGAATAATTTCGAGAAGGTGTACTCTACAATAGAAAGGAAGAAATAGAGAAGATATTGCAGTCCCCTCTGGTGACTTATGAGGATTCACCTATAGGAAATGAAGAAGATAGACCTCCATAGAGAGAGGAAGTGCAAATCAAGACCCCTTTACTAGTGCATGAAGAAGAGTAACATGATGAGGAAGAGGATAAGAATCTAGGAAAAGGAAGTGAAGATAAAATTGAAGAAATTCCTGATGAGTAAAATGATCTGAAAAAACAAATTAAAGAATAAAAGAATTAAAGAATTAAAGAAATTAAAGAGTAAAAAAAATTAAAGAGTAAAACAAATTATGGTGGATGATACTCCTCCCAACTAGAATAAATTGCTAGAAAACATAGGAAAAGGAAAAGCAAAGAAGAAAGCCAAGGTTATCTCCATGATTGAGAGAGATGAAGCCAATAATAGGATGATTCATATTGCCACCCATATATCAGATAAGAATAAGGATGAGGTGACTAGAAGATAATCTTACAGTGTGCAAACTATCAGCTTGGGACTTTCCTCCATGATGCAGGAGGTTGACAAATTTGAAGGCGCCAGTGCTACTATCTTAAGCAAATTGAAGAAATAAGTGCAAGCTAAGCAATATTTGAAGAAGGGGAATGGAAAACTAAAGGGGTATTTGCAAGATTTGATGAAGCCCTTGCAATCTATTAGCCAAATCAAATCCTCATCATCTACTGCATGTTTTCTACCACAAGAGACAATAAATGAGTTGGAGAAGATGAAAACCACTACACATGCCACACTGAACTGGTTGCAGGGAGTGGAAGCCAAAGGAGATAATTCCATTAAAGATATCCATTCAACTGGTGGAGATGCTATAAGATCAATAGAGTGGTTGAAGAATGTACTAGCTCAAGATAAGGAGGATGTTGATCTCTTGTTGCAGAAGACCAAGACCATCATGGAATATACTAAAGACAAGTTGGTAAGTGATGGAATTCTTTCTTCTTCCAAAGTTTTAGAACCCTAGGAATGGAACAAAGCTTTGCAAATAATTAAAAGGGTTTTGAGGAAGGTGCATAAGCAAGGAAAGAAAATTCAGGATACCCTGACTAAAATCTACATCAAGTGCATTTCATTCTTCGAAGTTATGACAGGAAGAAAAAGGTTTGCACCAAAACATCTGAACTTGGAGCAATTCAGAAAATGGTGGCATGATGTATATTCTCTAGTCAATGAGGACCTAGTTACCAAAAATGAGTTAGATGATGCAACTACATACATTGAGTGATGGATAAGTATCAAACCCTGAAGGTAGATTGGCATGAGGTCATTAAGTAGTCAAGGGAGGACATCAAATCCATTGAGAGGAAAATTAAGGTATTAGTTATTCCACCTATAGCCGACTTGGAGAAGGTATTTTTGATGGTGTAGGGTAAATCGGAATGAGATAAGGACAAAGGGGAGAGTAATTAATGCAATGCCTTGTCAGAATTTGTGCTTCCCCATTATTCGTCTTCATCCTTCACATGCAGTGGATCGAACCATGTTGAAGATCCCAGGCCGACCTAGATGGAACACATGCATTTAATGCACATTTTACTTCATTTTGAATTCTTCTTGGATGACTTATTTTGGGGCCTATTGTTTTGTAACCCTATTTGTGCCGACATAAGATGTAATATCTATAAATAGGGATATTGCCTCATTTGAAAGGGCTAGATATTTTTTACTTTGGATCGAATTAAGCATTAGAGTAAAGAGTTAAGAATTAGGTTATTTTCAAGCAAGTGCTATAACAAAAGACTAGAATTGTTGCTACTTTGGATGATTTAATGCAACTAAAGGAATTGTGATTTGGTTTCCTTCTTGTGTTAGTTCATCTGGCATGGTTCCTGTGATTCTATCTTTTGTAATTGCTTAAGTTTATTTGATATAAGTTAGCTTAGATGTTAGGTAACTTAATGGTGTTTATGATTTGATGCTTGAAGTGTTGTAGCAATCTCTAGTCCATACTTTTTGTAGCTAGTTGATTGTTAGTTGCTTTCAAAATTTAGCCTAGACTTTGATATTCATTGTGCTCAGTTTAGTTGTGAATGTTTGTTCATTTCAATTGCAATAGGGTTGTTTTGGGTAAATGTTCATAATATGAAAATATTTCGTGCCTAGAAGATTGCACTATTTCTGTAAGATTGCACATTTATCTTGGTCAAGCAGGGATTAGTTTCTAAGGGATTGGTCCATTTCATGTATTTTTTCATTTGCATTGTTAATCTTAGGATTAGTGTTAATCTTAGAAGTCTCTTTGAAACCCTTATTTTTTTCTATTTCTTTTATCATCTTGGTTAGATTTAGGATTTGAAGTATCACCATATTGCTAGATCTGATAAGTTTGAAGTTTCGATATTTTCTTGTAGTAAGGTCCCTTTGTGATTACCAACATTTTCACATATTATCTGAGTTGTTTATGCATTGTCAAAACCTAACATTAAAGACCTTGGGGTTATATCTTGAGCCTTGCTGATAGATATTTACCTTTCAAGAGAGATAGAATATCATATTTTGTCTGAGTTGTTGTTGTGCAGAAAACACCATCAACAATGTCCTCATCCATTCTAAATCCTCATGAGGAAACATTTGTAGAGGCTACTAGGATAAATCTTGAAGAATGAGCTTTAGAAAATATTCAACAAATATATAATAGTCACATATTCTTGAAAGCAAATGGGTCCATACCAAAACTAGTTAGAACAACCCTTATCTACTCCACATACTGAGCGGTAATCCCAAATGGTAAAAAAAATTAGGGTTTTGGTACAAAATTAAATATACCAAGAAAGAAGAATACCTGAACTTAGAAAAATGGTGATACTCTAACTAATCAAGCATCATGTTTGCAATCACTTTAGCAAAGTCATACCAACATCTTCCCTTCTCTTTCTTGAGCTTAAAAGCTAGAGCCATCTACTATTCATGGATCTCATCATCATAGTCCATGCCATATACAAAATTTAGCATTGAAAACATGTCCTTCAAGTTCAAATTAAATAGAATAAATTCCAAAGGGAACTTGGGACCTTCACTGTCAAGTCCTCAACTTGTTTCATCCCTCTAGAATGCTAACTTATCTCTCTTTGATCTCCATATTTTTTTTATTTGAACATGTGAGAAAAGTTTAACTTCCATATTAGCAGGGATACATAGCATATCCCTTGTTGGAAAATGTGACTCAAACTTACTAGCCTGATAATCTTCCCATGGGTTGATGTTTAATTCTTCATCGGCATGGCAACTCCAATTCAAGGGGACATAGTTCATAGTTCCATCGATGGTCTGAGAGCTCTTCATGAGTTTTACATTATGCTCTATTAGTGGGAGATGATCACATTGTTGGGTTAAAATTCCATGTCTCCCCAACATCCCTATGGAGGATGCAAGGTGTAGTTCATCAGTACTCTACATATTCCTTACATATTCCAATACAAAATCCCTTTCTGTCACATGTATTGGAAGTTTGTATGGCTCTACTCCTGATCCATAAAATATTAGGACAATATATTCTTCCATTAAGTACCAATCGGCCAATTGTATTTATTTTCCTAGTTGAATGCAAGTTCTACATGACATAGGCAATCTAGGCATTGGAGTATTTGTAATTGCTTGATGCAATGGAGCCAAAAAGTAGTCTACAAAATGACTGTAGTTCCTTCGAGAATCATGCATCCTTATCTCAGTGGTCCAATCATATACTGGGGCCATTTTATTTTCCTCTGAATTACTATAGGGCTAAATCTGAAGCTTGTTGGTCTAAAACATTCCACTAAATTTAAATGAAAAAAATAGCACAAGTAGGTTATGAACCTAAATGTCTTAGTGGACTTTAAGTGTACACCTCCTTTAATCATTAAAAAAATTTCATGCATGGATTCTACAATGTTCTCAATAAATTTATATTTGATAGGCTGAGATGGAAAAGCATAATGGATATTATATACCATTTCAAGGAGGCTTGCACCCACTTACCAATTGCTATCCAATCCAAGGAAAAATTCTAGCATGGAAATAGTATCCTGAACCCATGGTCTGAAAATATCAAAATCATAAGGAGGCTTATGATTACCTTTCAATTTGTTTCTAACTTGTATGTTTTTTTTCAATTTGATGGAAAATTTCTTTTTTCATTTGTATTGTTTTATGTTTTAAATGTACATGCAAATACTTGATAAATAGATAATACTTAATTTGTTAAAAGGAAAAAAATTGATTTGAATAGAGTCATAGACACTAAACTCAGAAAATAATTCTTTACTGTAAATGAATAATGAAGAATGACGCAACTATTTATTTTATTACAACTTAATTACAATATTACATTATTACATATTTTTTAAAGATGAGTAGAGCATGCAAGATCTTGTTTTGTATAAATCACATGTCACTTTACATAGATACAATTGATTCCAAGCTTTTGCTGGTGACAACATAATGCAAATGCGGATTTGAAAATAAATGCATAAGGCTTGCTTGGTTGACCATGCTAGGGAAATAGGAGGTATGAAGATACAAAATTTACTTATCCTCTTTGAGAACTAGAGTCTTGTAGAAGGAGAGGGGTAGTAAATATGCTCCCATATTTTGCACACAGCTTCCATGCACTAGGATAACACTTATCTCCATCACAAATCCTCATCTTGGTTCAAAACCTACCTTTGAAGTTAGGTGAACCAAATCAACTTCTTTCCAATTCTACCCATTTTGAACTTGAAGGAAATTGGCATTTTACTCTGTAACTACATAACTAGAGGTAGGAGAATTTAGAGTATCTCCAATAATACCACACCATCTTCTTCCTGAATCTTTATTAACCTTACAAAATGAAAACCCTTATGAAAATTTAGAACATTGCACTCAATAGTAAAGCCTTTAGCCTTCAATGAATGATTTCAATTGTGCCCACTATCCCTATTTATGGGCCACCAGTGCCACTACCATTGTGATCATTGTTTACTTGTGAGTCGTGTCACATGTGAGGTTGGGTATAATGATAATCACATTTTGTGCAAACCAAAAAACCAACTTAATTGATTTGTGTAACTTAAGCCTTAAATTTACAATTAAAATGTTTAATTTGATTAAGGTCTGGCTACATGCAAACTATACCTCAAGCTAACAAGCTATCAAAATCACCACTCAAATGATATGAAATCATTACAAACCTTGTTTTAATTGATCACTAGATTAATGAAATCATCAATTACAGTACATCGTGCATTTTTCAATATCAAGCTATCCAATCAATCGCTTCAAATGTACATATGCCATTAATCCATTCTACCACCTATAGTACCACAAACAAACTTTCTTCAAAAATATTGAGAATTAAATGAAAGGTAGAGTACTTTGAGGCATTGAAAAGAGAGAATTAAATGGATTGTCTTACCTTAATCATTATCAATGTCCACTAATAAGTCATAATAAATTATGCTCACTTATGATCATAACTATATACATGTTGATAATTACTATTAGTTTTAAAAGCCACATTTTTATATTGAACAAAGAAAAAAATATTTTAATTTAAGTACCTAGAGACTTAAGTACATACTACATAGCTAGCTTGGCCAAAAAGCCACTAACTGTGAAAAAAAACCAGTCACAAAATACAGATTACAAGAATTATTATGTTGTACAAAAAAAATAGACATGTGACATGTTACACCATTCATTACTAAAAACATTTGTAACAATAGTTGAGGCCATCAAATAGGTGTTTGAGTAGAAGGTGAATCGAATTTAACAAGGTAGTAAAAGAGAAGAAAAGTGAATCACCCAAAAACCTTCCTCCAAAACTCTAGACTCTTTTATGATTCATTTTTTGTATCACACAACAAACCACATCTCATATTAACCAGGGCAAGAGCCTGCATTGTAGAAGGATGCAATTCCACTTTCTAAAAGATTCCACCAATAGGTGCTAACCCACTTTCAAAATTGTAATGCTCCAGTGCTAACTCCAACAAAGAAATAGAGTAAATGAAAGGCTGCAAATAATGTATTGCCAATGTCTTCACCAAATCTTTATCGAGCAAAATTTCCATGCAATTGGATAAGAAAGCCGAAGCTACCTTGGAATATAGAGCATGGGGGTTGTTCTGAAGCCATTCCTTACCCACAATTATTCTTATATCATCCTCAACCTACACATAAGGAATTGTAAAAACCATACCCAACTTTCGTTTGTCATATGCATCGTTGCTTCTTTTCTCCCAAAAACATTTGGGTAGCATGGCATGCCATGAAGACCCCATAATATAATAGTTAAATTGAGAATAGAGAAGAAAGAAATAAAATCCAAATATATTATAAATGATATGAAGAACATCAAGTTGGTGAAGTATATATAGAAGTTAGAATGAAGACAATAACATCAAATACTCACACTTAACATTTTATTCACCACTTGATCATTGATGTGACAATATTATTTTGAAAAAAATGTGACAATATTATTCCAAGTTACCTGCGGGCTCCACCATCTTCATGAATGCTAAAAAAATCGACGTGTTAGCCTCTCTGCTTCCCCATTGGGTTTAAATCATGTGAAACTTTCAACAATGGGGAGGTGGGGAGCAACCCAAATTAAATTTGGTGCTTCACATCTATGTGCTCTTTACCTTAAGACCATTCACCTGTGCATAACCATTGAACCATATGGATGGCCCAAATTAATATTTCTTGCTTACCTTTAAAACATGCACTTAAAAGGATCCTTTAGTAGTGTAGGCTTTAACACTACTCAACCTTATGTTGAAATATTTCCTTAATATTTCACACCTTACAATAGTTCCTTCGATGGTTCTTATTGCTCTGATGGAGCTCCCCAAAATTGAATTTTTTGAGTGGCCCATGGACTTAATCTGCATATAAAGCCCTTGTCCCCATGGTTTGGATAATGTTTTGGCTTAGAAAACCCTCTATTTTCTAATTCCACATTGACCTACCTTTCCGGTTTCCTGTTTTCTACATTGTCATTTGAGCCATCATATGTGTTTGACCACCAACCCCTTTGGTTTAGAGTGCTAGTCATCTAGTATGTCTCTCACTTTAACATTTTCCTAATGTCAAGTTTCAATATTTTCCCAAATGACTATCCTCAAGGGTTAAATTATCGTTGGCCTAACAAGGGCCCCTTCTTTAATGCTAACATTGTCGTATGTGCAGGTTTAGAGATTTGTGGCTGTGGGAAATGATCTTGACCATACCCCACCAGCTCGTAGATGTTAAATGTCGGTTGGTTATGCAGTGCAAGGATGGAAAGATGAAGATGTGTGTCCTTATACAAATGTGGGGCCCAGTCTCCACTATCTAGATCACCACCCATGGTTCCAAACTGATGGTGAGGATCAATAACAAAGGATAATCTTTGTTATTCCCTACTGGCTCGCAAGGGAAATACGAATGCTTGTTAAAGGCTGTGAGAGTAGTAAGCTTGTGACACATGGTTTGGTCCACTAGCTCATGAAAAGGGTAAAACCCATTGATGGGTGAGGTGTCATCTAATTTAGACAAATGCTATTGGCCAAAGACAAATGAATGAAGAATTGCTGAAATTCAAATCAAGTCATCCTAATGTGATTAGTTTGATCTACCATCTCATTGAAAGATTGAAAACTAACATTCAAAATCGACAAGAAGGCACATGATAGTAATTTAGTCCTATAACTAGTAGACATTAATGGTATGCTCTTTGCAGGAGCGATAAAATTGATCTTCGTGCATGTGGAGACTTAATTTCCAGTAATCATGAAGTGTGATATGTAGATTTCCATGCACTTGGGAAATAAATGGTGATAATACACACACCAATGAATTGCCACCATTTCATGTGTGTGTTTTCTCTAGGCATTGATGGTTGCTATCATCACATCACTCAATAAATATAGGATGCAATAACTACTAGTTGTATCATTTGCATTTAACAATTGGAAATTTTCTGAATTAGAGCTAAGTACATAGTATTCAATTGTGAGATCGAGAGATTATCATACAGTGAAAATGAGCAAACCAGTTGTTTCCATAGGACCAATTAGAAGGTCATCCAGACTAAGTTTGTAGAGGCCCCATGATAATAATCGAGAATGTGCATCGGTTGTAGAAGAAAAGGTTCCTGTTAACAAGCCCGTGAGTGTGCCTTCAAGCTGTAGCAGGAGGCTACAATTTTGGGAACCTGCTACTAGAAAGATAGAGGATAAAGGCAAGGGACTGGCACAACTTGTTGTCGAAGCATAGAGGAAGGTGAGATATGGACGTGGTTCCTTTGGATGGAAGAATTTACCCATTGACATCATAGATAGCCCATCTTAAAGAGAAACAAAGATAGACTCTGGTTATCGCTAGTATCTCATGACTCTGGGCCGAGCTCAAGCCCTAAGAATGGAGGTATTATTTGTCCTATCATTGGTTGTCAAGACACCAAGCAGGCGAGTTGGTTCTATGCTCGAAAGTGACAAAGATTAGGAGGGAGTGGAGATCTCTTCTCCATCTCTCATTATGATGCAAAGTGGGCATGTGTACCGTGGATTGGGTGTTGGTGGTGGAACGTCTTCTGGTCAGTGAAAAGGTGGTGTGTGGGATGGAAAATTTTGTATTGTTTGATAAATTTTTGTGGTATTTGCTTTGTCTTTGCATGTGTGGGTGGTACTTTTTGGGTGTTTGGTGTTGATTGTGTTCCTTCATGGTGATGTGGACATCAGTTTCTTTGCTTACCTGGTGGCTAAGGGAAATTTGGGCAACACTTTACATTTTCCTTCTGATGACGGTTACATTTTTTGGCTTCCCCATTTTCAACGTGTTACTATTGGATTAGCATGAGGGGAATTTTGAGATGCAACTAAAATTCAAGTTGAAATAATATTTTGTAATGTAACTGCATTTTGAGCTAGAAGCTTGTTTGCTCCTTGTGCTATAAAAGGAATTCATGGCTCATTTGCAAGGGGTTCTAGTTTTGGGTCTTAAGTTTTGAGTTGGGTATATGCCTGGGTAGATAATTAAGTATAGAAAGAACTTAATAAATAGATCACATGACTTGTTTTGGCTCTGAGGCATATATGTAATGATCTTAAATGGTTTTATAGTAATGACTGATATTGAAACAAAACTATAATTCTAATGCATGTACTCTCCTTCTAAAATTCATTGCAAGTTTGAATGAAATATCAAGGATATCTTTGTTCATCTTCAAATGTTTGTTTGAATGTGTGTCTCTATTTCTACTTGGATTCAAGGATTCAATTTAAATGCTTAAATAGAGCCATAAATTTGTAATAATATACAAAGGATTTGGTAAGCAGTCATGTCTTAGAAACTGTGAGCTCCATGATGCAATGTATTATGAGAGTTGTCCATAATTATCAGAGTTAAATCATTTCTATATTACTAGTTGTTGTGTATGTGACTCTAATGCCCTATCTAACAAGCTACTGGTTTATTTGTTAAATATTTACGTTAAGAGTGTGTTAATTGTCCATCTAGTTATCGAATTTAATCAAAACGTAAATTCATTTTAAAATTCACCAATCATGAGGCATGTGTGTGAAGTATTTTGAAATAACCCTTGATTCCTAGTGAGTGAGTCACAATTTGTATAAAGATAAGACAATATTTTAGTAATTCATGTATTTTTTCTCCTCACAAGAATTAATCTGTGAATTAGTGTGTTCTACAATGTACGAACCAAAATTAAAATAATAGGAAAACCCTCCTAGGTCCCATAGAGTCTGAAGTGTAGAATATTTTAGTCTTCGACTAAATCTTGTCAGTTGGCCATTCATTTTAAGGGTCTTGAGTATAGGAGTTCGCTACTCTTTAGGGATTCCTTAGGTGCATTGGAGAACACCAACACATTCCATGTGGCACTTCCCCACCTCCCCATTGAGGGATGGGAGATGTAGGTGGGTCTCCCGCAGGCTGGCGGGGAGTGGTCAAAGTTGACCCATGTCATCCTATCTCGACCATTCATTTCTCAAACCCATCATTCACCTAGGTCGAAGGGCCTATCACCGTGATGAATCCAAAGGCCTAAGTCATAACTTAAGTGACCTTCAACTGCCTGTAACCAATCAACGATAAAATATTTTTTTGGTTATCACAACTTTAAGTGATTTAATAAGTAATAAAATGTCAACCATTTATTTTTGGAAATCTAACGGTTCTAGTGTTATTCTAGAGGTTTGAATTTGCAATCTAGTGCTTTAGACATTTGCTTCCAAAATGCAACTATAACCATTCATCAAAAATTCATCGAACAATCGTGGGTTATATTGATTTGTGTTGACATCTGGCTTTAGGCATAATGAATATGTTGACACTTGTCCCCATTCTAGACACTTTATGAAGGAATTTGGATGTGTGGAAAATTTGTCCCAGAACAGAATAATATGTGGCATTTGATATTTTCGCCACCCACACTATGATTTATTATTGGTATACTAGTTTATTTCGCCAATGAATTTTTCTATTGGTTTGAGATTATCTATAATTTGCCAATGGTTTTTTTCCTTCATTTGAATAAAAGTTTAATTCGCTAATGAAAATATATATTTTGGTTTGAAAACATTTTTGAATCGCCAAAAAAATATTTTATTTATATGAGAACAACTTTAATTCACCAATAGAAATATCTTGTTCATTTGAAAACATGTTTAATTCGCCAATGGAAATATTTTATTGGTTTGAAAAAATATTTTAATCACCAATGAAAATATTTTATTGGTTTTAAAAAAATTGCAATTCGCCATATTTTCCATAGACTTCTAGTGATTACAAAAGATTCACCAATCGAGATTTTTTTTATTTTTTTTCCAAAAAATGAAAATATTTGCCAATAAAATTAATATTTTTATCAAGAAATATACAAGATTCGCCAGGATTTTACACCTTCATCGAGGGGGGGTTCTTAAAGTTATCCATGTTTCCTTTCCCCTTATATTTGTCAAATTTTGGTATTTCAAGATTTGGGGGAAAGGTGGCATGTACAAGGTTTTGTCAAAAGGATAAGGACATATGTCCTCTATGCTATAAGTCTTCTTGAATCTAGAAGTTTGTATATTGTTTATTTGTTGTCTCAAAGTTTGTACTTCTTGGGCCAATATATCTATTGGTGTTGGGATGGTATTCGTTGGAGGGTTGGAAGTCAAAGTCTAAATAGGATTAATGCATAAGTTAAGTATTTGATAGTTGGGTATTTGATTAATAAATGATTTTCTTTGATTTATGGTGTTTGAATATTTATATTGCACCATAGGTTGTCTGGGAACAAGATTTGATTTTTATGTGAAAGGTAACTGCTTATAGAAGAGGTGTGTTGTCGTGGTGATGAATGATTCAAATTTTTATTTGTTCGAGAAGGAATATGGAGCCATGGTGATGGGATATGGGTGTTTAAAATTTGGCCACTTGATGTGGTGTTTAGATTTTTATTTCTTTATGTGGTGTTTAGTGGAAGTGAAGTGTTGGAAGATATAACAAATTTTGGATCATCTATTGCAAAGGATTAGATGTTTTTATTTGTGATATAGATTGTGGGAAATTTGGCACTTGGTTTTGACTTATGGTATTTTTTTGCACCGATGTCACATGGATTTTTTTGTATTATTTCTTGAGGAACTGATGACATAAAGTGGATTAAGTATTTTTTGTTCAAATGTAGGGGGTAGGTATGTGAAATTTGGTCACATTGTGGGATGTCCTACCACGAGATATTTGTGTTTAACTATTGAGAGATAGGATTGTTTAATTGAGGTATTATGTCAATGGAACCCATGTCTTGGGTTTCCTCCTCAATTATTGGTTCCATTATGGTAGAAGTATCAAAACTTGCAAGAAGTTTGACCCCCTTTTGTATAAGCTTTAAAAGGTATCTAGTGGGATCTTCTTCCATGACTGCCTCCATTATGTCCAAAAAAATATGATCTTTTGAGGCCTCATTAAAGCCTTCTTGTGAAAAACATGGTTCACCCAAGAGTAGATCACATCCACTCTTTCTTAAATTGGATTCTCCTTTTTCAGATCAAACAATGGTTTTCAACCTATTCACCTAATTGGTAGTAGGTTTTCCTATCTATAGAGTGGATTTTCCTAGTGATTGCAACAACTAAAGGTTAGTTTACTACCTCTCACATTTACCTTTGTATGATCACATTCATCCATATGGAGATTGTATTCACCTAAATAGTAATACATTCACCTTTTCAAAACTTACAAACATAAAAATTACTACAAACACCCAAATTTCAATTATTTGACCTATTACATGGGTTTCATTGAGTTTTCTAGAAATGCGTATGATAATTTTGTGTCAAAGTGATTGAAATTACAATGAAATCAAATAAATAATGAAATTGAAGTAAACACTCATGATTAGGCCAAGAAATCTAAAAATGCATAAAATCAAGCCAAACTGAAGTATGCTAGACTCACCAATGTGTATATTTTCCCATGTAATTATTTTGATGTGTGCTCACTCAAAAATTTGGTAGCATGACAATTCTCATTTGAAAGTTGTGAGATCCTAATGGAAATGGCTTAGTGTTGGTTTTATAGATTTTGGATGCTAAATAGATGAAGGGTAGAGATTGAAAGATGAAGATCAATGGAGGGGATGAGTTGGGTTCTCTCAAAGAATGAGATTGTGACAAGTGTCACCATGAGGATTCTTGAGACAAAAAAATATACTTTGGAGTGTAGGAGGATATCTTTTCATAAAGGAAATATTTTTTCTCACACTCCAAGGGATGTGAATGATAGGACATAAATGAAATTTTAATTACTTTTATGAAACCAAGGGAAGGGGAAATGGATTTTTAATTCCTTTAGAATGTTTTGGAAGAAAATCCCATGTGAGCTTTTCTCCAAAAGGGGAAAATACTAGTGGAGTATAAAGGGTAGGAGGCCATTTAAGGGAAAGAGTTGACCTATCCCCTTAATCATGGATTAATAAATGTGCATATAATTAAGGGGGGTTAGGTGGGGATTAGAGGATTTAATTAGGACAAGTAGGAGAGCTGGAGGATGACACTAGGAGAAAGAAATGGAGGAATTAAATAATTATATTTAATTCCTTTGGAGGAAAAATATGATTAATTTCATAAATAGATTTATTTGTTTAATTTAATGGAACAAAGGGTAAAGTAGGATGGATAAGGTAGATAATTAAAAGGTTTAATTACCTTAGGGCCTTAGTTGAGGGTAGAAAAAAGAAAAAGGGAATGTTAATTAAATAATAGGATATTGTTTTATTAATGTGGATGATGGGGACTTAGATGAAAAAGGATAAATTTGACCAAATGAAAGTGGTCAGCCTAGGGTGTCTACAATACTAATGATAGATTTTACAAGATTTTGTTGATTCTAATTGGATTGGAGATGTAGACAACTCAATTTCTAGAGGTTGATATGTGTTTGTCCTATTTGGAAAAGTAGTAAGTTCAATGAGAAAGAGGCAAAAAGTGATTACCCTATCAATACAAAACTTGTACTAGAAGTTAAAGAAAAATGATTTAATTTCCTATTTTTCCAATGTCATGAAAGAAGATTTAATTTTTTTGTAGTGGAGCTATCTTGATTATAAAATATAATATATAATATTACAAAAGCATATTATATCATATATTTTAATAATTTAATTCAAAGGGCTACATACATATAAAAGTTTATCTTTAATTGATTTTATTTGACCATTATGTGCATAATGTGTAGTTTTTTATTCTACCTTATAAAATTACATATGGGTAGTAAGAAAAAGCTTCCATGAGGGCTCTACATAAGTAAATTTGATATAAGGTCCAACCAAACCTACTCTCATTTTGCACATTTTGTACCCTATATATAGTTTCCAAATGGGGTTTGTTTGAACACCTAATCATTTTAGGGTACCATGTGTTACCACATGTATATTGGCTAGGTTTTATCAAATACAATTCAATAGCACACACATTTGATCAAACTTGGACAATTATGAATACAATTTTGAGTAATAATTTTTAATTTGACCTAAAAGTGGGACACGCTTATATGTTTTCACCTCACATAGTTTAGGTAGACACAAGTAAACAAGTAAATTGGAAGACTAAACCTCCATAGTTCAATGCTGAAATTATAGTTGAAGGTCACAATTTTCCATATTAGTGTTGTCCATACTGTTCTCGCCCTCAATAAAACACATATCAATTTTGAGTCTATAAAAACTCTACTATTATATATCTAATAATAGACATAGAAATTCAATGATAGAAATGCTTATTCTAACGAAACATTCATTGTTACATACGAAACTAAACACTTATTTCCTTCTTTATCAATTTCAATACATGAATTAACCTCAATATTATCACAAATGTATTTATATTCCTTTCTACATAATTAAATTAAAATAATGATAGTCTTTGTAATCATGGAAAACATTATTGATCAGACATATGACTAATCATGGAAATTGGGTACCACAATCAAATGGTCTGAATGGCTACGCATGTTATTTCTAGATTTTGAACACCCAAATTCAAAGGTCGTCATTTTTCTAGAGAAAGATCTTTTATGGAAATGGTTTGGTAGCATATACCAACTCCAATAAATTTAGCTTCAACTTTTGAAACAGTCAAATGATGAAATTAGCCGCTTAGTGCACGTTGAATAGGGAGCATTGACCACTTACAATCCACCAAACACTTAGTCAAAGTATTGAAAAATTATCATCTATAGCGAATTTCAAAGGCAGTTGCCAAATCAATTTACGTTTATACGTGTAATTTTATGTTAGTTATTTTGCAAATCAATTTGAATGAAAGCAGGATGACCATGGTTACTCCCTTTTTTATGGTCCAAGTCGTATGCAATATACAATCTTTCGTCATTATCTTTCTAGAAATAGATATGTCACTTCCTTTAAGATCTTAGTTATGTTTTTCTTAGTCCAATTTGTCTTTGGGGAATGATCTATATCAATTCTTTTTAATGGTTTTATTGTATGCTTTAATGCATTTATTTTTAATATATAGTATTTTTAGTTAAAATAGAAACATTTTGGATGAAGTGTAGAAAGTATTATGCCATCGATCTACTAGTGCAACCATTACACCCTCTCTCTTGTTTATCTAAAACAAAATATCAAAGAGAGCCTTTTAGGCACTTTTTGACCAACCACCTCAATTTATTCAAGTGGGAATGATATCAAGAGCTACAAGCAAGTTGAGTGTCTAAACATCATAATAAGTTAGTACAAAAATTACTCGTAAATGTAGAATCATGATAACTTACTATGATTTTTGGTGTCCCATGCAACTTTTGAATGTTGTTGATAAATGTTGTTGCTGCAGTACTTGCTACAAATTGGTATGTCAAAGCATAAAAGTATGCATATTTGGCGAATCAATCCACAACAACTATAATGAATTTTTCTTTTTCTTTTATACTTAGGTAATCCTATGATAAAATCCATGGACACCTCTTCCCACTTCTAACTTCAAATAGATAAGGGTTGCAAAAGGCATAAAACCATAACTATCTCCCCTTTATTTTTCTGGCACACCACACATTCTACTATAATTTTTTGGATATCCACTTTGATCCCATGCCAATTGAAATCTTTCTTTGATTCTATAATAAGATTTCAAGAATCATATTTGCCTACCTATGAGATAAGCAAGTATCTTTTCCAAAACCATTGACTTGAGGTTGAATTATTGCATAGGTACAACTTATACTTATACATATACTTCCTTTCCACATTAATATTTTTGAAACATTTATATCTTATTAGATATTTTCAATGCGATTTTGACCATCCATGTGCTTCTCCTACTCTTCTTGTGACTTATCCATCCATTCTACTTGTAATATGAAAGTTATATAAAATATGAGCTTTTGGGCTCATCCCTCCAAGATAGAGTATAATCCACAATAATCTCCTTTCCTTTTTTATATATGATATACAATTTATATCCTAATATATTTGTGACCCATTACTTTTGTTCATCAAATGATAACCTCTATTCTAAGAAGTATTTAAGATTATCATTATCTATCTTTACCTTAGACTATCTTCCCATTAGATAAGACCTCTCAATTATTTGACTACATCTAGGATAGCCATAATTTACTTCTCATAAAATAGCTTCCATAAATTCCTCTTGGGATGGTGAATCTCAAATTCCAAATATCTTCCTTCTTCAATGAGTATTACTCATATTCCATGTTCAAAAGCACCACATTCCATAATGATGGCTTTAGAAAACCTAGGATAGCTAGAACAAGAGTTTTGCACATGGTTTCCTTTAACTTTACAAGTTATTTTGTAGATACCTAATTTTATAGAAGGAATATATCTTTAATAAACTTGTGAGAATTGTTGTTACACTACTATATTTTTTTAACAAACTAGTAATAGTGACTAAACCATATATGTTCTTGAAGTTCCTAGGAACTTTTTATTCTTCTCTAGCCTTGAACTTGTGATGGTCCACTATTACTCTCTCATGTAAAATAATATTCCCTAGGTAATCCACCTATTTGATTCTCAAAGCATGCTTGGATGACTTTTCTTTTTTAGACTACATGAATCGGTTGAGTATCCATCCCCCTATAAACTATAGTGCACCTCGTAAAAACTTTTCATGTGACCAGTGATCCTGACACGACATGCCCTCTGGTACCACGGGGATGGTGGGGAGACTAGACCTCCTAACCTCTTTCCTGCAATAGGATGCTTTAGCCAATTGAGCTAGGCCCACTGCCCCACATGCTTGGATGACTTAGATTAAATCTAATGCTACTAAAAAATATCCATAACTTGATTCACTAGTTGCAATAATACCTCCCAAATTTTTCTATATACATTAATATGTCATAAAAGAATTACCAAATAATTCTAGATAAAATGAAGTGATGATAGACTCCATCATACTTTGAAATATAGATGGTACATTTGTGAGGCTAAAAGAAACCACCAAAATTCATTATGACCCTCATGGGCTCAAGAAGTTTTGTTATGTACATCTTGATCTCTATTTTTTATTTGATGATAACTAGAAAAAATATTGATCTTGGTAGAACAATTAGCACCATTAAGATCATCTAAAAAATCATTAGTTACTATAATTAGAAACTTATCTTTTATGGTGTACTTGTTTTTCTCTCTATAATCAAGAAATGTCTACCAAATGTCATATTTTATGTGCATCATTACCATTGGAGCAGATTAATTGTTTAAACTATGAATAACAATACTTAACTCTAGCACCTATTGTACCATATTTTCAATCTCATTTTTTCATACAAATGGGTATCTATTGGGATTAAGGTTGCTTCATTGGCTCCCTAGTATTTGTCTAGAATTATTTTGTTTGGTACATAAACTGAGCTTTATAAATTAATCTTCAAAAAAGATTACAATTTGATTACACACCATGCATCAATTGCTTGTTCCATCATGGTTTACTGTAAAAAAACTAGAGACACCTTGTCATCCTAGTTCAAAGAACCTCTAGACTGCTAGAGACCCCATGAAAGCACCCAAAACTACAAAACATTACGTGATTAATTTTCACCACCCTAGCTTTAAGGAATGGAATACATGACATTGCCAAAATGCACACCTATGTCTAGAGAGGAATCACCTTGCCCATCATCATTATGCATAAAGAAACAAAAAAACCAAAGACAACTTGAACCCAGCAGCTTCATTCTTCAAATTTAACTCCTTCCAGTACCAAGTACTCATGGAAATTCTAATGCCAATCTACCTTGCCATATGGTTCCAAGTATAGATGATGCTTAAGAAAAATGAGGCCACACCTAGCCTAGTTCCTATGCTCCTGCAATGCATCTCGTTTTAGGTCTAGTAGGAATGGGTACCTTTTCACATATACCCCAGGAAGAAGTACTCTATGCATATCCCTTGACCACAGAAGCCCCATGCCCAACTCAACTATGATGATTACATCCTCCACACCACCTAGCGGATCAATCATGAGAAGTTTGTGTGCCATCCGAAGAGTGGCTGCTTTGGGAACCTCCAAATCCAGGAGAGTGACCACAAGGAGGAATGTTATGTCCACATTCATGTGATATCTCTCTATCAACTCCATATATTCACTACTTAGAAGAATGTGTGCCACTCCCAACACCATGGGATCCTAGTCCTTGAAGATAGAATTATGTCTATTGTAGGATATGTAACTGAAGAAATCCCAGAGCATTCGTGTGGCTTTGAGATAAACTAATGTCTCCAAAGTGATGTAGATGTTTGTGTGATGCATCTAGAAGGTGATGGGGCTATATAATTCCCATATTTTCTCACAACATGTGTGTGTGGAGATGTCACTCTTATGCACCATAGGCCTCAACCATTAAAACACTACAATGGATGACCTTTCCCATGCTTCAAACCACTGCCAAACCTACAAACAATAAATGTTTGATATCCCCTTCCTATCATTTGTATCGTGCAAGTATAGCCAGAATGTCCTAGGATCTATCCCAGTGACATGTTAGTCCACCACCATCCAAACTACCATGAGAAGCCATTGTTCTTAGAGTTCCTGTGAGACTTCAAATTTTATTGTCCTGCTGAGACCATTGACACCTTCATTGGCTATTTTTTTTGCTTCAACATTTTCCTCTCTATAGATATGTTGCACTTCATAGTTATTGAAGCCTTGGAGTATCCCAATGGCTTCCTCTAATTTAGTGGTTGGAGTTTCCAGTTTAGAAGACTCCCTGATTTCAAGGCTTGCACTATCACCATTGAGTCTCCTTCTATGATAATCCTTGCTAGTCCTAGATCTTTGCATAGATAGGGACCCCCCAATAGACCATGAAACTCTACTACTATATTGGTGTCTTTTAGGAGTAGAATAGATTGTAAAGCCATGGTTCGACATTAAGAGTTTCTTAAGATACATCTTGTACCGGAAGCTCCAAGGTTTCCCTTGGATGCTCCATCAAAGTTCATTTTGTGCCATCCCACTTGAGGTGGGTACCAAATCAATCCCTTTATATTTACTTTCACTCCTCCCAAATTCCCCGCACTCGGCTATGGGACCTTCAGCCCAAGCCACCCCTTCCTCATCTCAGCATCCCAATCTAAAAAGTGTAGGCTTTCACAACACCTCAACATCACCCTTGCATTAACCACCTCAACAATTGTTGCCTCTAGATGATTAATAAACATTGGAAAACCTCTCTACTAGTCTGTGAATAACCTCCTATTTCTCTCCTTCCATAATTCCCATATTAGCAAGGAGGGACAGACCTTCCAAAAAACCCCATAGAGAGAGCCCTTCTGTAGAATTGGCTAGGAAGAGAACAAAGAAAAATTATCATTCGGTAGGGCACTCAACCATTTGATCCTAGCACATAGCCACCTTCAGCATGCCTACATGAAGGGGTAGCATACCAAGATGTGGTTGGCATCCTCCTCCACCTTCCTACATAATACACATCTTGATTCTCCCTTGAAGCCCATTTTGTGAAACTTGTCCACTGTGAGGATCTTATTTTAAATTGCCACCCATGCAAAGGTTTTAGCCTTAGGTAGGCACAATTTTCTCCAACATAATTCTAGTGGAAGCATTGAATTCCTCTCCTTAGCGCATAGGGATGCATAGCCTTCCTTTGCCTTGTAAATCCCTATTGGCAATCCAACCATACCAACTTATCCACCCCTAGTCTGATCATCACCTTCCTCTTCCTCAAGATCCTAACCAGTGTCACACAGTCCACTTGAGGCAATGACATCCCCCCAAAATCCTTTCATGCCCACACTAGATGCCAATCCTCCCATTTCTTTGAAATATAATCACTAACCTTGTGACCCCACATTTGCTGCAACGTTTTCTTTGTTTTCTTCATTGTTAAGAGACTATCCAAGATTGGGTAGCCACCCCAAGAATTCTCCTAGAACCTCATGGTCTTGCCATTGTGGATGTACCATGATAGATGTTTTACAATTAGTGGGTGGAAATCTTTCATGAAATTCTAGATTCTAGAGCCTTGGGTTAGATGCTTCACCAATAGAATAATATTCACATTCATGCCTCCCAAGTATTTGTGCTACAAGACTCGCACCCATTTCACCTTGTTGTTTGCATACATGCTCCATACCAGTTTAGCCCCTAAGGCTTGGTTCTATTTTAAGATATTTTTTACCCCCACCCCACTGTTGGATTTTTCCTTGCACACAACATTCTAAGTGATGGGTTGATATTTATTTTGGTCTTATGTTCCCTACCAGAAGAATCTTCACATGCTTTAGTTTATTGTTGAGGCCATACCTTTGGAAACGGACAAGCAAGATAACAAATAAATTGGTAATGTAGTGATTATGGCCTTAAGCATGATTATCCTACCCACCCATGAGAGCCACTTCCCTCCCCAAGAAGACATGTGACTATCCATTCTTTCCCCCAATAGGTCCCATAGTTTGCATTTGGCTCTAGAGGTAACCCCAAATATGTGATCAAAAACTGCCCTATCCCAAAGTTTAGTGCCCTTGTGACCAACTCCTCCTGGAAAGAGAGGGATTTAATGAACAAGACCTCTGATTTTTTTTGATCACTTGCTATCTCGAGGAAATTCTATACACCTAAAAAATTTCTTTGAACAATTGAGCTTCTTCTACTCTTGGGGCTCCAAAGAGTAGTGTATGATTAGCAAACTAATGATGAGATCATGGAGGTAGACCACTTGTGACCTGCAAGCCTTCAATTCTTCCTTGTTCAATTGCCTAGCTGATTGTATGACCCAGAACTTCTACCATTAGGATATATAGAAAAGGTCAGAGTGAGTCTCCTTGTCTTAGGCCTCTTGACATCGCAAAAAACCTAGTTGATCCTCCATTCACCAGTACAAAAAACTATGGACATGAGATGCAGTTGAAGATCCAATTGACCTACTTCCTTTCAAAACAAAAGGCCTCCAAGACTTTGCACAAGAATCTCCAACAAACCATGTCATATTCCTTCCTTATATCAAGTTTGATTAACATACTCGACCTCCTACTATACTGAAGAGAATGAATTACTTCTTGTGCTATGATTACACCTTTATCGATTGATCTCCCTGGTACAAAACTTGTTTTCTCCTCAACAATCATGGTTGGAATAAGACCTTTCAAGCAGTTTGTAGTTTCCTTCATGAGAATCCTATATAACGATTTACAAAGTGCTATCAAGTGAAATTCTTCTAGGGAGCTTAGTTTCTTCTTCTTTGGAATGAGGGCTAGGAAATTATGTTTTACTTCTTTTAGAAGGTTGCTAGAGGCCCTAGCCTCCTCCAAGGCCTCCATGATCTCATCGACCAAGAAACCCCAAAATTTTTGGTAAAAAAGTGGAGGAAGTCCATCTAGCCTAGGTGCTTTGTCCAGATGCAACTGAAAGGTTGCTACCCTTATTTCTTCCATTGAAAATGTGTGTTGTAAGATTTGGTTCCACTCCCTGCTCACTAGTTTGGGGATTTTGTTAAGAAGGGAATTTTGTGCTGCCAAATTTCAGCCCTCCCAATTGTTGAGAAAGTTGGAGAAGTAGTCCACAAACTCTGAAGAGATCACCTTTGCCTCTTCTATTAGTACTCCATCACTCCTTTGAAGACTAGCTATCCTATTGACCTCCCTTCTCACCCCTGTGGAGTTGTGGAAGAACTTATTGTTCTTGTCACCTTCCTTCACCCATAGCTCTCTGGATTTTTCAAGCCAAAAAAATTCTTCCCTTTCCAATTGCTCCTCTAGACTTCATAGAAGTTCCTTTTCCCTCACAAATAGTTCTTCATTCATCCCATTTGTGATTATGACTTCGTTTACCTTTTCTAACTTACCCTCTAACCTTTCCTTTTCTTCAAAAATGTCCCCAAAATGCTCTTTATTCCACTTCTTTAACTTATGTTTCAACAATTTCAATTTTTTGACTACACAAAATAGTTTGTTCCCTTTCAGTTGGTTGTTATTCCACCATCCTCTCAACATAGTGAGAAGCACAGGGTCCATGAAACACATCTTCTCAAATCTAAATGGACACCTCACTGCACTCTTATCCCCCATAATCTCCAACTTGATTGGATAATGGTTTGATCCTGACTGGGGCATAACACTTCAATCAAATGTGAAGGGGAAGCTACCCAAATCACCACCAACTAGGAACCTATCCAATCTCTTTGCTATGTTTCTAAAGCCCATCCTTCAGTTTGTCCATGTAAAACTTTCTTCTAGCATCGATATTTCCATCAACACATTCCTTGTTATGAAATCTTCAAGCTCTACCTGAGACTGAGATCTTATAGGTAGATTTTCGATGATGATGTCACTCACAACAATAGTGCTAATAAATTCCTCATAGGAAAACCATGAAGAACCTCTCTTCTTGAAAGAATTAACCAGGCCAACCTTGGGGTGTCCGTGTTATAGGGAAAAAAAGGTTGACTTAGCTCAATCCCAAGTCTCCAATAGTTAGGTCTTGACCATGCTAGGTTCACTTTAGGGTATGATGTGATATTTTTGTTAATCTCAAGGGGTATATGGTTGCATTAGTTTCATTCAGAATGTCTCCAGTTTCATTAAGAATCATAAACATTAGATACAAGATTTCTAATTCAATCATAAAATAATCTCATGAAATCAAAAAAAATGTAACAATATTTTATGGATTTCAAACAACTTTGCTATCACTTAAGTAGATTTAGCTTTAAGCATTCAATAATTTCATAGAAAATGAAATATTTTCAATAAATTTCCATTCATTCATCTATTTTTTGGAACACTTTCAAGAATTTAAACATCTAATCTAAAATAAAGCATAAAAAATACTGAAAATAAAATTTCTCCCAGTTATTCTCCACGCATGCCCCAAGAGATAATCAAACCAAAGAAAACCACTTTATACTTCACCAGATTGCTTCAAAGCTACATATAAAACAATGCGAGCTTTTAAAGAAGGGGGTTTTAGTTTGGACACCGAGTAGGTTCTGTATGCACCCTTAAACGACACAACATATAGTCTTGTTTGGCTGAACTAACCAAACCAACTACAAAAGATACGTGAGATAGGTAGCTATAAAATTGGCTTCGATTAAATTATATGTGCATACAAGTTTTTAGTCTAGAATGATTCAAAAAATAGGAAAAAAAGAACAAAAAATAGAGAAGTTATGGCTCTTACAACATCCACAAATTATGTACTTAACATTTAAAATAAAGGTATCCCTTGGTCTTTTATAGAAGTAAGACATGGGTAGGATAAGACAAATAAATGAGTAAATCTAAGGGATGAATCACATCAAGGCACATGAAATGTTGTGACTGGTAAGTGAATTACAAATGAATTCAACGAAGTTCACCACCATCTGCATGTTGAAGTCCTTCAATTTTTTTGTCTTCTTATTATCACTATGAAAATAAATTGAATCAAGAAAGTGTGTAGGAACTTTCCTATATATTTAGAACGGTTACTTTATCATCATGTTCCTACACTTTGGTTCCACCTCAGGCTTTCTACTCTCGAGAATGAGCTTCCTCAAAGGTTGGTGCTTTCTATCACCATATGTGAAATACTGGGATCCCTAGTATTATGGTGGACTCAAACCCCTCTACATATAACTTCCTAGAATATGCAGCCTACCTTGGATATGGTTCTATACGGGATTCAAATTTTCCTAACCATCCATACTCAAACTCTACATGACAATCTATTTCTCCTGCAATCACAAAATCCATCTATTAAATCCTTTTAAGAACATTTTATATAAAAAAATATCATGTAAATAAAACCATCATTAATTCATTACCATATTAATCCATCATAAATAATATTCTTTCAAGAAAAATCATAAATTCTTGCATATTTATCCTTTCATATACTGGGTTACTAGACTATCAAACTTCTCAGATAACCTTAAAATTTTAAAACTTTGATTTGCATTGTTACCCGATACCTGAAACTTGGTATTTAGCTTTACCCATGATTTTCTCATATTTTCATTTTACTGGAACTTCCATCTTTACTGGGCCTTGACTATTAGACCTAAACACTTTGTTCAACACTTGCATTACCTTTCACCTTGTTAACATTTTCGGTTCCTGGTACCTAGTACTTGGAACACTTGTATTATGAAGTACTCTTCTTTAAAAATTTGTCTTTTCTTTTCACTTCTAGTGATCTTTTCAACTAGCCAACAACTACCATAAGTGTTAGCTTTCACTTGGTGTCCCCAAGTCTTATAGTCTTGGGGCGTGTTGTGAGACCACACAACAACTTGCAACCAATAAAACAAAATTTAAACCAAAATTTGGGATTAAATCACCAGTCATAAATTATAATTTATGCATATTTTAAAACAATAACTCTTTACCTTTACCTAGATTCCAACATAAAAATAGTAAAATTCTTCCTTAAATATTCATGTGTGCTTTGATTATTTCTAGATTTTGGAACTCAATAAGAATAATCAATTCATTGACATTAAACTACATAATATGGTAATCCTCCAAAGTCAACTAGGGATAGAGCCTTGCTGCTAGTCAAGCATCCATAGCCTCGATAAGATTATCACTGTAATTCCCCCAAACATAGCTCTATTGCCAGCCAGACATCCATAGCCCCAGTAGAGATATTTGGATAGCCTAAAGAGTTGATCTTTATATATATATATATATATATATATATATATATATATATATATATATATATATATATATATATATATATATCACTTTTGATATTTCATTGATAACTTATTTTTCTTTTGATATTTCATTGATAGCTCAATTCAACTTGAAAGCAATGAAGCTCACTATTAGGTTGGGAATTACAATGGTAGCAAAGGTTACCTTTTGATTTTTCATTCAATGCAAATCCCTTCATAGTTTCACTACTTCCCAAAAACACATTTAATAATTCCTTGTTGGTGTATATTTCCAGCTAAATATTACCAAGTGTTTAATGCCAAATCCTAGCTAAATGAATCTCGATATATGTTAAACAATATGCATAAATTAAAATTTAGCAGCAAACAACTTAATCACCAAATTTAAATCTAAATTTAGAACCATTAGTTACCACCTTTCTGATCAAATTTTATGGAAACTACTAAATGCTTGGCTAGTGATTTTGATTTGATGATGCTGCACCACATTAATGGATTGAGAATGTAATAATGGTAGTTAAACATGATCACATTATTCTACATTAAATTTTCATGCCTCAATGCACACGTATCATTTCTTTCAAATTTCCAATTGATGATGTGTGCTACCTTACTGACTTAATTTTCCTTTTTGCTTTGCACACATAGGAACCTTCATGACCAATACAGCTTAATAAAAACACAATAAAATTACCACCATTAATTTTGAAATCTTTAATTTTCTTGATTCACAATCTTCATATTGGCCTAATTTGGAGAAAATATTCACCAATTGTGTGTAAAAAATAATTTGATTTAACCTTCCACTTTGGAGAAACTCATCTGATTGCCACCTTGCTTACGATTTTTGAGACTTCAATCCAAGCAACTATGTACCATAACTTCTTCATGACTTTCTATAAATTTTGCACTTTTCTCGAATTCTTCACACTTTTGCTTTGAATATTTTATATTCTGCATTCTTTTGTTCTACTAGTGCTTGCTTGCTTCTAGGTCATGAATACTCCTATTCTCCTGACCAACTCTCGCCACTAGAATATTTTCTTGGGTTGCATCACAACTCAAAGGATTGAAAAAGTTTTCTTTATTCGGACTACCAGTTTCACTGTGCCAAACTTGTGCTTAGTCCTTGGGGAACAATATGTAGAATCTAGAGCTTACTACTAGCTCTATTCTGACATGGATTCTCACTTTTTAGCATTGCTCCTAGATATTGGGCTTCTTGTTGAAGATGTTTACTCAGCTGCAGAGTGAATAGTGTGGCCTAAATATTTGGAGAATTTGGATATAGTTATGTTTGTTGCACATCTAACCTTTGGAATCCCTTCCATGGATGATATTCCTCAGTTCCTGGAACATGGGGAAGTGGCCACTCCATCCCTTTCTTATAGACCTCCATACTCCTAACTTTGAAATTCACCAGGAACTTTCCTACGTAGGGTGTTTAGCCTTGATGGATGAGGCATCCTAGATTGACTGAATGGCTACTCCTATCTATAGCTCAACTCCCTCTTTTTTCTTTTCTTGATCTTTTGCTCTTTTATAGCAAGAATTTTGATACTTCCATGTATGTATGTGATATAGACACACACACATATATAGCTTTATTGTACATTTTAAAGCATGTATTTATTGTGTGTGGTTTTATCAATTTTTATTTCATAGCACAATGTTATAAATGTTTGAATTTTCTCTCATGTGTATGATAAGTTAAGTAGAATTTGCTAATGAAAATGGCCAAATAGAAAAAGAAAGAAAACAAAAATGAGAATGAAAAAAAAACAAAACCCTACTAAAGGAAACTAACACTAACTAACTAGAAAAATATAATCTAACAAACAAATAACCATAATAAAGCAATGTATTTTAAGTTCAATAACTATTTCCATTGTTGTTTTGGTACAAATTATAGTAGGTTTATCCATAAATTCACTTTAAAAAATTTCAAATGTCCTACTATAACAATGAATTTGTTTAATTTTTTTGCATTTAAAAAATGTAAATTTAAAGGTGTACTCACCAATAGCTTGGCTCATATGTATGAAAATGCTTCATTAAAGGTTGATTGCACACAATTCCTCTGATTCGACAATACTCTACCTTCATTCAACCCTAGTTCATGTTTTTCCTCTTTACTCTGTCCAATTCCATGAACAACTGTGTCCATTTCTTGATTTCCTTCTCCTTTGAAAGTTTTTGTGTCCTTAGTCTTGCCTTCACTTTGAATTTTTTAGACCAAGTGATATCACAATTTATATTGTTTTCAATTAGGGGTAAAAGATGGATTTTGATGGGGCTTGGAACCCATTACAAAGAAAATCAGGATGCAATTAAAATAAGCCAAAAACAAACAACATCCCCATAGTAGCCTCTAAAGATAAACATGACTACACATGTTGCAATTTACCAACAAACAAGGACTTGAAACCTTTTAACAAGCTAGTTTTAACTAGGACTAGAAACCCATTTAGATACACACAAAAATCACCTGCATCTGCTAGGCATCGACAAACTAGCCGCTCATGGAAGACATCACTGAGCCAAGAGAGAAAATATACAAAATGGTGTAAGACACCATCAGACCCATAATCAAAAACTTGAGCAAATCCAAAAATCCCACCTCAATAGGGGAGATGGAAAGCACAACAAACCATTGGGCACAAAGCCACTGCTCAAACCAAGGAGCCAACTATGAAACCACCTCAACACAAAGGAGCTCCCCTCAATTGGAGTGGATATTCCTACCATGTCCACTACCGCAAGAAGACTCCATCTCCCTCAACCTTCACCTCTATAGAAGTGTCCACCTCAGTAAGATCAACAACTAAGGAAGCCAAAGACAAACACCTCCCAAATCCACCTCCATAGGAGTAGAATCCACCTCCATAGGATTCAAGAAGAATATCAATGCAGTAGCAGAACAAGTAGCCATACCACCCTTAGGAAAAACCTAGTAAGAAGCCACCACCTGCAGAAAATAGTCCTCAAAATAAAACCACTAAGCCTGAGGGGGCTCAACCCACTGGGATAAAAAGAGAAACTTAGAATACCACCCAACCTACAACAAAAAAGGAGAATCTAGAGAACCCAAATCATCCATAGATAACTCCAAAACCAAAGTATCCAATGACATCTCTGCACCGACAACCACAAACTCTAGAAAAAGAAAATGCTTCAAGGAATCCCCAGGGTTCAAAAACACACCATTTAGGAAAAACAAAAAACTCAGAAAAAATCCCACAAGAGCTAAACAAAACACCTCTAACACAAGATAAATTAGACAAGAAAGGATGTAGAGGCACAAAACACAAAGGTCCCAATAGTAAGCAACTACCAACCAACTTTCAAGACCCGAAAATCCCTCCAACATACTAGAAATTACCACCTCCCCTACACCACACACAAGGAGGAAGAACCAATGAAAGAAAATCATGTAAGCCCAGAGGATTGAGGAGGGAGAAAGGATGGGAACAACATCCATCACTCACCAAGAAGCCACCCAAAGACTTCTCTACAAGAGAAGCAACCCACAAAAGCAACAAAAAGTTAACCAACTTAAACTGGAGATAGGAATAACCAAAGGTGACAGAACCCCCCAAGAGGCATGCCCAACAAAAGCAAGGAGGGATAGGCACACCCAAAAAAAGTTGAATGAGAAATCCATCCCCCAACCCAATAGCCAATCCCGCAACTTCATTATAGAGAAAAAGAAGCTCCAAACATGGAGAAGCCTCCCACAGACCAACAAATGAATTCTTAGTAGGTAAACCCTATGGAACAAAGGGAAGCTATAAAGAAAGCCAACACCCATCACCAACCAATAAATTCATAGAGAGAAATAGAAGGTACTCAAAAGCATCAAACTAAGAAGATATTTGCATTGCAAGTCGATGCCCTTCACCAACAATGACAACTTCAGATCCTTCTGCAAAGAAGAAGGAACCACGACCACAACCATACCCACCTCACAGACCAAGGGTGATAGCTAAATAGGCCCATCCATCTGGATCTTCATCCTCATTGCTTCCTTCTTCGTCTATAGAGTTCAAACAACAAACTCCCATCTGTGTCACTCTTGTTGCTCCCAACATCATCTATCACAATTTATATTGTTATTAGAGAGAGAAAAAGTAAAAACTTGATACTCTATATCTTGCATAAAATTAAGAAAATTTCATTTTTTAGTTTGTAAATTTTCAATTTGGAACGAAAAGCACATGTCTCCTACTTGATTTTCCCACTCTTCCTCTTTATTTACATTTTCCATGTATGAAGAGTATCATGACTCATCGATTTCATTTCCTTTTTTATAGTGCAATATTTCTAATTCTTAGCACTTTGGCCTATTGTCTTGCAAAACCTCAAGATTTTCCTAATAACAATTGCAATTATCAAACCATTTTGATGTATCAGTTTTAACATTTTCAATTCCACTAGGGTTATACTCTTTTTCATGATTTAACATATTTCTCATTAACAATCACTTTCTTCTAGTAGTTAAAATTTATTTTGTTAATGAAATCACCTTACACATAGCCAAACTTATCCTAGTTAGAAAAAATTCACAATCAAGTTCACCATGATCAGTTGTATCATGAATTCTACACTCAATGACTCTACCAAAGGTGAATAAACTCAATGGATGTAACCTCTGATTAAAAATTTTCTAGATTTTTTCAACTTCCATTTTTGAAATACCGAATTGCATCAAACTTTCACCTTACAAGCTACCCTTTAAACCTAGACTCAATATGGATTCCTAAACAAACATGAAGATAAAGATATAAAGAAAAACAAAATACAACCCAGAGTGAATGAAATGCTCTAGCCCCTCCTTCTAGTGCTAGTTCCTATTGATGACGATGTCACTTATAGCAATAGTGCAATTAAAGTCCTCATAGGAAAAACACAAAGAATCTATATTCTTGAAAGACTAAACTAGGGAAACCTAAGGGTATTCATGTTATAGGAAAAAAATGGTTGACTTAGCTCAATCCCAAGTCTCTAATAGTCATGTCTTGACAATACTAGGTTCACTTCAGGTTATGATATGATATTGCTATTAATCTCAAGGGGTATATGGTTATATTATTTTCATTAAGAATGTCTCTAGTTTCATTAAGAATCATAAACATTAGATACAAGATTTCCAATTCAATCATAAAATAATCTCATGAAATCAAAATATTTGCAACAATATTTCATGGACTTCAAACAACGTTGCTATCACTTAAGTAGATTTAGCTTTAAGCATTCAAAAATTTCATAGAAAACAATTTTTTTTAATAAATCTCCATTCATTCATCTATTTTTGGGAACATTTATAAGAATTCAAACATCTAATCTAAAATAAAGCATAAAAAATACTGAAAATAAAATTTCTCCTGATTATTCTCCACGCATGACCCAAGAGTGAATTAAATCAAAGCAAACTGCTTTATACTTCACCAAATTGCTTCATAGCTACATATAAAACAATGTGAGATTTTAAAGGGGGTTTTAGTTAGGACACAGAGTAAGTTCTGTATGCACCCTTAAATGATGCAACATACAGTCTTGTCTAGCTGAACTAACAAAACTAGCTACAAAAGATACATGAGATCGGTAGCTATTGATTTGGCTTTGATATTGATTAAATTCTATGTGCTGATTCAAAAAATAGGAAAAAAAATAGAACTTAGAGAATTTTTGGCTCTTCCAACATCCACAAATTATGAACTTAACTTAAAAAAAGGGTATCCCTTGGCCTTTTATAGAAGTAAGACACAAGTAGGATAAGACAAATACATGAGACGAAATCTAAGGGACAAATCACATCAAGGCATGTGGAATGTGGTGAATGGGAAGAGAATTGAAAATGAAGTTAATGAAGGTCAACCTCCATCTACACGTTGAAGTCCTTCAGGTTTTTCATCTTCTTATTATCGCCAAGAAAATAACTTGAATCAAGATAGTGTGTAGGAACTTTCCCATATATTTAGAACAATTATTTTATCATCCTAAGCCTACACTTTGGTTCCACCTTAGGCGTTCTACTCTTAGGAATAAGCTTCCTCAAAGGTTGGCACTATATGTGAAATATCGGGATCCATAGTATTTCAGTGGACTCAAACCCCTCTACATATAACTTCCTAGAATATGTGGCCTGACTTGGATATGATTCTATCCAAGATTCAAACTTTCTCGACCATCCATACCTGAACTCTACATCACAATCTGTTTCTCCTACAATCACAAATTTCATCTATTAAATCCCTTTAGAAACATTTTATATAAAAAAAATGTAATGTAAATAAAACCATCATTAATTTGTTATCATTTAAATCCATCATAAATAACATGCTTTCAAAAAAAATCATAAATTCTTGCATAGTTATCCTTTCATATACCAGGTTACCAAACTATTAGACTTCTCAAATAACCTTAAATTTTAAAACTTTTATTTGCATCATTACTTGATACCCAGAACCTGGTATTCAACTTTACCCATGATTTTCTTAGACTTTGATTTTACCAGAACTTCCATCTTTACTAGACCTCAACTATTAGACTAGAAAATTTTGTCCAACACTTGCATTACCTTTCACCTTTTAACATTTCTAGTTCCTAGTACTCGGGACACTTGTATTATGAAGTACTCTTCTTTAAAAATTTCTCTTTTCTTTTCACCTCTAGTGATCTTTTCAACTAGCTAGCACCTTCCATAAGCATTATTTTTCACTTGGGGTGTGTTGTGAGACCACAAAACATAGACATCCCCTCTTATCACTACTTCATAAGAGCACATTGAATTCCCCACCCAAAATGAAAGAGAGTCCATACTGTGACCACAAAAAGGCTTCAATTTCTGACCACACTTTCTTTTTTTGAATCAAATTTGGTCCATCCACATTGACCAGGATGGACAAATTGGCCTTGTACCTCTTCACCTTATAGGCCAACTAGAACTAATTTCTATGATCTCCACACATACAGCTTGTGGTTTTGAAAGAGTGAGTAGATCCCCGAATGCTCCTTGCACTTCAACAAATGACATCTTCCATGACTTGCATCTCATTTTGAGATTCTCCACCTCCACTTTCCCTAGCTTTTATTCTTGTACTAAAATCGCATCTACCTCTGACCTAGCTAAAAAGTGTCTTAATAGATGTTGCTTGTTAGGGGCATTTAAGCCCCTTACATTCCAACTTATGGTCCTCATTTCTCCCCAAGAAGGGTGACGTCCTTCCCTGATTTAAGAAGAATTGTGATTTTTTGTTGTCATGTGGCCTCCCCATCTATGGATCTCTTTTCTTCCTACGTATTTATTCCCACTTTCTTCTTATCACCACAATTTGGGTTGCTATTCCCTATCACTATTTTTTGTAACCCTAGCTTTCCTTTTGCGGTTTCCAGGCCATCCTTTTCTTCTTGTTTCTCCTCTACTTCTAAGGCTTAACTTGTCCCTTTCTCTTTTTTCCAAAAATTCCCTTCCCCCACCATTATCAGCTTGCAAACCTTCATCCTATGACCCCAACATAATGAACTTCATATCTATCACTGGTATGATCTATAGGTTGTTTTCCTCACACCCCAATTCTTCCATCTCCACACTATATGTGGTTAGAAAGTGATCCACAAAGGCTTTCATTGTCTCCATTTCCATGACTCAAAGTTCATTCCACACTTCCAAAATTGTCTCCCAATCCCTTATTTGGGATTCCTTTTTCTCATAAGCTACTAGACTCAGTTGGTCCTTTTTCACCACCTTATTTTCCTTCCCCATGCCTTCTTGAGGATACATTGTGCCTTTGTTTGGAGTAGCACTTTCTTTTAGTTGTGAGCCTCTAGAGCCTATTCCAAAGGTTCCTTCTCCCTAGTTCAAGGCACTCTTTCCTTTGGGGTCTGGGTTGTTGCTTTCCTAGAATGAGCCATTCTTCCAGATTCTTCTTAGGCTTTGTTGTTCTATAAATTCCCAAACCAATTTCTAAAAATGATGACCCTATACATGAATTAGTTCCAACTCTTCTTCTATGTGATTCGATGGGGAAATTTCAACATAAACTTGCATCTTTCCCTCCTTTCCACATCTCACTACCTCCTCATCCACCTTCAACACTTTCCCCAAGGTTTTCCCTATGCAATTTAGGGATTCTTCACTCCAAAGTTCCAATGGTAGGTCTGATAAGCTTACCCATACTACCATTTTATTTGGAATGTAATCCTCTGGGGGAAAATTTTCCCACCAAGTCATGAAATGATAGCCCTTCCCTTCAAACATCATCTCTTTCTTTCCCAAGATTGCTTCCTTAACTAATAGCGTGGAACATTCAATGAGAATGTAGTCATTCTATATGAATTTGATTCTTACCTCATCCCTCCACCCATCCTCCCACCATTGTGTCATTTTTTCCTTTGAGCAGTTCCCTCCCCACCATTTCCCAAATATCATGCACTCTTCCAAATTAGATCTCCTTTCATCTATTAGCCTTGATGGTATGATTATTGAAGTGCTGGTGTGTGTGCTAGTTTTCACATTTCCACCCTTTTTTGACTTCTTCCTTTCAAACCCCTGCAATATTTTCCCACCTTTGTCAGCCCCAAATGACTATTAAGGGTGTTTTTCCTACCTTACATGGTGGTCCAAACCCCTTTCCGACTGTGGCCACTTATCAAATCTCTAATTTTTTGATGCATCTGCCTTAGGGTTTCATTTCTCCCCAAACCACCCATGCCTTTTATTTACTACATCGTTCCACCTCTGACCATTTTGATCATTCAAATTTGATTTTTGAATGGGACTTGTTTGCTCCTACACCAATCCATTTCTATTTTGAGTCCACCTGTTTGAGCTAAACCATGGAGGGGTCACCCTTTTCTTCCTTTCCCATTGATTCCAAGTGAGTCTCTACCCTTGCATTCCTAGGTTGTGTATCCCATTCCTCTTGTTCAAAGTATGGCAGTAATCCACCCATTTTCCATCCATAAACACACATTGCGGAGTGTGGGAATTTTACCCTGATCTTCTCTCCTCTTTAAAACCTCCCTATCAACTATTGTCCTCTTTGATTTCACCCCATTTCCTTCCATTCATATCCCCTACTCTTTTTTTCTCCTCCTCGCTAACTTGTTCCATTTTTAGGTAATGTATTTATTTGACATTATTACAATAGTTTTTGGAGGAAATTATTTTACCATCTCTCCAAAATATATTAAGTGATTATCTATGTCTTGATGCAGTTGTTAATCACATACAAACATAACTTCAATTTTTACAATAAAACTATCTATCTTGTAATATTTCAAAATTTAAATAAATTTTATAATCCTAAGGCTTTAGTCATTAGGTCTTGGCATAGTAGGTTTACTCAGAGTTCATTATGTTTTACTATTAATCACAAAGGCTCTACATTGTATTATTCTCTTCCAAAGCTTACAACTCATAAATTCTCACAAAGTCAATGGTTATTTCAATGATTACCACAAAGAATGATCGAACCTTGATCAATTCTTCTAAACTATCTATAAATCTTTAGAAAATTTAGTTTCAAAAATATTCAACATTATTCATATAACTTATCACATATTGCCACATTAAATGATAATTCTTAAATATTTTGATTAAATACAAAATAAAAGATAGGGAAAGAAGAGTAAAGGATCTAAGAATTTTTTTTTAATGATTATACATGAATATTGACTCAAAATAATGAAAGGAGACTAAAAATATCTATAATTGAATATAAATAATTGTATCTACATATAGATGATGTAAAAATTCAAATAAAAAATTATCAAACCAAGAAATAGACCAAATGCATCAAAATATTTGCACCAAAATTAGATCCAAGGTAAATGAAAAATTTAGTCATAAATGATTTACAATTAACAATGATTGAACACTAATCTCCAATTCAATATTTTGTACAAGAATATACAAGTAATCTCATCAAATTTAAAGATAAATCATATAGTAAACTTGAAGTTTACAATTATTTAACTTAAGTTTGACAAGTATCAATGATTTCTTATCTAACACTAAGAATGTTTCAGGCCCTTTTATAGAAAAAGGATCCCTCAAATCCACTACAATGATCAATAGTAAAAATTAAAAAGAAATAAATCTATGGAAAAAAGAATCAATTGATATGTGGATCATGTCATCATGCTAACAGTTGACACACAAATATCAAGAAACTAGAAATCATCATAAGCATCATCTAAACTCTTTACTGCAAGCTCTAATAAAAGTCATTCACACTGATCAGGTTTGGATAACAATCCTTCAATTAGCTTCACTACCTCTACCCAATCAAACCCTTAGATTTTACAATATCTTCTTCTAAAACTATATGGAAAAATTCACTTCATATTGAATTAAGCAGGTTGGATAAAAATTCTTTGCAATTCTAGTAATGACTCAAATTTATACTACCATATTGATGTCTAAAACATAGAAAAAGGTAAACCCCAAGATTTAAGCTTAGGATTTAGGAACTTTTTCTAAATTTTTCATTTATTTATTAGAGATTTGATGGGTAGTGGGGGTTTGACGGATTTGATAATGTATATGATTGAATTATAGCTTGAAAGGTGAGTCAACCAACTCTTGAACGAATCTAGAAATTTCCTAGTGATGAAATCCAATGATCTAACTAGGTGAAGAGTAAAATTTTCTATTCTGATGCAATTACAGAATACACAGACTTCACAAATGAATTTGGACAATAAAAATGAGAAAAGAAAAACATTTTGTTCTTATGTTCATATTTGATCCTAATTTTGGTGGATGCTCATTCCTAGGGAGTTAGTATCCTTGTAAGCTTTTTTGGATCATTTTTAGATTCCTCTAATGTCGAGTTAGACCTTTGGATTCCAACCTTCAGATTTGTTGAAACAATGTCATATATTTCTATAACTAAGTTTCTATAGCTCGATAAAATGTAGGTCTTCAAATGTATCAATGAATAATTTTTCTTCAAACTCCTTTTTGTTAAATGCATAAGACAACTAAGAGTGGGGGTAAATCAGTTGTACATAAAAACATCAAAACCCTCATTAACATTCAAATCTGCATTAGTCCTTAAACCCTTAACAACCATGAAACCCTTATCATGCATTAGTAGAATGTAAACATGAGAAACAATAATGCAAACACATTCAAACACATGAGAACATTGGATTTACATGGAAAATCCAAGAAGGGAAAACTGCATTGAGGATTAGCTCACAATATAAATTAATTGCAAAATTGAATACAATAGGCTCACTATTAGAGGGCTCACTTCCAGTTAGAAAGAAGGGGAAAGAAGATTGTTACAATGAGAAATCCATCCTAGATCAATAGAAAATTTCCACCACTACTTCACCAGAGCATTCAAACTCTCTTTGTAGAATGTAGACACCTTCTACTCACTATTTCTCTAGAACTATTACGAATTAAATCTCACACTACACTTTTCACTTTCACACTTAAAATATCAACACTTCACATCACACACTTCATAACTATATCATCCATAAAATCATCACTCATATATACCATCCTCAATCTTGAAATCAATCTACAAGGTTTTCTATGCACCTCAAACATGCAAATTCAAATTATTTCAGCACAAAAACATTCCCACGATGGAAAGGAATGAAGGAAATCCACAACATACCTTAAATTAGACCCAAATACACTTATACATGCCACACAACATTTTCAAAAACAAAAAAGCATATCTATAATTAGTGTAAACATCCAAGGTCTATCAAACATGTGCTAACACCATTAAACATTAAGTACATGCTTCCTTTGATCTAAAGATGACTCACAAACCACACACATCACTTAATCAAAATCTAGAATATTCCATCAACACCTTGAAATCCAACAACTTCTTTGCAACAACATACACCAGAAGAACATATTCATTCTACATAACCGGTTAACCTTCCACATACTGCAACACCTAAATCCAACCTTGTAGAGTACCAAAACATAAACAACTCAGAATGAAAGTAGATATGAGAAATATAAGCACACCCTCATATCTTCAACACCGAAAACCAAAATACAAAGAAATGTGGAGAAAAACCATTTCTCCCAGACAACACTACTTTCACGTTTCACACACTGATGAACAAAACCTTCTTTGCATAATGTTCTAGAATCTATTAGGCCTAAAAAATGTAGGTTTTTAAATCATAAGAGGGTGTCAATATCTTAGTATATTTTTGGCTAACAAACGGGGCAAATATGATTGATAACCCCTTACTCTTTAGGCTCTACTAAACCTAGGCGGGTGTACTTGAATGTTAAGGTAGATTTGAATGTTTAAATATGGTCTCATATTTGGGAAATCTACTCAGAATGGCACATGGGAGTGAAATAGATGCAAGACTAATGATTAATTCTTACTGTAAATGTCTTTGAGGATCAAATGTGTGAGTAAAGTTTGTATAAAATATCCTAAGTATGACTAGTGCCTAATCCTATTGGGTGAATGGAGTCGAAAGATGGATGATGATGATGGAGACAGATATGTAAGATAGGTATATCTACTTCTTATCTTAACTCTAACTTGTTGGGAACTTTGGATGCTTCCACCTTGTACAAATGTGTAGTTTTGTTAGTTACTATACTCTTATTTATTAATCCCAGAGTTATCCTCCCAAATTACTAAGATATCATGAAAGGATTTTTAATTATTAACTTGAGGGAAATCAATCAAAATAACTAGTTTAAAAGGATTTTAATCCCTAAAAGGAACCAATTAAAATGAATTATCTAAAAGGAGTTTAATTCACCCTAGCCAAAATCCAATCAAGAAAACCACATAGCAATAGCAAATGTTTCCTGGAAAATTGTATAAATTTTAATAACTTAGGAAAACCACTTTGGATACATCATAACAACATATAAGAATGAATATTAACACAATAGTTGAACACTAGAAGTAAATCACCGATTATGAATATTCTTCTCCATTATATTGCTTCAAAATATATACATTTATAGTAAAAGTCTTTGAGATGTGGAGATGGATAAGTGGAGTATGCTATACTAATGCAACCTATCTACTACTAATGATGATGATGATAATGATGATTCAAAACCAGGCCTTGGTTTCCCTTTTTATATGAGAAGCAACAAGCTACAAACCCATTATGAAAAGGTATGCCATTTGATAACTAAAACCTAATTAATATAAACATAAAAACTTATTAACTTTTTGATGGATGCACAATGATCCATTTGTCTCCAGAGTGCACTCGTGATCATCTAAGACCTATTCAAGGCTCATGCTCCATGATAATGCACCCACAACTTCCAAACTTTGGTACCCTATCACTCCCTACTTGACCTATTTAATGAATAAATTAATCTTCAACATATGCTTGATATATCCTGTCTTTGTATAGGGGTCTGCATTGTTTATGGTATTTTTCATTGCATATTCAAGCTCAAAGATTCATCCTATTTGTACATGTGTTTTTTTGACCACCTTATCCTCATCATTAATTTCATCAAGAGCTATTAGAAGATATTGAGCTATATCATCCTTCCATACATCCTAGTCTTTTCAATATGTTTCGTCAAAGAAATTTGGTAGAGCCATACTTAGTGACTAATTAAAGTTACCAAATTCTTGTGTTAGTATGTTATGGAAGTTGTCATGTGTGTTCATAAGCTCTTGATATTCTTGAAATACATTTTTATTATCTCCTTTATTTTCCTTTATCTATAGCCCCACCCCCTTCATTCTATCACATAACTTATTAAGTTCTTGTAAAGCTGCATATGTTTTGTCATGGATAACCTAGACTTTTTCAGTAAGCTTAATCATATCATCAAAACTCCTACACACTAGTTATAATATCATTTTAAATATAATATCTTTTAGTTTTTTCTTCAGTTCCTCTTTCCCTTTTTGAATCATTTCATATTTTTGCTTCCAATAGGTAGTCTCAAGCATTGCTTAGACCACCTTTCTTTCACATTCAATTAGTGGTAAGGTACTGAGGAGGAAGGCAATCTATATCTATAATTGATCACATCTTGCTTCAACCTCTCATTCTCCTCAATCAATCCCTTATTATCTCTAAATAAATTTTGAATTTGAGCCTTGGTAAGCTTGGCCACATTCACATTTAGATCAACAATCTCAATAGGGTCTATATCCCCTACTCTTTTTACTAAAAGGTGACCAAAGATCTGGTTATGATTACAAAGAAGGGAAGGCCTCTTTGCTGGTGGGTAAAGACCACAAATATGCAAAGTAGTGTTATTAGGATTATACCTTGATCGAGTGTATATCTTATCACTTGCCTCATCTATCAATTACAAGTCCTTATTTTTTCTTTTAAGGGAACTATCAAATCCTATGACCAAGCTGATGTCCTACCCTAGAAGAAGAAAAACCCCATCTTCTTGTAGTAATGATCTTCCACTTTTAGGAGTCATATTATCCATTTCTCTTTCAATCTCATACTAGAGTTCTTTCAAGGCATCCACTTCTTGTTCAGGGTTGATTTCTTTTAGCTTTTCTTTGATCATTCTTCCTTTGTACTCATAGATGAAGGCTTTAAACTAAGAGGCTCGAACAAATGTATCATCTATAATGAACTCTTGGATAGCACAATGTCTCACATCATTAGGAAATTCATTAGAAGCCTCAAAGGTGATCACATACCTCTTTGGTGGCAGTTCATATTGGGGAATAGTGGGAATGGTGATATGTGTAACCTCGCTCTCTTCCTCAATGTCATCTTTGATAATAATAGGATTATCTACTAAGAATCTCACCTCTAGAGTAGGCTGTGGTGATACATGAATTAAAGATACTACATTCTCAGCATGTCTCCTAAAACTAGTATAAGTTTTTCTTTCAAAAGTTATGAGAGGTACATCTTTAGTCAATTCTTCTTTGTGTAGGATCAATTGCTCAATCCTTTTCATGGGATCTTGTATTTCATGAAAGGCTTCTACATATAATGGATTATTGCTTCTTCTCCAAGCCTCAACCATAACTATTTAGTTGTAAGCATCCTTCCTCATCATCACTTGAGTTTCATCACAATTCCTAACGACATAATCCATGAAGAATTTATATTCATATCGTTCAGTCTCTGTGAGATCTTCGCATCATAAATAAAGTGCTTAGGGACAAATTTCTCCCTCTTATTTCCCAATGATAAGCCATAATAATCTATTCTGCTACCAATTGATTCATACCCTATATTAGCAACATATAGAAGAAGGCATGAAATTTTTCCTTCCATATATTTTGAGGTGCATGAAGGCTGAATAGGCTAATTTCCTTACAATCTCAAGGTATGCAACCCTGTCAAGTACAATTTTAGGCAGTAAAAATGGAGCTACCTTGAATCCATATACTATGATCACAATACAATCCTCAAATGCATACCAATCCCCCCAATTGTAGTCTACCTTTCCCTCAAGGTTTTTTCCTTTGGCTTGAGGAATCTTTGTATCTCCAAGGACAAATTGTATTCACATTTATTGCCAAGCAATGTATACAAGGGCTTGACAAAATATTCTTCAAAATAAAAATAGTGGGATCTCCCACATCTAGTATCCCATATGGACATCCACATCTGAACTAGTCTATTGATGAGGGTGCCACCCAGGACATAGAAAATAACTTAGAAAACAAGAGAATAATTTTATTATTTATAAAATGGAACTTCTTACATGTAGAGGATATGAAATCCTCAAGTTCTACAATAGATGCAAGTTACAGAAAATCACAAAATAATCCTTTTCGCAGTGTGCAAACTTGTTCCCCCAAAAACTACACAAAAATTAGAAACCCGCCCATAAATAGAGCCCCTCATTAGTTTGGAGCCAAAAAAAAATTCAATTCAAATTTGAGTTTTTGGTGGTCTAGTGCCAGAAGTTACAACTTGAGATTCAAATTTTAGAGTACATTCGAAAATTAGTATCTTCTAGAAAGTGCGCCAACTTCTGGGAGCCATAACTTTTGATCCAGGACTCTTTTTTTCAAACCGTTTGAACCGTTGGAAAGGTCTCAGAGTCGAGAACTTGATCAAAATATGCTATCCTAATTTTGGAAATTTTTATGGCTGATTTGAGACTATTTAGTGCCTCAAATCTAATTTGGAAGTTTTTTAGGTGCAATTCTTGGAGACTAAAACTACAATATCTTTCAACCCAGGAATAGAAAAGAAAAACCATAAGTTGGGAATTACATTATGACAAAAAGGGTATCTAGAAATGAAAAAAAACCTAAGAAACTACCAACATTAAATGAGACTCTTTTTTTTGGGTGATGTAGGATTGCCCTTACACCACTAGATTCTCCTGCATCATCTATAGTTCTAATCACTATCCAAATCTTTGAATTTTAATTCCTCTCCCCACATTCCCACTACTTGTCCTTCATATAATATCATATGCATGAGTAGATAATAACACTTGAAGTTGATGGCACCACTAGTATTCTTAATGGCTGCAAGAGAAGTATTAATGACCTCAAATAGGTATTTTGTATAATTGTAGGGCCTAGCATCTTGGATTTGGACATTTTTAGCTAGACCCATGGGAGAAATAGTCTTTGTCATAGGAGCATCAATTCTAAGGACTTGGCTAGCTGAATAGTAGGTGTACTAGTAGTATTCTTCAAATGAATCCACCAAAATTAATGTTCTTAATCACTAGAGAATCTTGTAAGTTGGCTTCATGGGCCCTTGGGTTTGTGCAAAGGTAATTTCCTCCTCTTATAACTTGTATCCATGGTCTGATATTCTTCCAATGGATCTCTTATCCTCAATTTTATTTTCATGGATGTGTCAAGTTAAAAAGCCATGTAGATATAATTTCATTTTTTGATAATAAATTGTGAACCATCATGGGAATATATTGCCCTCATTTTAGGGTTGTAGTTTTTAGCTAGTGCCTTAGCCAGTTCCACGTTAAGAAATACATTAGGTATCGTAAGTTTTTCCAAATTCATGTTCCATGGATTCAAGACAGGTCTATGTCTATAATTCTTTATGTAATGATATATAAATAGATCATAGCCTCCTTACAGAGTCCACACATCTCCAAGATTTTTGTACTTATCTTCTAATGTTTGGAATGAAGGATTTAATTCAGTTGTTCTCCTAGATTTTGGTCCAAACCTGGGACATTGGTCTATTAAGTCTTGGTTTAATGGTCTAGCCTATTTTTTTGCCTCGTTACTTTTCATTTTTTAGGGGTTCTATCCATCTCAAAACCCTACTTGCATAGTACTTCAAGAAAATATTTATAGAACACATTCAACTAAGACAAGAGCACTTACTTGAAAAAATTCCATGGTTTCTGAGCTACTCATTTTTTTCCAACTCCACCTCTTCAATTTTCAACTGTAATTTCCAGTGTTCTTGATTTCTCAAGAGTTATGCATATCGAGAATCAACTTACTTGAAGAAACTTTGGTTCATAAATGGAGCTCGTTCCACCCTTCTAATCAACTACAATATTAATGGTAGTTGTCTCTTCGATGACCTCATTAGTCATGTCAATTGGGTGAGACATTATTTCCTAACGTTGAAGAGACTTTAATTACATTGTCAAGGGTGTCCTTTTCTTTCTTCAATGTGTCTTTGATCCATTTTCTAAATATCAAAGAGACATTTGAGTTTCTCTCTTTGATCCCACAAGGTCTCCTCGATGGCTGCACTTCAAGTTCTTCCTTCCTTGAACATTTGATATCTAAATGTTGATGAGACTAGTGAACATTTCTTTTTGATAAGCTTATGTCTCCTCAACATACCCATGTTCCTCCTTTCAACAAAGTTTCTTCGAATAACCCATTTTGTATCTTTGAAATGTCGAAGAGACTCATGGTTATCTCCCTTTGATGTCCCATAGTCTCATTGATATTATGGAGATGTGTTTGTTAGAAAGTCAAAGAGACTTTTATCAATATCTATTTGATGTCCCTATGTCTCTTCGACATATTGTTCCCATTTGTTCTTGTGGTGTAAAAGAGACTTCTTCATTTGTCACTTTGACACACTAATGTCTCTTTGATATTGCCATTGTACTTGCCCAACCATGTTTTTGTCAATAATTTACCATTTATTTTATAATAATATCTTGTTGTCTAAGAGATGTTTTTCTATTTCCTGAATGAAAAATAATCCTATATCCTTAGAGTATCAATGTTACTATGTCTTGTAAGAGGGACAAGTTAAATTTTCTCTTTGAAGCATCTAGGTCTCTTCGACATATTGCTCTCTATTTTGTCAGAGAGACATTTGAGTATGTCACCTCAAAGCATGAGGGTCTCATCAAAAATTTTATTGGCCTTTTATTGATCTTATTGAGGAGACTTTAGTGAAGCTTTCTTTGATATGGCTCTGTCTTGGTAGCATACCTTGTACTACTGTGGAAGTATCTTAAGGGGATTTATTTCAAAGTGACAATCAAAGGCTTTACTTTATGAGCTATGTACAAAAATTTCAATTTCAAATACAGTAAAAAATCAAGAGAAATGGGGCTTATGATGGATATGGAATGATAAATGGGAATGGAGGCATGCAAAAACCAAGGTGGAATTTTTAGCTCCAATAGTGGCTTCGGTTTGGGATGAATGAATATGAGGTCATCGTAAGAATCCAAAAATGATCATAGGGAGGAAGACCATGGGTGAATTTGGTTAAATGGGATGGGGGGATGGGGAACCTAAAACTATTGTGAATGGAATATTATAATTTAAGAAAATAAGTGTTTTAGGAATTGTCCATGCACTGGAAATTCCTGATCTTCTCCTATCATATTTTGAAGGTAGTAGGAATCTTCACCACCCTTTCGTATAACAAAAAATGTTCCTATCCAAATGGCTTTAAATTTTCCATGTTTCCCTTTGTCTTGGCATCTGGTATTCCATAATAGAACCATATCACTTACTTCAAACTTTCTTTCTTTTTCCCTTTTCTCAAACAAGTACTTCATTTGTGACTGCATTTTTGTGTTTGGTGTAGGAGCACCTTGACACAATTTTACCTCCTAGTGGAAAGTTTGGGAAATTGGTTCAATTTAATGTTTCACCTTGTAATAATGGCAATTTAAGTAATTTATAATGTATTAAATTCCTATCAATGTGAAAAATGCAAAATTGTCAACAAATAATGTAAAAATTGCACAACAATATGAAAGGTGCATAAATCAACAATTAGGGAGTTAATAGGTCATTATAGTCTAATCCATAATAGTAAGTTGCAAAAAAGTTGTAAATTGATTCTATATGGTGGTAAATTCCTTTAAAAAGGCCTTTTAACTCCTTTTTTACTCGCTGGTGATTGAATCCTTGAAGGAAATAATGAAAAACTCTATTTTTTTGCACATTTTCTAGAAAATACAGTGTTTTTAGGCTTGTGTATGGCCTATACGGACTTGAAAATGTTCAAGAATTCTCTTGAAAGTTGGTATTGTCAATCATATTCCCATTGAATCTTGTTTCATGCATTTTAGTTAAGATTTGTGGAAGATATGTTCATTTTTCTCAAAACTGCTCTGAAACCCTTGCTAGGGTAACAATGAATAAAAGAAATTAAGTTTATCTTTAATGGCTTAGTGAAATCATCTAAAAAAAATTGTGTAAGTATTTTTTGATTTCATCTTTCAAACTCCAAAGTTTTGGATTCTTATCTTATGGTCTTGATTGAGAACAAGGAAGCCCTAAACTGTGTTTTTCACCAAAATCTAAGAAAAAGACAGTATGCAGACTATATCCCATATTTTGATGAATGTAAGACATTTCATTTTGAGTGGAAATGTTTTCAAAAGGTGTAAGGAGGTATTATGAGTCATTACCTTCAATATTTAGAGAATAAACATGTTTGAAATTCTCCTTATATTGAATGTCCTATGTTGAAAGTGATAATACAGACTTAGTAATGCATAATTACAAGGTGTTTGGTTTGTAATAATCATAAACTGATTTAAAGAGTTGTTAATGGAAAAAATCCACATTCCTTGAAGCCTTTTACAAGTTTTGGTTCTTAAGAATACAAGTCTTGAATTAATTATTGTTTATTGTCCCTTGAGAATAGAGTGCTTGTAGCCTGTTTAGGACAGTCATGAAGAACCAACAGAATTTGGTGGGATAGATCATTGGCATGGTTTGTTTTGATTCTTGGTGAGTGGTAAGGCTTATGGTGATCATTTTTGTGTCTGGATTATTGGAGGAGTCTTATTTTTCCTTGAATGGATCCATGCATTTGGAGGGTGCACTAATGAAGTTTTGAATCCTTGTAACATAAACTCAAGATTGTACTTGAAGAATCAGTTGAGTAATGATGTTTGATGGATCGAATGCTCTTTTGGAACTCTGTTTTCATAAGTGAATTAAGTTTTGAAGTTGAGAAAGTTTGGTGTCTTCCTTTTGTGTATGATGCTTTGCATCAGTTTGGTATTAGATCCTAGGAAAGATATGGGCTGATAAGTTGGTTGTGATTTGTGGTTTGTAGTTGTGTGTTTAGTGATTGTTTGTAGGTAAGTGAGTTTTGAAGCAAGGAGTAATATTTCTTGAGAGGATGGAGAACTTGAAGAAGCATTTTCAAGCAGAGGAAGAGAGAAAGAAGAAGAAGAGACAAGCCAAGTTTGATAAAGAGATTGCTAAGATCAAACAAGAGATGGAAATGATGGAAAAAGAGTTCCTAGAATCCATGAGGAAGATAGAACAATAGATGAAGCACTTAATGAGTTGGAACTTGAAGATAAAGAGAAGAGTAAAATATGAAGAAGCCTTTGAAGATGAAAGGGAATTCTTCATTGAAGAAGAAGTTGTACTTAATCCAAGTCATGAAGATGAAGAAAGGACCAAGAGCATATACCTAATTCTAGAGGTTAAGGACATTGAGTTGGTTAAGGGAATGATCATGGATGAATTGGTCATAGAGGTTTGCAAGGAGTTGTAGCATGATGGAGGTATCATGATTTTCACATTATGTTAATTCATTGTGTTAATAATTCTTTGGAAAAATGATTGTTTGCAGGTTGAAGGTCAAAGGGAGAAGCATGGTTTTAAGGTGTATGAAGGAGTAAGGCATTTGATTTCAGCGGGGAAGCATGGAAGATCACTAATTTTCATGGACAAGTTTAAACCAAAGGTCAAGATGAAGGTGATTAAGAGAAAGGTCAAGATGAAGGTGATTAAGAAAAAGGTCAATCTGAGGTAGGGCATACTAGACATGAATGTTGACACCATCAATCTAAGTGGACTTTGATCTTTTTTTTGGCTGGGAGTATGGTGCAGGAGCACCTTGACACAATTTTACCTCCTAGTAGAAAGTTTGAGAAATTCATTCAATTTGATGTTTCACCTTGTAATAAGGGTCATTTAAGTAATTGCTAATGTATTAAAGTCCTATCAATGTGAAAAATGCAAAATTGTCAACAAATAATGTCGAAATTGCACAACAATGTAAAAGGTGCATAATCAATAATTAGGGAGTTAATAGGTCATTATAGCCTAATAAATAATAGGAAGTTGCAAAAAATTGGAAAATGATTCTATATGGTGAAAATTCCTTTAAAAATTCCTTTGAAATCCTTTTGTACTTGTTGGTGATTGAATCCTTGAAGGAAATAATGAAAAACTCTACTTTTTTGCACATTTTCTAGAAAATACATTGTTTCTAGGCTTGTGTACGGCCTATACAAACTTTAAAATGTGAAAGAATGTTCTTGAAAGTTGTTATTTTCAATCATCTTCCCATTGAATCTTGTTTCATGCATTTTAGTTAAGATATGTGGAAGATATGTTCATTTTTCTCGAAACTGCTTTGAAACCCTTGCTAGGGTAACAGTGAATAAAAGAAATTAATTTCATCTTTGATGGCTTAGTGAAATCATCCAAAAAATTATTTTTAGGTATTTTTTGATGTCATCTTTCAAACTCCAAATTTTTGGATTCTTAGCTTATGGTCTTGATTGAGAACAAGGAAGTCGTAGACTATGTTTTTCAAGAAAAGATTAAGAAAAAGTATGCAGACTGTATCATGTGTTTGTATGAGTGTAAGGAATTTCATTTTGAGTGGAAATGTTTTTCAAAGGTGTAAGGAGGTATTATGAGTCATTACCTTCAATCTTTATAGAGTAAAAAAGTTTGAAATTCTCTTTATACTGAATGTCCTGTGTTGACAGTGATAATGTAGACTTAGTAAGGCATAATTGCAAGGTGTTTGGTTTGTAATAATCATAAACTCATTTAAAATGTTCTTCATGGAAAAAATCCACATTCCTTGAATCATTTTACAAGTTTGGTTTCTTAAGAATACAATTCTTGAATTTATTATTGTTTACTATCCCTTGAGAATAGAGTACTTGCAACTTGTTTAGGACAGTCATGAAGAACCAATAGAGTTTGGTGGGATAGATCATTGGTATGGTTTGTTTTTATTCTTGGTGAGTGCTAAGGGTTATGGTGATCATGTTTGTGTCTGGACTATTGGAGGAGTCTTATTTTTTCTTGAATGGATCCATGCATTTGGAGGGTGCACTAATGAAGTTTTGAATCCTTGTAACATAAACTAAAGATTGTACTTGAATACTTAGTTGAGTAATGATGTTTGATGGATCTAATGCTCTTTTGGAACTCTATTTTCATAAGTGAATTAAGTTTTGAAGTTGAGAAATTTTGGTGTTTCCCTTTGTCTATAATGATATGGATAAGTGTTACACTCCTAGGCCAAGCTTCTAATCTCATCCAATTCTACCAACTACTCTATTCTAACTACTCTATTTTATCTTCCATGGGTTTAGGGATATCCAAGTCTTCCTAGAGAATGAACTTATATACTGGTAAAATGTTCTTCATGGGAATCCTTGCTTATGTCCCATAAACCAAGTCAAAGGGTGATTTTCTAGTTGACTTCTTTATTGTGATTCTATTTGCCTAGACCACCAACCTCAATTTGGAATCCTGGGCCCTTTTATTGTTGTTCAAAATTCTTTTAATTATTTTTAGGATACTCTTGTTACTTGATTCAGCCTGCCCATTTGCTTGTGGATGATATGGAGATACATATGAAATTTTTATTCCATATGTCTTACAAAACCTCTTGAACTCTTCTGATCTAAATCACATACCATTTTTTGTGACTATCCTCATAGGTGTTCCAAATATAGTGATGATATTCTCCATCAAAAATTTTATCACAACCTTACTAGTGGCTTGTTTTGTAGGGATGACTTCTATCCAATTTGTAAAATAGTCAATTTCCACTACAATTCAGTTATGGCCTCAACTAGATTTCTTTGGTATTTCCCCAATGAAATCAATCCCCCGTTGATGAAATGGAGCTTCAACTTGCATTGGTCTAAGTGGTACTTCTCCTTGATACTTTATTTTCCTAATTTTTTTTTGAAAAGCCTCACACTTTCATACATATGTAAAAGAGTCATTGAAAACCCTAGGCTAGTAGTATCCAGCTCTTAAGATCTTGTGGGCAGTGGTATTGGCCGAAAAATGTCCTCCACAGAATCCTTCATGCATCTCCTTCAAAACATGGTTTTCTTGTGATTCATCTAAGCATAGCAACAACATTCCATCTATTTTCTTCTAGTATAAATATCTGTCCATAAAGACATACTTTAAGGCATGCAATTTCAAGGTTACTTTTTGATTTTCATTCAAGTCTTTAGGAAATTTCTGGTTTTTGAGATAATACATTACATTAGTATGCCATGGGGTGTTATCTATGCTTGCAATCATACCTTCTCCCTCCCCTATGTTACAGATTTGAGATGCCTCAAGATTGGATTCAACCATGAGCTTAGCCAACCCTTGTCCTCTTACTAATTTGGTGATTTGGATTTCAATGTCAAATTCTTGAATTCTATTAATCCATCTACACCTCCTCCCTGTAACTTTAGTTTTCACAAATACATCCTTAACTATAGCATTAGGAACATATGCAATCACCTTAGCACCTACCAAATAAGGTATGAAGACCTTCACAACTTTGATAAGTGCATACGCTTGCTTCTCTACAATGTCATATTTTAATTTTGCTCCTTGAAGGGATTTGTTGAAGAATGATATTGGTTGCTCATATATTTCATCATTTTTCTATAACATCACTACTACAATAGTGTGGTAAGATGCAAATGAGAAAATATGAAATGGTTTACTAAATTTAGGCGATTTCAACACTTGGTCCTCCTTGATTTCTCTTTTAATAGATATGAATGCATTGATTATGTTGTCCAATCAATCTTAGAACCCTTCAACATTTTTGAAATGGGCTTGACAATCTCAACAAAATTTAATATAAACCTCCTTACAAAGTTTTTCTACCCAAAGAAAGACTGAATGGCTTTTACTTTCTTCAAGATGGGAATATTATCTATAGCCTCCACTCTCTTAGGATCAATTCTTACTCAATCCTTGGATACTATGTGGCCCAAAAAATTTCCTTTAGCCACATCAAAATGTCACTTCTTAGGGTTTAAGGAAATACCATACTCCAGAGCTTTGAGGAAGACCTTCTCTAGATGTTCAACATGGTCTTCTTCTTTCTTAGAATATGTTGTGAGATCATCTTGATATACCACCATTATTGTATTAATCAGGTTAGCAAAGGAAACATCCATAGCTCTCTGGAAGGTGACACCATTATTTGTGAGGCCAAATGGCATCCTTATATATACATATGTGCCCCAAGGTTTAGTAAACCCAGTCTTATACTATTTTGATTCTTTTAATTTCACTTGGTGGTACCTCGAAAAACCATCCATCATGGAAAATAACTCATATCTTGTTACCCTTTGCAACATAGCTTCCATGTTTAGGAGGGGATAATTGTCTTTAAGAGAGGAGACATTCAAATTTTAAAAATCCAAACACAACCTTATGTCTCCATTCTTCTTCTTGATAGACACCAAGTTGGAAACCCAAGTAGAATGTTTGATGGGCTTGATAATGTTCTTCATGCATATTGGGTTCTGGAGTAGGATTTATTAGTCTTTCTTTCTATTTGAAGGGTTTTGCATCAGGATTTAGTGGGATTTAATGTTGAAATAGGTCTTCTCTATATGCTTTAAGGTCATCATATGACCATGCAAAAGCATGATTATATTTTCTCAACAATGTGATCAACATCTTTCTAATTATAGGGCTTATCTTCTTTCCAATGTACACCTTTTTTGGAGCCAATTCAGTCCCAAGATTAAAAAATTAAATGTCTTCCCTTCTTATTGGTGTTTGCTTCATAGCAGCTCTATCATTCCCATCGAATACCCCTTCTAATGCCACTAATCCTTTAGGGATCTTATTTGTTTTTAGTTGCACTACTTCTTGGCCAAACATAGTTTTTTTACCATCCACTTCTTCAAAAAATGGTTTGAAATTAATTTCTTGAGCCTCATACTAATCAATGCAGTGTAAGAACTTGATCAGATCCATGTCATCATTGAAGACCTACCAATTATAAATGTTATCAGGAGTTTCAAGTCTAGTATTGAGTTCTACTTGTGAGATACCTACTAAGGTAATGTCACCCATTTTCAAGGCCACATTTTCCAAGAAGTCAGCCATTAATTTTTTTGATCTATCCACCTAGTCAATGGAGAAGGCATCAAAGAGTTCTATGGTATCCCGCACTGTATTTTTTTATTTCTTCAATCATTTGTTTTTTGTAGAATACTTTGACCTTACTTGTGAAAAAACCAAATTTGAATCTCCAAAAATGATTAATACCTGATCCCATGCTTTGTGGAAATGTTTAAACCTAGTAACAATGCCTTGTACTCTACTATGTTATTTGTGCATTCAAATTTTAGCAAAAATGAGTACTTAAATGTTGTTCCATTTGGTGAAATGAAAATAATCCCAGCTCCATCAAAATACATTTTCCACATGCCTTGTTTTTTTTGAGAAACATCTCCAACAATTAGATTTGTGTTTAACAATTTAGGGTTTGAATGTGTTGGAACTATAAAATTGTGATGATTTTACATGTTGTTCATACTCATAATTTTCCAAATAAGTCCTACCACGAGCATATTTTCCCCATATTTGGCCATGTAGTCCCATAAAATTATCTAGGTTTGAAGTATTTCACACTATAGTCCATATCGACATGAGATTATCAAGGTCTCCCTCACCCATAATGCATTCTTGTTAATATACGTCTGTTATTTCCTATCGGCAAGACCTCAGGGATGTCATAGTGATTGGAATTCACATGCAGGTACCTATCAGCAGGACATTTTCATTGTCTCAGTGACTCAAAAGGATTATTTTTGGCCAGACAAAGACTTTGGGGTGAGGTCTTATCGATTGCATTATGTCTCAGTGACTAGCACATAGAACGATGTATCGGTAGGAGTTATGTCTTCGGTATGTGGTCTCACCAAATGGGTCGTGTCTCATCGACCATGTGCACGTGGACATACTTTGGCCAAAATCAATGGTATTCAACATGAGGTCTCGGTGAACTCTTATTGTCTCACCGACTAGCGTGGAATGAAGAAATATTTTAGCAAGAGTTATGTCTTCGGAGTATGGTCTTGGCGAGTGGCTCCAGTCTTGCCGACAATACACAAAAGGGATTTTATCAAAAGATTTTCGGGATGAGCTCTTAGCAAATGGCACCGGTCTTGCCAACAACGTGAAGGGATTCAATCATTGGTTTTTGGTGTGAATTTATATAGTCTTGCCGATCTAAAATGTCACACCAAAGTATTGTTGCATCGGTGTGAGAGTGATATTGTCACAGCAATAAAAAGTGAACTCAAGGTGTATCTCGGTGAGAAATAATATGATCTATGGAATTTCTCCCCGACATCACAAGGTCACAGTGAAACACAAAAAATAAAAGGATATCTATTGATGAGACATTTGACTTTGGCATGACTATGGGATGTTTCAGTGAGTGTTTGGTGCATATTAAATGAAACCCGAATACTATTGGTCGCCGACATGGGATTACGAAGTGATGTGTCTCTTCAGATGCAAATGTATAAATATCCATTTGTGATTGTAAAATAAGAAATTAGAAGAGATTAGATTAGATACAGTAGATAGAGTTGATAATATACAGTTGGATAAAATTTCCACAGAGCAGAGACTATGGTTGCATGATTTCAAAATGGAGATATTTATGAAAATCAGTTGATGTGGCTGCATATTTCTGGTGTCAATTGTCTGTTGAATTTATTGAAAGTATTACTAAAGTTGTCTCCATGATTGATGCTTTTGGTTATTTAAATTGATGTAACAAGTTTATATTGATCTATCGGTGCATTTGTTGTATCTATGTGTTAATTGATTGGTTCTTTCAAGAAAAGATTAAATCCTTTTGGTTGATCGATAATTAGGAAGTTCATCTAGATCATTAAGAAGAGCTTAGTAATCACAATCTTGCATGTTTATACAAGTTATAAACAAAACATATGCCAAAAAATTTGAGTGTTCTCCAGTAAGTTGCCCATTTCTATTTCATTTGACTCCGCATACCCAATAAGGCACTAGTCTTGCATTTTTCACCATTTAGATTCATTCATCTTTTTTACATCTGTTAACTGAGCATATTAGGATTTAGTTTTGAATATTTCTATACAATATATACCAAATTTATTTATTTGCCACTTCCATCTGCCATCGTGGACAAATCACTGCAAGAGAGAAGATCATAAGTCAAGTCTGCCCAATTCATATAGGTACACCCACCTAGGTCTAGCAGCACCTAAAGAGTAGAAAGCTTAAACCATTTGGCTTTGTTTGTTACCCTAAAACATACCAAGAGATTGGCAACTTCTTGAGGTATTCTTACCTGTGTTTTTGAGAGCTAACAAATTGAGGTGACTATACGCTAGGGACAAATCAATTAGGAATCGGTGTAATCATGGAGTCCCGAAACCTTATCTGAACTCCCTTTGGGAATAACAAGTAACAAATTTTCTCACTTTCAAGAAAGTGAGTGGCAACTTTGATAAAAACACTTCAACATGAATGGTAGAAGATCTCAATATAGGGGAGGTCATACTGGGGCTCTTGCTGGCAGTAGTAAGTGGACACACAAAGATGATAGGGTTGATAAGGGTAAAAGGATAAGTGAGGACATGTGCATGATGAATAAAGACAAATCATCAATACCACATGGTGAAACATATGACCATTATGATACATGGAGAGATAATTCAAGTGCAAAACCTTGTACCCCAGAAGATCAAGAAAACCTTTTTCAATTCTCGAAGCTTGGTGAGTTTAGAGAAATTTGAACTTATTTGAGCAGATCAAAACCAACAGAATATGATCTAAAAATGGAGGGTAATTAGAATGGACCTATTGATAATGAAACTCCTCAAGATGATTATGAATCTTTAACTTATGAAGAAGTAAAAGCATAGTTTGAATCTCAAAGAAAGGAAAGAGAAGAACAGGAGAAAGCCCAGATGATACAAGCAATGAGAGACTTCAAACTACAAAAAGCCCAAAATATTGCTCAGACAGCTGATTGCCCCCAAATTATGTACCACATCATAAGCAGGGTAATCATGGTGCAGGGCCTTCTGACCCATCAAAGGCTCCTCACAATCAGATAGGGAATCAATACAGACAGCCAAATCATCCACCTCATATTCCCACATAATATACAAATATGCAGCCACCTCATCATCAACATTATGTACCACATCATCATACACAATTCAATAATCCGATGTACCTATATCAGTATCCACCTAACCCTCCCCCTCACCAGTATACAACAATGATTAGACAGTTTTATTTAGCAAGGTTCCAATTATACCCTTATCCTATGGATGGCAGTTGGAGAGGGTTTGGTGCCCTAAGTTCCTACCGAGGAGTAGTGCAATTTCTCTTGAAGACTATTTGAGGAGTTTCAATGCCTTCATTCCAAGATTTGGATTTACCTTATGAAGATTTACATATGAGGTTATTCATGATGTCGTTTACTGAAGAAGCCAGAGATTGGTTCAATAGCCTAACAACAGCCTCTATTGATTCTCTCCAAATATTTCAGGACCGATTCCTCGAGCAATATGGGAATCAAAGTGCACCTGATGCTGCTCTTCATGAATTGATGCGAATTCAAAAAAATCAGAATGACTCAATTTATGATTTCAACAGAAGATTCAATAAACTGCAGAACAAAATACCTCCTAGATCAAAATTTCCAGACTTTGTGGCATTGAGTGTTTATTTGAATGTGTTTGATCCTAAAACAGGGTATGAACTCCTAAAAACAAGGTATGAATTGGAGAAATATTCCCAAAAGACTTTATCGAAGCTCAAAAGACATCATTAACAATTGAAAATAATAAGGGTTGCCGATAATTGATAAAAGAGACAATCATAGGGTTCCCCAACAAACCAATAATTATCAATACAAATAGGAGAACACATACATGAATGAAAGGCCTAGGCTACATGACATGCCTTATAACACAAACTAGAAAGATGGAAAACCTATAACAGATAGGCCTAGAAGCAAAGAAACTCTTGATCCATTGAGGAAGAAGGGAACCTATATGGTGAATAACAATTATTTCTGCGAAGTCTGTGATAAGCCACATTCCCCAGATTATTGTGTTGTAGCCCAAAGAATGCAAGAGGAAGGAATGTTGATGGGAAACAATGGAGAAAATCACAAAGTGTATTTGACTTCAAACACTTTTCACCATGTGGAAGAGAGGTACTCATCTTCAGAGGATGAAGGTTATGAGTCTCCGATGTTTCAAATCAGAAATACAATGTCCACATGGCTGAATAACAGATCCTTTCTGACTCTAAAGAAGATTATACAAAGCAACATTCTGTTGAAATACCTACTCAATGCAATATGAGGAAACTTAATAAAGAGGAGATAGAGAGATTAACCGCTATCAGCTTTGAAGAAGAAAGAGAAGTATTATTGAGAAATAGACAATAAATGAGAAAGGAAGGTGACTCTCTGTGGGAATCTTTGCGAAAGAGCAAAAGGCTTACACAAAGAACTATGAAAAGCAATAAAAATAAACAACATGATAAAAGTGAACATAAGCTCCGGTCTAAAGGAAGTGAAGGAACTACACAAAAATGCAAAAGCCCTGGATCAACTAAGTAAAAGAGAAAAGGAAGAAAACAAAGGAGAAATGCCAAAACAAAAAGAAAGTGGTTAAAGTGGAGGGTTCTTCTTTTGATTTCACTCAGGCTTTATCATATGTAAAGATGTCTGTTCCACTACTTGAGATGATGAAAATTAAGGAATAGAGACAATGTTGTCCAATTAATAAGTGGGAATGACAGACATGTGAATTCTGAAAGTAAGATGGCCACTAAAACTATCAATAAGCAAGAGAAAGTGAATATCCCAGAAGTATGCCTTAGTAATGCATTATTGAGTCCCCCACAAATTGATCCTTTTTTCACTACATGACTCATAAATAACAAACTAATAAGGAATTGCATGATAGACTCTGGCGCTGCCATAAATATTATGCCAGTAGGAGTTATGAAATAGCTTGGCATGTGGGTTGATACAAATGGAGGCAAGTGCTATGCAATGGATAACCGACCTATTCCTGTGGTGGGTATAATGAGGGATGTTGAAGTCAAGCTTACTGCTTATCCTCAGGTGGCCTACAAAATTGATATAACAGTAATTGACACCCCTCCTCAGTTTGGAATACTTCTATCAAGAAAATGGACAACAATACTTGGTGGAAATGTTCAGTTTGATATGTCATATGCAACAATTCCAGTTAATGGTCAGGAAGTGAAGTTGTACAGAGAACCAAGAATGAACTAGGTTGTTGACTGTGTACCACAAGATCAAATCAATTGTTTTTGTGATGTTGATCTTGGAAGTTTTAAGATAGAGTCAGCCCAACTAGAATTAACCAATAGTGATCCAATTGAGAAGCATGTGGCACAAAACTGCAATGAGGTGTGGAAAATGTATTTTGATGGAGCATGTAGTCAAGAAGGTAATGGGGTTGGGATTGTGTTTGTTTCACCTGAAGGTATTACATTTAAGTATTCATTCATGTTAACATTTGAATGTACAAACAATGTGGCGGAATATGAAGATCCATTGATAGGTTTGAACATAGTTGTGAAACACAAAATCAAGTTGCTAGCTATTCGGGGGGATTCTGAGTTGGTTGTTTCACAAATTAAGTCAAAGTATGCAGCAAAGCATAAAAGACTAAAAAAATAGATGAATTTTGCATGGGACACAATTGAGTTGTTTGATTCCTTCTCAATTGAGTGGATTGATAGGTCAAAAAACATAATGGCAGACTTTCTAGCAAATGTGGCACTGAAAAGAGATGACATTACACTGGCTAGAGTATCACAAATTGAGTTCAAGACAAGGCTTGCTATGGCTGATAACATTTATAGTTGGAAGATCTTTAATGATGATACTGATCTTTTGAAATTCCTCCATTGTATAGACCAATATGAAGCCCAAGAAATTTATTTCAATGCCTTTGTTGAGGAAGTGGATGGGAAGCAAACATTATTTGGGAAGGAGATCTTACAGCTTAAAACAAATAAGCTTCCTAAAGGCTTAGTGGCATTGGAGAGGGTGTATGATGGAAAGGATAGGTCTCTCATGAAGCAAACACTAGTTAAAAGGGAAGATATTGAAGAGATTAACTTGGGAACTGAAATTGCACCAAGAAAGGTGTACATAGGGAAGAAGATAAGCCCTACAATTAGAAGAATGTTGATAGAGTTGCTGAGAAAATATAAACATGTGTTTTCCTAGTCTTATGAAGATCTAAAAGCATACAGGGAAGATTTGTTTCAGCATGAAATACCATTGAAGCCAGATGCTAAGCCATTCATACAAAAGAAAAGACCCATAAATCCAACATTGGAGCCTAAAATGCAAGAAGAATTGGCAAAGCTCAGAGATGGGGGAATCATTGAACCAATCAGACATTCAACGTGGGTCTCAAACTTGGTCCCTGTGAGAAAGAAAAATGGAGATATTAGGATATGTGTAGATTTCAGAAATCTAAACATGGCATCCCTCAAAGATAATTATCCTCTACCCAATATGGAGGCTATATTGCATAAGGTGATAGGGTGTGAGCTGTTGTCTATGATGGATGGGTTCTCAGGGTATAACTAGGTTAAGGTCAAAGAATCTGAGCAATACTAGACAACTTTTACAACTCCTTGGGGGACATATGTATACATGAGAATTCCATTTGGTCTTACAATGCAAGAGCGACCTTCCAAAGAGCTATGGATGTAGCATTTGTAGATTTGATCAATGCTATCATGGTGGTGTATCAAGATGACCTCACTGCTTACTCAAAGAAGGATGAAGATCATGTTCAACATCTGGAAAAGGTATTTATAAAAGACTTAGAATATGGTATAGTTTGAACCCTAAGAAGTGTCATTTTGCAGTCACAGAAGGTATGCTCTTGGGACATATTGTTTCAAAAGAAGGGATTAAGATAGATCCGAGAGGGTTGAAGCCATTGATAAAATTACTATCCCTAAAACTATCAAGGCTATACAATCATTCTTTGGACAGATTAATTTTGTTAGGAGATTTGTTTCTAACTTTGTTGAGATCATTAAACCCATATCAAAAATGTTGAGGAAAGGAAAAAAATAGAATGGACTGCAGAGGCTTTGGAAGCTTTTATATCGATCAAAAGGGCCATCAAGGAGGCTCATGTCCTTAAGTCTCTAGATTTTGTAAAGCCTTTTCAGATATTTTCATTTGCCTCAATGCACACTATTGATGCTGCCATGTTACAGAGGAATGAGGATGGTCTTGAGCAGCCTGTGTCTTTCTTACGTAAGTCATTATAGGGGTCTGAATTAAAGTATGATATAATGGAAAAATAGTCATTTGCACTAGTGAAAGCTGTAAAAGCTTTCAGGCCATATCTTGTTGGAGCAAAGGTGGTTGCTTATGTCCCTCATGCAGCGGTCAAAGATATTATGACACAGTCTGAAGTAACAGGAAAAAGATGCAAATGGATTAATAAAATCCAAGAGTTTGACATGGAGATACAAATTACTAAACTAGTAAGAGGTCAGGGCTTGGCTAAGTTGATGGCAGAAGTGAATATTGAAGCAAACCGAATTTGCAATGTAGAAGAAGAGATTGCAATTACGAGCATTGAGCATACTCCATGGTATGCAGATATCATGCATTATCTTAAATACATGAGGTGTCTAGAGGAATTGAGTAATAGCCAGAAGAGAACTTTGAAGTTGCAAGCATCTAAGTATGTCTTCATGGATGGAGATATGTTTTGGAAGAATAGGGATGGTATACTATTTTTATGTCTGGATGAATCACAAGCTAGGCATGTCTTAAGTGAAATGCATGAAGGAGTTTGTGGAGGACATTACTCAGCAAAGACAACTGCACATAAAATTTTCAAGGCAGGTTATTACTGGCCAAATGTTTTTAATGACTCTTTTACATATGTAAGAAAATGTGAGGCCTACTAGAAGTTCTCTAGAAAATTGAAGTATTAGGGAGCTTTTCCACTTTGACCCTTGTAGGTTGATGCCCCTTTTCATCAATGGGGAATTGATTTCATTGGAGAGATACAAGAAAAATTAAGTGGTGGACATGGGTGGATACTGGTGGCCACTGATTATTTTACCAAATGGGTTGAAGCAATCCCAACTAAATAGGATACAAGTAGAGTTGTGACAAATTTTCTAATGGAGAACATCATTACCAGAATTGGTACACCAATAAGATTGATCGCTGACAATGGGATGTGTTTTAGATTAGATGAATTCAGAAATTTTTGTAGCACATATGGCATTACCATTTCTTATGCAGCCCCTTACCATTCACAAGCTAATGGTCAAGAAAAGTCTAGCAATAAAAGTCTCCTAAAGATTATAAGAAGGATGTTGGGTCAGAACAAGAAAGCTTGGGATTCAAAATTAAAATTGGTTGTTTGGGCTGACAGAATCACTATTAAAAAGGAAATTGGAAAATGCCCATTCGAATTGGTGTATGGAACACAAGCTAGGATGCCCTTACAGAATTTGTTACCACTCTACAAGTTTGTCCTTCAGGAAGATTTGGATATTCTAGAACCTATGGAGGAAAGAATGGAGCAACTAGCTGAACTTGATGAAATAAGGAGAGTTGCCCAAAATCAAAACATAAAGTTACAAACATAGATGAAGTATCTATTTGATAAAAAGGAAAAAGATAGAAAATTTGAGGAAAATGATTTGGTACTAGTGTGGAACGCAAGGTGTCAAGAGAAGGGCAAGCATGGGAAATTTGAAGCCTTGTGGCTAGGACCTTTTGTGGTTGTTGGAAAGAAAGGTGAAGATTCATACTATCTACAAAATATGGCTGGTGAAGATCAGGAATTGCCTATACATGGGCAATTTTTGAAGCATTTTTTCTCTTAAACAATATAGAGGATTAAGGGTTGCCAGTGCATGGAAAATCCTTAACAATCCTCTCAAAATTCTATCTTCCATGCACAGTAGTCTAGGAACTAAAAGAAACAAGACTTGCGAGTACGTGGACAATCCTGATTTTCCTTCTTTCAAATAAAATTTTCCATGTACAATAGTGTAGGGTCACATTCATTCCCATTCATTCCATTTTGCTCACATAATCCATCACCTTAAGTTTAGTCTGCTCATCTAATGATCTGGATCCTTGCAATGATTTCACAACCATTCATCCCCAGATGGAGCCACTGTTGGAACTATAAAATTTTGATGATTTTACATGTTGTTCATACTCATAATTTTCCAAATAAGTCCTACCATGAGCATATTTTCCCCATATTTGGCCATGTAGTCCCATAAAATTATCTAGGTCTGAAGTATTTCACACTATAGTCCATATTAGCATGAGATTATCAAGGTCTCCCCGACCCATAATGCATTCTTGTTAATATACATCTGTTATTGCCTATCGACAAGACCTCAGGGATGTCATAGCAATTGGAATTCACATGCAGGTACTTATCGGCAGGACATTTTCATTGTCTCAGTGACTCAAAAGGATTATTTTCGGCCAGACAAAGACTTCAGGGTGAGGTCTTACCGATTGCATTATGTCTCAGTGACTAGCACATAGAACGATGTATCGACAGGAGTTATGTCTTCAGTATGTGGTCTCACCGAATGGGTCGTGTCTCACCGACCATGTGCACATGGACATACTTCAGCCAAAATTAATGGTATTCGGCATGAGGTCTCGAAAAACTCTTATTGTCTCACCAACTAGCGCGGAATGAAGAAATACTTCGGCAAGAGTTATGTCTTCGGAGTATGGTCTTGGCGAGTGGCTCCAGTCTTGCTGACAATACACAAAAGGGATTTTATCAAAATATTTTTGGGGTGAGCTTTCAGCAAATGGCATCAGTCTTGCCGACAGCACGAAGGGATTCAATCAATGGTTTAAGGCGTGAAGTTATATAGTCTTACCAATCTAAAATGTCACACCGAAGTATTGTTGCATCGGTGTGAGTGATATTGTCATGGCGATCAAAAGTGAACTCAAGGTGTATCTCGGCGAGAAATAATATGATTTGTGGAATGTCTCCCTGACATCACAAGGTCACAGAGAAACAAAAAAAATCAAAGGATATCTGTCGATGAGACATTTGACTTCAGCATGACTATGAGATGTCTCAGTGAGTGTTTGGCACATGTTAAATGAAACTTGAATACTATTGCTCGCTGACATGGGATTAGGAAGTGATGTGTCTCTTTAGATGAAAATGTATAAATATCCATTTGCGATTGTAAAATAAGACATTAGAAGAGATTAGATACAGTAGATAGGGTAGATAATATACAGTTGGATAAAATTTCCACAGAGCAGAGACTATGGCTGCATGATTTCAAAATGGAGATATTTATGAAATCAGTTGATGTGGTTGCATATTTTAGGTGTCAACTGTCTGTTGAATTTATTGAAAGTATTACTAAAGTTTTCTCCATGATTGATTCTTTCTGGTTATTTAAATTGATGTAACGAGTTTATATTCAGTTTATCAGTGCACATTTGTTGTATCTGTGTGGTTAATTGATTGGTTCTTTCAAGAAAAGATTAAATCCTTTTGGTTGATCATAGTAATCAGGGAAGTTCATCTAGATCATTAAGAAGAGCTTAGTAATTATGGTCTTGCATGTTTATACAAGTTGTAAATAAAACATATGCCAAACAATTTGAGTGTTCTCCTCAAATAAGTTTCCCATTTCTATTTCATTTGACTCTACATACCCAATAAGGCACTAGTCTCTGCATTTTTCACCATTTAGATTCCTTCATCTTTTTTACATCTATTAACTGAGCATATTATGATTTAGTTTTGAATATTTCTATACAATATATACCAAATTTAATTTAATTTGTCCATTTCCATTTTCCATCGTGGACAAATCACTACAAGAGAGTAGATCATAAGTCAAGTCTGCCCAATTCATATAGGTACACCCGCCTAGGTCTAGCAGCACCTAAAGAGTAGAAAGCTTAAACCATTTGGCTTTGTTTGTTACCCTGAAACATACCAAGAGATTGGCAACTTCTTGAGGTATTCTTACCAGCATTTTGACAACTAATAGAATGCTCTTGATTCTAAAACTCCCAAGATCCACATCACAAAAGAAATTCATTTGACTAGGGTCAAAGAGATCAATGACATGTTATGATCTAGGCTCTTTCTACAAATTGACTTCTCTTCCATTCACAAGTATTGTGGCATAATATATATCTAGTTGGACATTTCCACCTACTGGGGTAGTCCATTGTCTAGATAATAATATTCCATAGTAAGGGGGAGTGTCCACCACAATGATTTTTGTTTTATATGTCACCTTAGGATATGATGCTAATTTTAATTCTATGTCCCATCTTCATCTAAGTTAGTACTTTGGTAATGTCGAATGAAGGGGCAGTCATCCCTGTTCAATCTTCTCTATTTGAGCAACCCTCTTCCCCTCATTCTGAACTTTGTCATTATTTGGTTTTCTTTCAAATTCAACATTTACATCCTCCTTCTAAGCCATCTTCTAAGGATATTTTTGTTTCACCCTTCTTTTGGTGAAATGAGACCTTGTCCTTGTTCTTCTATTCTTTTATAAACAGGCCTTTAGGTGTTCCTTGGTCTACATCTACAAGTTTACTTCTTAGGTTGTATCTATTATTTTTTTCTTCAACCACAACTTTTGTTGTTATGGGCCTCTTCTCTTCTTCTATTGGTGTTCTCAACTGAAACTATGGTGTTGTATTGTATGCATAGGCGACTTCTTGTGTATTTTCTTCCAATTCAAAGAACACTTCATATTCCATATTAACATTGTTTTTCTGATTGTTGACATCGTATTCACACCCATCCCTAGAGGATGAGTATCCATCATGAGTTTAATGGGACCTCCATCTCAACATATTCACATTGTGTCCATCTTTGTCTTGTTCTTGTGACCATGCATCTTCCTAGCAAGTTTGAGCTACCACACAGTGTTTTGGGACATGAGGCCTATGACATGGTGGACACCATGGTGTAGTATACACTACATGTGCTCCATGTTTTTTCAAAGGATCCAAAGTATCTTTCCAATTTGGCTTACCCACTAGCCATCCATCCTTCCAAGTGGTGTTATAGGGCATATCATGCAGTCTTGGCCTTTCATCCCTGTACTGGTTCTCTTGTCTATTTTGGTGATTATTAGGATTTTGTGGAATCCTAAGGTTATCTCTTTTTCCAATTATGCCGATAGCTTTCCTATTATTTTCAATGGTTATATCAACCTTTTCTGCTTCAACCAAGCTACTAGTACATCTTTTTCTAAGCTCATACCATGTTTTAGGATCAAAGGCTCTCAAATAGATACTTAAAGTTGTTGAGTCAACTAGTTTAGATCCATGTGGTATCTTGTTGTTAATCTTGGAGAACCTTTGATTAAAGTAAAAAAAAAATCATTATAATGTTTTTGAATGCTTATTAACTCATGTAAGGAAAATTCAGGAGCACATCTATTAACATATTGCTCTAGGAATTGACTTTTGAAGTCTGTTGTAGAGGTAATTGAGGCATTTGGTAAGCTGTTGAACCAGTCCCTTGCTTCTTTAGTCAAAGACATCATGAATAGCCTCATGAGGACATCTTCCTATTCCATTCATAAGTATTGAATGAAAGCATCAAATTTTCTTACATGTTCCTTTGTTGTAGTTGCATTATTCCTTGTGAATTTAAGGATGGCATTTCTCAAGTTAGTATCCATGAGGTATGGGTATAATGGATATCTGGCCAGGTCAAATTGTCTACTCATACTTGTAGGATTCTATGGATAAGGATTCTGAGGTGGTGGATTGGGGTAATAATGGAATCCATGTTGTGGTTGGTGTACATTTTATTGGATGTTCTAGTGAGGATATACATTTTGCTATGGCACATGATGTTGATAGTGTGGAACATGTTGTTATCTTGGTGGTGGGTGAGATTGTGGAATGTTGTTGGTGTTTTGTGATTAAGAATTTTTTGGTGGCACATTATGTTGCATTGATTTGGTTTCCTAGCTATGTTGTGAGATGCTTTTGAAGTAGTTGGGACACTTGCATTCTGAGATGACCCATGTGGATTGATGTTACCCCCTTGCTTATGGGAAGGGACATATTTTGGTGTCTTTGATGGATGAATATTCATCTGGGACAGTTGTTGGTGCAGCTCTTTACTTTCTTTTATCAACTATTGTCACCTCATAACTTCTTCCCTCTATCTTTCCACATGCTCTTTCAACTCTCGAGTGGTCATTTTGTCATAATTCTCATCAAGGGTAGAGTGATCCATGAATCCATATTGGGTCTCTTCTCCTTGCTATGATGAAAATAATTGGTCATACTCATTTTTTCTTTGAATTCTTTCTTCATCTACATGTGCAAGGAATTCATTCTCCTATTGAGGATTTGGCTTGAAATTGAGAATGATGTCAGTTAGAGTATTTTGTTCAAGTGGCATTGAATGGTGTCATTCATCAATGTGAAAAGGACTATTATGCACTATGAAAGGCTACTATGAGTTATTCCCCTTATCTCCACACATGACATCTAATTGATTAGATTCCACTACATTCCTATTTGTGTCAATCTTTGAAGGAGTGTATCCATGCTTTTCTGTCCACCTACCATTGTTCTTCTTTGGAATTTCTTGGTGCAGAGATCTCCTACCATTCATTTCATAGGATGCTTTGATGCTTTGAACTCTAGGGTTTTTTCTTCTTGGTGTGTATTTTAATTTCTTAGTCATGCAATCATTCCCAAAAACTTCTGATAGAGTCATCACCCACTTTTATGAAGAGAAATAAAAGTTTACAATATTTTATGCTTCTTCCTAGCAGATTCTTTGATGACTTATACAATGAAATAGTTTTGAATGACTCTATGATGAATTTTTCCAAGGTGCAGATCTACTTAGTTTCTCCCCAATGGATTCACCAATTTGTTAGATGCGTGACTTGAATGGGGAGTGCAAATGACACAATTATGAACCTTCAGTTGAACACCAATTTCAAAAATTTATTGACTCTTTAAATGGATAGGCTGGAACTAATTTTTTATTGAGTTTGTCCCTAGTAGAGTTGCTAATCTATTAGGTATCAAAAATGCAGGTTTTTAAACCATAAGAGGGTGCCAATCTCTTAGTATGTTTTTGGCTAACAAACAGGGAAAATATGATTGATAACACCCTACTCTTTAGGCTCTACTAAACCTAGGTGGGTGTAATTGAATGATAAGGTAGATTTGAAGGTTTAAATATGGTCTCAGATTTTGGCAATCTACCCACAATGGCATGTGGGAGTGAAATAGATGTAAGGCTAATGATTAATTCCTACTACAAATGTCTTTGAGGATCAAATGTGTGAGTAAAGTTTGTATAAAATATCCTAAGTATGACCAGTGCCTAATCCTATTGGGTGAATGGAGTCAAAAGATGGATGATGATGATGGAGAAAAATATGTAAGATAGCTGTATCTACTTCTCAGCTTAACTCTAACTTGTTGGGCACTTTGGATGTTTGCACCTTGTACAAACATGTAGGTCTATCAATTATTGTACTCTTCTCTATTAATCCCAGTGTTATCCTCCCAAATTAGTGTGATATCATGAAAGGATTTTTAATTCTTAACTCGAGGGAAACCAATCAAAATAACTAGTTTAAAAGGATTTTAATCCCTAGAAGGAACCAATTAAAATGAATTATTTAAAAGGATTTTAATTCACCCTAGCTAGAACCCAATTAAGAAAACCACACAACATTAAATGTGTCTTGAAAAATTGTATAAATATGAATAACTTAGGAAAACTAGTTTGGAGACAACACAACAACATATAAGAATGAACATTAACACAATAGTTGAACACTATAAGTATATTTCCAATTATGAACAGTCTTCTCCTTTATATTACTCCAAAATATATAAATTTATAGCAGTAGTCTTTGAGATGTGGAGATGAATGAGTGGAGTATGATATAATAATACAACCTATCTACTACTAATGATGATGATGGTAATGCTGATTCAAAATTAGGCCTTGGTTTCCCTTTTTACATAGGAAGCAACAAGCTAACAACCCATTACAAAAAGTTATGTCATTTGATAACTAAATCTTGATTAACATAAACATAAAAAATTAGTAGTTTGTCGGTGGATGCACCAAGATCCGTTAGTCTCCATCAAGTTCTCATGATCATCTAATACCTATTCAAGTCTCATGCTCCATGATAATGCACCCACAACTGCCAAGCTTTGGTACCCTATCACTCCCTACTTAACTCGTGCAATGAATAAATTAATCTTCAACAGATGCTCAACATATCCTAGCTTTGCATAGGTTTATGCATTGTTTATGATATCTTTCATTGCATATTCAAGCTCAAAGATTCATCCTAGCTATATATGTGTTTTCATGAGCACCTTATCTTCATCATTAATTTCATCAAGAGCTATCGGTAGATACTGAGCTTTCTCATCCTTCCATACATCCTGGTCTTTTTGATCTATTTCCTCAAAGAAATATGGTAGATCCATACTTAGTAACTGACTGAAGTGAATCAATTCTTATGTCAGTATATTATGGAATATATCATGTGTGTTCATAAGCTCTTGATATTCTTGAAATACATTTTTGTTATCTCCTTTCTTTTCCTTTATCTATAGTCCCACCTCCTTCATTCTATCACATAACCTATTATGTTCTTGTAAAGCCGCATATGTTATATCGTGGATAACCCAAACCTTGTCAGCAAGCTTAATCATATCATCAAACCTCCTACACACTAGTTCTGATGCCATTTCAAATATAGTAGCTTTTAGTTTTTTCTTCAATTCCTCTTGCCCTTTCTAAATCATTTCATATTTATGCTTCCAATATGTAGTCTCTGACATTGATTCAAGCACCTTTCTTTCACATTCAATTAGTTGTGAGTAAGGTCACTAGGAGGAAGGAAATCTATCTTTGTAATTGATCACATCTTGCTTCAACCTATCGTTCTCCTCAATCAATCCCTTATTATCTTTGACTAACTTCTAAATTTAAGGATTGGTTAACTTGGCCACATTCACATTTAGATCAACAGTCTCAATAGGGCCTGTATCCACTACTCTCTATACTAGAAGGTGACCAAAGTTCTTATTATGATTACTACTAAGGTAAGGCCTCCTTCTTGGTGGGTAAAGAACCCAAATCTACAAGGTAGTGTTATTAGGATTATACCCTGATCCAGTGTATATATTATCATTGGCCTCATTTGTCAATTGCAAGGCCCTATTTTTTCCTTTTAGGAAACTATCAAATACTATACCGAGTTGATGTCCCACCCTAGAAGAAGCATGACCCCAACTTCTTGTAGTAATGTTCTTCCTCTTTCAAGAGTCATATTATCCATTTCTCTATCTACCTCATACTAGAGTTCTTTCAAGGCATCCACTTCTTGCTCAATGTTGATTTTTTTAATCTTTTCTCTGATCATTCTTACTTTGTACTCATAGATGAAGGTATTGAACTCAAAGGTTAGAATAAATGTATCATCTACAATGAACTCCTAGCTAGCATGATGTCTCACATCATTAGACAATTCTCACTACTGAATTTGACACCATTTTCCAATGGACGTTTGTTGGTGGTTCGACAAATATTTGTCAGAGTAGTGACGAAATGGTGAAAACATTCTTGTCACTATTTTTTCATTGCACGTCCGATGACGAATTAAACGTCAAAAAAATGGCACAGATTCGTTAATTGTCGGCATCATAAAATGGCTTAGATTTTCGTTGGAATATCGACGAAATGGGCATCAAAAGAACACTAGAATTTCATCAACAGTTCGATGAAATGGGCAAGTATTTACGACAAATCTATCATCACAGCTAAGCAACTTCGTCGAACCTTTTATGTGGTTCATTGGTGATTTACGTTGAAAGTGCGACGAAAAGGGCAAGGAGTTATGATGAAGCCTTTGTCGTAGCTAAACAACTTTGCCAGACCTTTTTCTGTGATTTTTCGGTGGACTTCATCATAATTACGATGAAATGGACAAGGAGTTACGATGAAGCCTTCGTCACAGCTATAGAAACTTCATCGAACCTTTTATGTGATTCGTCGGATGTGTTTGTCAAAATTTTGACAAAACAATGCAATTTTTTTAAAAAAAATATTCGTTGAAATGTACCATCAGTGAGAGATCAATCAAGTCACATCCCTTCGTATTCTCAGGAAATTATTTTATTGGAGCTCTAAAATATTCAAATATTAAGGATTTAATTAGCTATAAGATGGAAAGTTTTTGTTTAGACATAATCCATCATCTTTTACATATCTTTATTCACTTCTAGCGCTTGAGATAAATTTGTGTAAATGAGACAGAAATGTGAATCTTTTATGACAAAGAAAATTCTTAAAAGGAGGGGGGAGAGAGAAAAGGGTAGGGGGTAAGAGAATGCTTGAATGTATAGCAATGTATAACATTTTGATCATTATAACAGTGAAATGAATCTTACGTTTGAAGCATTAATATCATTTACAACAATTATGATCAAGAATGAATGTAAGTAGAGAAACTTTCACTAACTCATTTGACTACAAAATCCGATGAAACTATTAGACGAAATATGTATAATTTGGTGTATTGTCGGGTGCTCATAAAATTTGATGAGTAATTTTCAATTTTTTGAAAGTTTATCCCTGACGTTCGTCGAAATTTTGACGAACCTCACGTTCGTCAAAATGTTGGCTGGCATTTTCATCAAATTTTTGACAAACATGAAAAATAGAAAAAAATCAAATCTTGGCCGACATAAAGAAAATTGAGTTCGTGCTTGATTTATTGCAATAGTGTTTTTCTCTACTTGAGACAATTTGTGGAGAACTAAGGAAGATTTTCTTGTGAAAAATTAGAAAAAGTTCAAGAAGATATCACCAGGTTGAGGGTAGTCATTATCTTTTTGCAGAATTCAGTTGTGAAGTCAGATTTGTAGTTCCAGGTTTGAAAATCATATTTTAAAGCAGCATCTCATCAGATTTCATTTTTAGAGGTTCAGGGTTTTGAGAATTTCATGTCCAAATTTTGTTGTGTGGAATCACCATAAGATCACAACCAAGGAACATATTCTTGTGTCTGTAATTATGTGATCCATAACTCTATTGGTCATGTGGCACAGTTGTGCTATAACAAATACATGATGCATTTATGTGTGACCCAAGTTTAATGTGGCTATGTTGTGATAGAAATGGAGGCACTCATATAATGTAGCTAATTCAGGTTGTAAAATGTAGGTGTCAATCATCATTGGGTTCATTCAGGTTGTCTCAAGTTTAACAGGTTAGGATGTAATTATAGCATGATCGAAGAGTGATTACCTCTTGCTGCAATAAAGATCCTATAACTCTGGTTGATATGCAAAGTGGTTGTATTATATCAATTATGTAGTGCATTCAAGCACAACCCATGTGTAATGGGCTATTATAGAGAGTGATCAAGTTTTTCTAAACCTTATGAATGTTACTTGACATATATTTGCATAATCTCAAATTCCTTCAGAGGCTTTTGAAGTATCAATGTATCCTATATAGGGTTTAGAATGATTTCTTTTAATTAAAAAAATAAATAAATGATGTATTTCCCTGTAATTAGATAATGTGGAGATCTCCTAAATCTACCCCAGCACACTATCCTCTTTGGCACTATATTCATTACTCCAGCTACTAGGGTTTGCATGTGGAATTTTTAATATCTTCATGACCATGGCTTTCAAATAGATCTCAGCCTTTTGCTTTAATCCTTTTCATGGTAAATTTTGAGTTCCATAATCCACCTTCAATATTCTAATAATGGTGTCTTTGGTTAGATCAAGATAGTATGCATATAAAGTAAGTCCTTTTCATAATTGCTTATCGTTCCAAAACCACCACTCATTGTCTTTGCTTAAATGCTACCTCCATAAGCACAATAGCATGTTTTAAAATCATGGTTTGATTGACCATTAAGGTCACCACTTTCATCATGAAGATACAATGAGATTTTTGTCTTCAAACTCAAGGCATTATGCAAGATAACATTGTGAATTGTTTTTTGTGTATGATTTGATTTTCTTGCACATTTACTATTTTGCTAACTTCTTTTAAGACTGGGTATTGCACCCTCAGCTACAATCTCAAACAGCTCACTCACTATCACTTGAAGATTCCTTTCATGAGCATCCTTCTATAAAATCAAACTATGCCCTATAGACTACCTACTTACTACAGGGGACTCATTATTTCATGGTGTTGTAGTTCTTAAGATCCTTCAACCTTATTAAAACTAATTCACAGTACACAAGGTATTATTCAATATTCTCCCATCTTTGATCAGTCTCAAAACACTGCTCAAACATGCAATCCACTACCTCCATTATACATTAATGGCTAAGAAGAAACATTGAAGCTATGATTACCACTGTTACTTCATTTGGACAATCATTCCCTAATTGCATTTTCCTTGTCTAACACTACCAAAAGCATTTGAAAAACCCTTAAGGTTAGCAAGGGGGTAAGGAAACTCACTGTTAAAATCTTCACTTTAATTACTATGCAAGGTTTGAGCTTTATTATCTTATCACTGCTCAACCTCTTTTTGACTGTCACATCTCAAATGACTCTCATTCGTCTTACCGTAGATTGCATTTACAAATGTCACTAAGATACATAGTGTGCTTTTTATTGGCTACACTCTTTAGATTGCAAGATTTTTTTATTACCTACAATGTCTCAATATTTCTAGTATTTCAACCTCACTAATCCACTATAGTTATTGTTTATGTTTCTATGGAGGCCTAGGGTTTGTACCCTAATCATGCTCTTACCAATGCTTTTGTTGTTTTTTATTAGGACTCTCTCAATGTTGAGGGCCCTAAGGATAAGCTCATCATAAGAAGTGACACATTGCATCTTTAACTAAAAAGATAAATGCATATTGACATTAGCAATGATGATTCCGACTTGTTGCTCCTTAGGAATGGGTCACTTGCTCTTACTAGCTCACTACCTCCATCATTGTAGGAAGTTTGCGATCAAGTTCAATATTCTGATTTTAGGAGTCTTAATGGTTGGAAATCATAGTAAAATCAGAATTTAATAAGTTTTGGAATTAGCATTTTAAAGTGTTTTTTTGGGGTCATTAACTTCTAACTATATTCTCTTTTGCAGGGGTGGTTCCATGGAAAAAAATTTCGGTGTAAAATATTGGAATTATTAGATTATGTTACCTGTCTATGAATAAAAATTATTGGAGTGTCAGTTTGATATCTTTTGAAGATCTAAATAGTAAAGCTTGGTAAAAAAAATCATGTCAGATAATATTATTCCAGAACAAAATGAAGAGACACTTGATAGATTGTGGGCTAGATTGAAAAAAAAGGGTGATGAGAAATGTTCCTTGCAATAATTGCAAGGGCTTAAAGACGAGACAACTTTTAATCACAACAGCTGAGAAACATTGTAGGAAACATGGTCACATTTAAGGGGGGCATGATTATTGTCCATTGGTAAGTTGTTCATTATATGTGTTTATATTGATTGAATTTGTAAATGTTTATATCATTTTAACATTTTATATATATATAATCACTTGATCATAATCATGGTTTATTTGTGTCTATCATTATTATAAAGGTGGGGCACCCTAGGGAAAATGATATGGATTATCACGGTCCAGAGAATGTGGTTTTGCAAGCGGACAAACATGGAACTGTGAATATCGAAGATGAAGTTAATGATCCTATGGAAGAAGATGATCATGCTCCAGAAAACACAGTTGAAGATGATTGTACGAATACATTGATCCATGACACATTTAGTGGTAGAGCTGATCATGACGATCAAGATGACTTTGATGATGTTCATGATTTACCTGTACTTGAGAAGGCATACGAGCCCCTTTATGAAGGCTCCCAAACAACTCTTTTCTCTACTGTATTGTTGCCATTGAACTTGAAGGTTATGAATGGTTTATCAAACATAGCAATCTCATGGATGTTAAGGTATGTCATATATGTCATTTTTTTTCATCTATTTTAATTTTTGTTAGTTCATCACTAGTAAATAAAGGATGAAATATGTACCATTAATATTATTTATATGAAAAAATTATTTTTTGTTGTAGATTGATTGGTGAATTTTTGTTACCACCATCAAATATTTTACCTCGCTCATATCGATATTTATGTGCCATTATGAAAGATATCAAAATGGAGTATCAAGCAATAGATGCATGTCCCAATGATCATATTATATATCATAAACAACAGGAATTTGCAACAGAATGCCTAGAATGTCATATCAGTAGATATCCAACAGATCAACTAACAAAAAAGGTGCCTCGCAAGGTTCTTCGTTATATTCTCATTATTCCACATATGCAACGATTATTTAGGTGTGAAAACTTAGTGAAATTTATGGATTACCATGCATGGAATAGAAGTGGAGATGACATTCTTCGAATGCCTATGGGTGGTTCTGCATTTAGGGACATGGAGGAAAAATGGCCACACTTTAAAGAAGAACCTCATAATCTCAGGATTTTATTGGGAACAGATGGCGTCAATCCATTTGGAGAGTTGAGATCTATTTACTCAGTGTGGCCTATTTTTGTTATCAACAATAACACTCCTCCATGGATGTCAATAAAAAGGGAGCACATAATGTTGTCAATGATTGTTCAAGGTATTTTTTTACATCAATTTTCTTTAACATAGTAGCATCTCATTTGTCTTATTTGTTGCATAATGAATTATATTTTTTTCATTCAATAGTCATGTACATTAATTTATATATAGTGCAGTAAAATGGTTATAATAATTATGTAATGTTTATGTTCATTCAACTAGGTAAGTACCAAGTTAAAGATATGAATGTTTATATTGAGCCTCTTAACTATGAGTTACTAAAGTTATGAAATGGTGTCACTATGTATGACGTCTCTAGACCAATAGGACAAAGACAATTTCAATTACATGTAATGCTTGTATGGACAATTCATGATGCCCTAGGGCTAACACATTTTTGTGGTATGTTATAACATCTGACTGCACTTTAACAATAATTAATTGATGAAGTAGATATCATGCATAGCTTCTAAATAATTCATTCATTATATATAATTATAAAAATTGACATATTTAATCCAATTATACGGTATGTGCAGATCATGATGGGCCAAAAGTGGCACATATGGTATTTGTAGGGTATGTGGTCGGAGGATCTTTTTTCTACCCAAAAATTGATGAAACTTAATAGACTTTAGAGGAGATTCTCACTCACCAATATAAATTATTCTTTAAATTAAACTTAATAAATACTATTATTCATTTTCTATTAGAATTACTACTAAAGTCCCTCGACGATAGGGTCGATTGAAAAACATCTATACCTTCAAATGATATCACATTTTTGAATCTAAAACATGTGTCACATTATATGCTTCACATACTATAGGATTAAAAAGGAAAAATTAAAATTATGAAGTTTTGACCAAGTTAAGGTGGTCAGACATACGAGTTTTTATATTTTTTTAAGGTTGTAATAAAAAAATCATAATTAATTATTTATTGGGAAAAAAAATTACAAAAAAATATGCATCACATCTAGGCATGAGTCCTCTACTTATATATAAAATATTATAACAAATTATTATCATTTTATTATAGTTAGGGTGGTTAGACAGACACCTACTTCTTATTTTTTCTTTAAAATTTAAGTACTATTATATTGAAATTTCAAATTTTCACCAAATAGATTATATTTATTTTTAAATAAACCTAGTAGTTTAGAAACTACATTCAATTTTCTACATATTCTATTCTTACATATTTGTGAAATAATATAGATAACTTATTCAAATTTTTATGTCAAGTTGCCTAACACTAAATTTTCTAAATGTTTTGCCACTTAAGAGCCTGTTTTTTCCATGATGATCCTACACATACCCATATATGATCTTGCAAGTCTTCAAACAAAGGGAAAATTTGCATGTCCAATTTTTGGTCCAAAAATAAAATCTCGTCATTCAACAAGTTTAGGAAAGCAGGTGTTTGATTAGTATAGTCACTTCCTCCATAGAAATCATAAGTATCAAACTACTAAAAAACATATTTTCAATGGGAAAGAGGAGAATACATCAAAACCATGAAAAATGACACATCGCCTATGGAAGTTGGAATATAATAGAATTAATAGTCAAGTTTATACATCAGATCAAATTGTTTATCTATCATATATGATATGTTTTAAATTTATATTTTTATATTGTGTTGTGTTTATTCATGTTGTAATTGACAATGATTGTCGTTGTTAATTTGTTTAACTTATATGCTTCATGAAGGTCATCAAGGCATTAATGGCCGGCTTCCACAGGGACTAAAAAGTTATCCCAGACAATTTAGTAGGTTGCCCTACTATGAGCAGCTACAAATTGTGCATTTGTTTGATATAATGCATATCATAAATAATATAATAGAAACATTATAGAAAATATTGGATGTAAGGCATGACAAAGAAAAAATTGTCAAAATTTGTAGTGACATTAGGGGAAGCCATTCATGCAATGAAAAATGTCATTCAATTAAATAGCGATGGAGACCAAATTAATATAAGTTCCCTCATTGTGGTTATTAGCAATTGGCAAGCAATGCTATAAAATAATTCATCACGAAAATTTTTTTTTTCCATAGGATTTTGTTGTGAACATAAACAATATAATAACGAAAAGGTGAATTTGGGTGGGGATGGCATGATTGGCATACCTTCATTAAGGTAATTATTCTGGTATATTATATACACTTGTATAATGCATGTACTTTTCAATGTATTGTGTTTACTACTTTTGGAAAAATAATGAAAAGATCATTTTATAATTGTTGCAGTACATTCTACCTATATCTCTCCCAGACAACTTTGACAACAAGTCAAGCAAGTTATATATGATCTTGGAAAATACATGAGGTAAGTAGCAAGATTTGTTCAATTCGTTGTATACATCTTATAATTTCCATTTGTTTTACTTGTTATGTAATATACTATATATTTTTGTTAAATCTCATTAATATATTTGCGCCTTGAATCACTTGTAGATGAATGTAATCTAAAGAAATCTATAAAGAAGATATAAGTTATTAGAAGAGAAAAATTCTTCGTCTAATGTGTGAAATGAAAAAGTGTCTACCTTCAACATTTTTCAATGCACAAGAACACTACCTCATACACCAAGTTGAGGAGATTGAACTATGTGGACCTGTACAAACAAGGTCAATGTGGATGGTTGAGAGGCACTTGAAATTTTTGAAAGCTTTGGTTAGATAAAGAGCACATCCTAAGGGTTCTATGGTGGAGGGATATATGGTATACCAAACCATGGTGTACATTAGTGAATATCTTCCTATGTTTGCAGCAAAGATCCATGTCGATCACATTTGGGATCCCAACTCCATTAACAAATTCGAAGGGGAGTACCTAATGGGGAAAGGTAGATTGAGGAAAGTGAGAGGTAATTATAAGATGGTCAGAGATTAATTGGAATACATTTTACATATGGTTTTTATGTATATTGTACTTATTTAATTTTTAATCCTCAATATACATCAATTATAAATTAAGGTTGTATATTGTGGTATTTAACTAATTATATGTTGTTTGTGAATTTTAAATTTTTTTGATACAGTTGGTTGAGAGTGGGATGCAATACATTTGTACGTCACCAACAATCTTGATTGGATGACGGTATGGATTGAACGATGTCAACAATCTGGTCACGCATTAACACGGGAAGGTGTGGCTTCATTGGTTAAAGAAGCTCGTCGTAATGGAGATTCCAATGTTACACAAAGGGAAATTGATTTAGCATATGGTTTAATAGATTAATAGGTATGTATAAATATATTAATCACCCATATTATTTAATTATTTTCAAGTATATTGATGTATATATATGTTGAGATTGTTTTCTTTGCATACATTCGTCCAAGAATAAATATGTTTATCAACTAACGATATTGCAATAATTTTTACATGTTTGACATATTGCAAGTGAAACACCACAAGGCTATGTGGTGCAATGGTCATAAATTTTGAATCAAAATGTTGGATGACATGAAGAAAACTTGTGATTCTGGTATAACTACAGTCTTTTAGGTGACTAATGTTTCATCTAGAAGCGACATACATCCAAAAGTCTCAGAAAATTGATATTATGGGATTTTGGATGATATACTTAAGTGTGACTTTAAGTCCTTCAGATTAATTTTATTTTTTGTCTTATAGTACAGGCTACGACTGAATGAAAATGATCCTAAGGGAATTGTTATTGAACATGATAATGGATTTACCATGGTTAATACAAGGTTGATCGAGCGAGCTGGAAATGAGCCCTATGTTCTTCCAAGCCAATGTAAGCAGGTATTTTACTCAGAGGTACCAAGTAAATTGGGTTGGTCATTTGTTGTTAGACATGATCCAAACAGAAGGCTGGTAAAGTATAATGTGGTGGAAGAAGAATATACCAAAGAACTAGAAGATGATGTAGATGATGATCGGGATCAATAGTTAGTTGATGATGTCCCTGACGAAGATGTCGAAGAGGAGGAACTAGATCATGATGATGTAGGAATTAATGTTCATGAAGATGATATTAGTGTGGATGATGACATTATCAAAACTGATATCGATGATGATGATGATGATATGACCAATCCTTACAATGTCGAATCTGGATCGGATGATACAGATAAAGAGTTGGATGAAGAAGAAGATCAATGACATTGAAATGTATAAGTTATGTGATTATATTATCTATTTGATATTAATTTCTTGATAGAATTATATTTGAATTATGTGGTTACATAATTAATTCATGATATTTTTAATTTTTATGCCATTACATAATTAATTTAATGATGTACTTTGTAATGTTTGAAAGGTCAAAAAATTAAAAGAATTCAATAGTGATGTTAACAACCTTGAAATTAGTGTGTTTTATGTTTCATGTGATCATAAAATATTAAAAAATTAGTTATAGAGGTGGTTGTTTAGTGATTGACGTGTATGTTGGTTCTTTTTAGAATGTAACTAGGTTTGTCTTCTAATCTACCTATGGAATTTCCAATTCCAATCAAAGGCAGCTTGAAGCACCTGGACCAATTGACGAGGACTTTAAAAGCCTCCTACACTTCAAGCTCTGCAAGACCCGGGAGGGTGATCCCTTAATATGTTTACAACCTCTGCACCATTATTATTAACAACATTAACAATAGTAGATGATATCACTTAATAGCTCAACACGATAAAATAATATCAACTAGAATTGGTTGTTCATAGACAATATCAACTATCTGGAGTGTGAGATAATTAAACACAATCCATTGTATAAGATAGTCAATAATTTAAAATTTGTAGCAAGCTCTACACAAAGACAAACAAATACTAAACTACACTAATAATTACAACTTAGATCAGTGCCATATATCCATTGCAGGAGTCAAATTGATAAGCATCTAGAAGTTTATAATAGATTTAATACATCATATATAAGATCCCTAACAATATTGCATTACAATTTTATCAGTATGCATTCTAACCCAGGACTACTTATCAAATCCTTATACAACACATATCCACCTATAATCTCATTCAAGCATTTTAATTAATTCCTTGAATTAAAGCTAAAATATAATCAAACACACCACAACAGTGAGATGGATAAAACAACCCTTAGTTATTTCATTCAAAGTTCAAATATGCATGTACAATGGAAAGACATGAGCTCAAATTTTCATTTCAACTCAAATGCTAGTACTGTTATACAACATTAAATCTCTATGAACTCAAAACCTGTTATAGAATGACTCAAAACCTAAATTGTATTTCTCTAAAACCATCAGACTTTACAATCCGCTCTGCAACTTCACCTAGAATTGACAAAAAATATCTAACTTGCTAACCCGTACTTCTGGCCTTGAAATCCTTCTTATAGAAAATGAAGGAGCAAACAAGCACCGGCCTAGAAAGTACACTTTTCATCAGTCAATTGGAGCACCTGGTGATATTCCAAAATTTGTTACAATAGCCACCACCTTGAAAAATATTCTTGTTCATCATATTAGCTGAGGAAGTTTGATGCAAAAAACCATAGGAAAACCGCACCAAGAAAGCCGTCAACACAAAACTAGAACCGTTGCAACCGCAATATTTGATCTGCCACTTGTTAGTAGTTCACTCTTTTTACTCCTCCTCAGTCAAATATTTAGTTACCCAATTCTGGTACTCATCATCAGTCGGCCAGTCAAAATTAATTACCTCATCCACCTTGGTATTATAAGGTGTGTATTTTACCGCTACCTGATTCACATCCCTTTCAAAAGATTCCAAAAATGAGCTGGTACTAATAATTTTGTCCATATAGCTCACCAACAAATCATAGTCTGAGTCATCACAAATTGAATTGATTTGATCATTGATGGCCTCACTTGCTTGATCCTGCCATTGTTGAAATGACCTGATTTTCCCTTGCTCATCAATTATATCGGGTAACAATGTGTTACCCCAATCATTGAAATTCTTCACCAACTCCCTAATCTTCCTACTCAAGTCATCTGGTAAGGTCTGAAAATCTTGCAATGATTTTACTAGCACATGAGTTGGCTTTAATGATTGGGGCCTATTATTCATATCAAACCTTGAGGCCTTATACATGATATCTAGATCACTGGCCCTAGGGATCCAATTTTCAATTATTGGTATCACTACTTCCTGATCCCTATCAATATTATTTATTGTTGCTAACAAAAAATAATATAAAGAATGTTTAGATAAAAATTTACTATCAACCATTTCATTTAAATGCCTCAAAATAGTAGTAACAATTTCCTTTTCCTTTAAGAGAGATCCCTCATCACTTTTCTTTAATGATGCCTGCAATTCATCAATTTTTTGCAAGAGCTGCTTCTTTGTAGGATCGACAGAGCACTCTGTTTCTTCTTCAACTTCCTCTAAAGAAAGGGTGAGGACATGATTTTGACTGGGAGATCCTGGTATGGAAATAATTGGAGAAGCAGGAGGCACTGACCCTTATGTGGAAGGTAATGTACTGGTTCCTGGAGCACTTGATGTCTCCCTAATCTGCTTATACCTAAACCTCTCCACTTCAGTTTGCAACTCAACATTTTTCTACTGCATCTTGTTGTACTCTTCAATCAAAAGGTTATATTTTTCTATTAAGCTCTTCCTTTCAACTTCCTCCCTTTTAGTAGTCTATTGGGCCAATTTGGCCACATTCACAGTCAAATTAGTGGCCTTAGTGGTTGAGGTCTCTGAAGCTCTCTTTATTATCAATCCTCCCTTGAAATTTGGATTAATATTAGAAACATCTAGTTTTCTCCCTTGTGGGGCCAATGCCCAAATTAATAGAGTTTCATATTCTTCACTGAAAGCAGAGTTTTGCAATGCTGCCTTGACCTCTTCTTCAAAGTATTGAAAGGGATTCTTAGACTTCATAATAGCATTAAAGGCTACTGCATCTGCAATGTCCCATTTAGGCATAATTAATACACCAGCCTGACTCACCAATTTTCTTCCTTCTTTAGGAGTGATGTTCTTGAATTCTTCCATTAATTCAACTTTTACCTCCTCATCATTCTCCTAGTCTGACTTGTCAGGCTTTAGTTCTCTTCTATGCCTACATTTATCTTGATACTCTTCAAACTTCATCCTCTATACCAATTGCAAGAATACAAGAGTTTTTACAAATGTATTGTCATCTAGAAACTCCTTGCATGCCTCCATTCTTGCATCTTGTACACTTTTACCTTTCATATCTAAATTAGATAAAACTAATTCAGATGGCCTAGGAGGGGAAGGCATACCAACTTGCATGTCTTGATCAATAACAATAATCTCATCTATCAGATCCTCCTGTGGTTGATCAATTATTTGCCTCTTAGGTCTTGGCTCAGATGGTGGTGATAAGGGATTGTCTTCCGGTGATGATTCTAAATCAATCATTTTTATTTCCCTATGCACTTTGAATTTTGGACTTGGTTGTGGAGGCACTTTCATAATCTATTTTCCTTTTCTATCCACTTCTTCTTCATCACTGCTACTATCCTTTTTGCTCTTCTAAATGGGCCACCTTTCCATAGTCTATAATGTTGGCCTTGTTTCAATTGGTCTGGCACCTTGCTCTTGTACACCCATACTCAATTCTAAATTTACCTTTTTTGTCCTCAATGTGCCCATAATTTCCTTGAAGTTTCCCATCAAAAATTCAATTTTCTTATGGTGGGGACTAAAATCCAACAGTGGATCATATTTCAGATCCATTTTGTGCACAACATCTAGTAGCTTACCATAAGATATCCATTTCTCCTTGTTCAACTCCTGTCTATTCAAATAAAATTAATTTCTAATCAAGTCTTCAAGGAAATTGAACTCATGCACAAATTTTCTAGCTTTTATTCTTTGTCTGAAAAGAGCAAAGAAACCCTTAGGATCATGTTGCCACTTTGGTCCACAACTCAAATGGTAATCATGAAAGAAACTGTCAAAATGCATCCACCCTCCCTTTGAAAATACAAAATCAGACACCACTGTATAATCTGGGAAAAATGTTCCCTTACCCCTTCTAGTGAGGTTGTCCTCATGAATACAACCTATCTTCCACATAACTTCTGCAAATCCCACTCTTGGTGGCGCATTGTATGGTAGTATATGAGGGGCTCCCTGAAAACCATATACTCTCAAGACAATGCTGACTGGGTATGGGATAATGTCACCCCAGTTATGGTAAACTTTCAATTTTAGCTTCCTCTCCTTTGGCCTAAGGAAATCATGTAATTCTTTAGGGATCCTAGGTATATTCACTATTAATCAATCCCTTAATCTAGAAGAAAAACAATTATCAAATTGCACATAACTAGTGTTTTCCTTATTACAAGATAAATCTGCAGCCCATATATGTACTGGCAATCTTTTTCCATCAACTGATTGTCTTAATTTCATCCTCTCAGAGAAAAAGGTAGCATTCTTAAACAAAAACATATGCATTAGCATAGAATACCAAAATAATTGAGTGTCGATATCATTGTTTTGTAGCTTTGACAACCCTTCATGCATCCTCTCATCCAAGAAAGAAGCGAAGTCATAGGTCATAGAGAAGTTAGGGTGTTGTATTTGCACCCCCATGAACATATAAGCAATGGGCATTACCGTACCAGGAATGAAACCCAAAATTTGACATAAAGAATATAAAGTGGCCAGGAAACGTTTTGCAAAACAATTTAATTTGAAAGGTTCTTAGTCACTAGGGCTGATATGAAATTTTGAACCTCCTGCCTTAGTCAGATGAGGTGGAAGCAACCTTGCTCTACAAAAATATTTCAGCTTTGCATCCTCCTACTTCATTTCCTCAAGGTTGATAGGAACCAAGTCTTTGCTCGATTTAGTCAAGTCAAAAATATGTTGGACCTCTTCTCTATTAATGCTCAATAGAACCTTTCCATCATTGTCCCTGATTATCTGTGTAACAGGGTCATATCTTGTAGCCACTACCCTAAGCAGGTCTACATCAGGGAATACATTTGGTACCACCAGCTTCTCCATATCATACATCCATCCATTTGAAATAGGGTGAGGAAAATTCCTCTGTCTGTACCATAATCTAAACAATTCCAAGCCAGTGAGGGGAACCCTAGCATCGGCAATGTTGGAGCAATTATACACTAACCCTTCCCCCAGGATTTTCCCTTGCATTAGGACCAATCCCTTCCTCCTATCTTTCGTTGACAAGGGAAATTGATCAAGGAAATCATCATACAGGTTTTGTTTCAAATATTCAATCTAGCTAGAATGTTGCTTGGGTGGTGCCATCTTAGACAAACTAGGGCTTCTTTATAATGTTATAATTCAGATAGCTAGGACTAACCAGAGATAGAAAATTACAGGAGAAAACACTACAATTTTTCACAACTATAATTAAACTATAGCCCTAACACATTCATCAACAAGCTCATAGCACATCTAGCTAATCCTTTCCCAAATTCAAATGCAAAATGACCAGGAGCACATAAAATAAACTCACGGCTCTATTCACAGAACTCCCAAATTATGGCTACAGAAACTCACAATTCTACCTTCGGCTCTAAAACTGCTCCGCAAAATATTTGAATGCTTTGTGATATAGACCAAGCAGGAAAATTTATTTTATTGTCGATCAAATCATGCTAGCAAGTGTCTCATCTGCCATTAAAGCTCAATTTCGCATTGCACGAATGGATCCAGCCATATTTGATGCAGATTTAAATTCGAGCTGTCGATTCTTCAACTTGATCAAATCATCGACAACCACCTTCAAAACAAGCTGACACAATTGGAAACACAGCGATAAGGGGCCCACCTTACCATACACTATGAAGGAATTCCACATGGCGGTTGCCCGCGATATCGCAATCCTAAAAATTCTGATCGCGCGATGGTGGGAAACTGTTGATCCTGAGCATCAATGATCCCATTCCTTTAACACAGTAGCTAGCCATGTCATTAACCTTCGAGCAAATTTTCCAGTGAGATTATAACATATCCATCGATTTAGAACATGTGCGTCTTGAGAACACTTTAGTAATCCGCCCCTTAATACATTTAAAGTTGGCTAGTGTTTCCTTTACTCTTTAGGCTTCATTGGATGTGACACATGGCGCCTACCCGTGATTTTGCAATCAACCCAAGAACCATCGAGGGATGGCAGGGAATGGATCAGATCAAATGGCAGTTGGTCAACGATAGTGCAAATTTGATCCCCTGGATAGGGCATGTGGCACCTGCCCGTGATTTCACGATCCTTCAATTCCTGATCACGAGATGGCAATCACCATTGATATCTACAGGAAATAAATCAATGGCAGCACTAAATCAACCCTTGCAAAATAAAAAATTCATTAAAAGGAGAAGTGGGCATTACTAGGCGGCGACAAACAACAACATAAGTTTTTTTCTAAAAGATGAAACACGGGGCCAACTGAGAATTAGGAAATAAAACCCTATGGAGGAAATAAAGTATTAAAATCAAAGTTGGGTTTTAATTTTAATCTGGTGATGTAAGCGTAAGCCATAAACCCTAGTGGTCATGTCGCTGACGGCTTAGCCAAAGCCTTTCATTAAATACTAACTGTGTAATGTGTAGGTTTTTTAGATTCAAAGATATGGGAGAAGATCTCAATTGTGCCCTGCCAACTCGCAGACCTAAGGTGTCACCCTGTTATTTGGTGCGAGGTTAGCAAAAGGTAGATGTGTGTCTTGATGGAATGTGGGGCCCAATCTCCACTATTGAGCTCATAACTCGTGGTTTTAGATCGACAACCAAGATCAAAAGCTAATGTAAATCTATGTTGTTCCCTGCTAGCTCGCAGGAGGAAGATGAAGGTTGTTAAAAGTCACGAGGTCAACGAGATTGTGATGCATAGCTCCAATCATTCAGTTTGCAAAGTGCATAAGACCAGCCGACATGGTAGTTGGTTTCCGAGATGGATTAATGTTATTGGTCACGAGGAAGGTGAACGATGGTTTGTTGGATGTCAAACCGAGTTAGCCCGAGATAAACCGTTTGATCTGCCAACTCTTCAAGAGATCAGCGGGCAGTATTCAAAGTTGGAAAATGACACATGGTGGTCATTTTATCGTATAACTGGTGAAGCATTAATGAATTATTCCTTGCTTGTGTAGTCACGTCAATCTCAATTTGTGTGAAGATGTTGTTGTTGGCAATCATGAAGGGTGATCTTTGGATTCTCATGCAGCTCTAATTAAATAGTGAGAGTACACATGCCACCAAATTACCATGTTTGCACATGCATTTTTAGTAAGCATTGATGAAGGTTGCCATTACCTCACACAATAAATACAAGATGAATTAACTGCTAATAGTGTCATTCTTGTAGTAGTTAGAGCACTTTGTGGGATGAGTCTAATCAAGTTTGAGTGCTTGTCTAAGAAGAGAAAATGAGTAAGTTAGTAAGGAGGTTTGTTCGTTTGAGCTCACAAAAGCTCAGTCCTGCTATTCAAGAAGGTGCTTTGGTTGACAAGCCCAGGTTTGTGCCCACTAGATGCAGTAGAAGGTTTCATTTCTAGGACATTGTTGCTCAACTAGTAGATGACAAAGGCAAGCAGTCGGTGTGCTCTATTACTAGTGTCGGTAGGAAAATAAGGTATGGGCATGACTCCTCTGGATGCCAACACTCGACTATAGACCTTATGAGCAATAATTTTGATGATGTAACCGAGATCGACTCCAACTACTGTTAGTATTTACCTCTCTTCAACACGGTCTACCCTTTGATGATGAGGAAGTGATAGCTGTGGTGCCATTGGCTGTTAAAACCCCAAGTGGACCGATTGGAACCGTATTGGGCAAGGAAAAGAAACAAGAGGAGGATGAGAGTCTACCATATTGGGTAACAACTAGAAGTGGGCATGTATATCGGGGTCTGAGTGTTGGTAAGGGTAGGGTGGTGGGTAAACAAGAAGCTGTTGTGGTGCCTTCGTGGCAATTTGTGCCTAATTTTTTTGCGTGGATAGCTGGTGCAGGAGCACCTAGGACCTTCAAGGAGCACTTCAAGGATCAAGAGTGTGCAGGGGTCAAGAGGACCTTTCAAGCAAGTCAAAACATCAATTATGACCTTTTGGAGCCTATAATGGCATTTGAGATGAATAAATGTAATGAGAATGTTAAAAGTTATAAGGGTCCTGAAAGGACCATAGGACAAAAGAATCTTGTAAGTGGACCAATAGTGTCCAAGAGGTGTAGGTAGGTTTATGATGTTCTAATTAGATCAATTATGGTTAGATATTAAAGTCTAGATAGCCTTTGGTCAGTATAAATCAATAAAAGGTAAGTTTGTCATTTCAAAATTTTGAATTTCAGTTTAGGTGGGAAAGAGAGTTTTGAGTGTTTTAGAGTTAATAAAGCATTGTAATCCATCCAATTCAGTTGGATCAGTTGGAGAATGGGTTTATAACCCTAAAATATTCATTTGTACAGGGTTGATCAGTTTTTGGGAAGGTACAATATGGACTATTTTTGGAAATAAAGAAAAAACACAGATTTCTTGCATTATTTGGTATCTTTTTGATGAATCACTGATTCCCATTGAAGGTATACATTGTTGGATGCCTTGGTAATTTGAGAGTTCTAATGAAGGAATGATCCATTTCATGGAGTAACTTGACTGAAAACCTATGAAATGGACCACATTTGACATGTACCATAAGAAACTAACAAAGAAATATGCAGGGAAGAGGAAAACTAACATGTGCATAGTGAATTAGCAAAGGAAAAGGCATGAAGATGGGCCCTAGGGTATAGCAGTGAAGGATCTACCTTAACAAGAGGTATATTTTTTAGTTGCAACAGTTGAGCCATGTTGAATTAATGGTGAAAAGTCAAAATTTAAGACTTGGAAGTGTTTGGAAGTCCTAGTATCAAAAAGCCCTAGTTTTAAGCCAATTTAGGGAGGGTTTTGTATTTGGGCATGTTAAGGGTAACATAGAAGATTAAAAGTCTAAAAATCTTTGGTTTGGGAATTTTTTGGAAGACTATTGAGAGTTTCAAGGCTAGGGGACAAATTTAAAGAGGGGTTGTTTTGAAAAATAGGGCTAATTAGGCCTAGTTTTGAGGAAACAGCAGGGTTTGAAGAAAGATTGTCTGAAACAAGTGATGCCAAGGAGTTGACATGATGTTTGTCATCACAAACCACACTTGAAACAACCATTAGATTGGAGGTTCATTTGCAAAGTTTGAAGAAAATGTCAAGAATCCTTCACCAAAGGCCTAATAGGGCTAGAAGGCTACTTGTGGAGCAAAGGTGAGTTTTGTTCAAAATAGAGGGTTAGGGCTTGAAAACCATTTGAGTCAAGTTAGGTTAAGTCCTTTGAGATCATTTCAGTGGTTTGGAACCACAAGGGAAGCAAATAAGTTATGAATGCAAAGTTGAGGCCTTATCTTCAGGTTGGTGTCTAGTTGAAAGGTTGTGAGTGAACCATTGTTAGTCTGGTAACTTGGAGTTTGTTTCAAGATCCCTAACCCTCTGCATCAATAGCGAGAAAGGGGTTTTTGATGAAAATTTGTGTTCCCTTTTTCTTTTAGCTTTCCCCAGTTCATGCACTATGTTTTGTAGATTCAACATGTGGGAAGTTTTGAAATGAAAGTCAAATGCAATGGAGATTGTGTTCAAATAAAAATTTGTGGTGAAATTACATTTGAGCCCGAAGCTTATTGCTGCCTTGTCATATAAAAGGGAATTCAAGGCTCATTTGTAGGGAGAGAACTGATGAAAAGCTCTAGCTAGCTTTTGAGTTGAATATATGGGTAGAAAGATATATGTCCTCTGATAAGGAAGTGATATCTATGGTGCCATTGGTTGTTAAAACCCCAAGCAGACGGAATAGAATAGATAGCCTGTTTTGAGTTTTAGATTAATATATGCAAATTATCTTAAATTGTATGCAAATATGACTTATAAGCATGAATAAACGTATAATTCTAATATATTTTCTCTCCTTATGTGGATTTGAGTGAATTTTGAATGAAATGTTAATGATTTTGTCATTCTTCTTTTGAGAATTTGTTCAATTGTGTGTCTATGTTTTTGCTTTGATTCAAGAAAATCAATTAAATGCTTAAATGGAGTCATAAGTTTACAATTATTTACAAAGGATTTGATAAGTAGTAATATATCAGAGAATTGAGCTCCATAATGCAAGGTATTATATGAGTAGTCCATTCTATTAAATTCTTGGGTCATTTCTGCTAATGGTAAATGGGTAACTAAATATTTAACTGACAAAGAATAAAAGAATAATATGTAAATGGATCACTCACTCACTCCCTCTTTTTCTCTCCCCTCATCCCTAAACCCTTAACCCTTAAACTCTAAACCCTTAATATTAGGTCATGTTTATTAAACATTATAAAAGTATAAATTTTTGGAGTTCTATTAGGAATTGAATGATAAATGACGATGAATGGGAAAATCTAAGGCACTTTAATATTTTCAACTAAAAATTTAGAGTTCAATTAGGATTAGTGTTCACTTAGGGTTAGGTTTAGGGTTCAATTAATGTTCAATTTGGGTTAGGATTGAGAATGAGGTTGTGGTTTAATTAAGGTTATGAATTCAATAAGAGTTTAAATAGGGTTAAGGTTAAGGTTAGGGTTGGGGTTAAGGTTCAATTAGGATAAGAATCAGTGTTAGGGTTAGGATTAGAGTTCAACTGTAGTTCAAAGTTAGAGTTATGGTGCAATTAGGACTAGTGTTCAATAAATGTTCAATTAGGGTTAATACTTAATTAAGGTTAGTTTTGAAGTTCAATTAGGGTTTGGGTTCGGTTTGATTAGAGTTAGGTTTAGGGTTACCTAGGTTAGGGGTAGAATTTAATTATGCTTATTGGTCAATTACAATTAGATCTAGTGTTCAATTAGGGTAAGGGTTAGAGTCCAAATAGGGTTTGAGTTTAACTAGGGTTAGGATTAGAATAGAATAAAGAATTTGTGTTTAATTATGATATCTAGAATTTAGTATAATTTTAAAAAATGAAATGATTTGGACACAGAAAAAAATAGAAAAGTTGAGTTTATATAGATCTTATTTATTAATTTATTCTAAAATTCTAAGTAATAATTATTTAATTAATTTAATATTTAATTTAATTTAATTTAATTTAATTGTATTAGATAATTAGTAAAACTAAATAGATAATAAATATTTTATGGATTTTAAAAATTAGAAGGGTTAGGATTATAATTCTATAACTAAAAGTAATTATAATCTTGTCTTTCATGTTGTGCTGCAAATGCTACTAGCATATATATATTATTTATTAATATATACAAAATATGCCAAGAGATATCTTTGTCGAGGCACCTATTTTATAATAGTTCAACTATTGGTCCATTTTTGTTCAATATAAGTTGTATTTTAAATCATTATGTGTTGTTTTTATAACAACAAATAGATTTTTTGTGTTCAACTATTAGTCCATATGTGTTGAATATAAAAGGTAGAGATATCAAAGATTTATGGTTATCAATAAGTATTTGGTCCACTTAGGTTGTATATTAATTTTAATTTAAATAAAAATATCATATTCTACAAGCAACAAATGATATTTTTTTGGTTCAACTATTGGGGGTTCCATGATTAAGTTTTGGTCGAACCTTTAAAAAGTAAAATTTTAGACACTTCTCAATAGATCTGCCGATGTGGGGAGTTGCATGATGAGTTGTGCCTCCAAACCTTAGTTATATATAAATAAGAGAACGGTACTACATTTAAAAAGAAATTAAGGTTCTATAATATTCCAGCCAATTGCTACATGCTCAGAAAGTTATCATGCATGACTACTGGGCCCTCTCCCCTAAAGCAATAAGGGGACATCACTAGGTCGACGACAAACAATGACATAAGTTGTTTTAACGAGGGAACAAAGGACCAAAAAAATACTTAGGAAAAATAAAGTCAGGTAAAGGAAATAAAATAATAAAACAAAAGAGGGCCCAACCTAGACAAAGTGATGGGGCTTAAGTCATTTTAAAGCCTTCCCAAAAAGTAACAGCCAAATAGATCCCATCTAAGGTGTAAGATGACCACTAGGGTTTTACATGAAGATGAAGGTAAAACACCAACCTTAGGCTTTTCCCAAACACCATAGATGACCAGAGACACAAGGAAGGATAAAATAAAACACAGAGAACAAAACTTTGAAGTTCCATTACTACCCATAACCCTAAACCCTAAACCATTAATCCTTAACCCTTAAACCCCAAACCCTTAAACCCTCTACCCTCTCTCTCTCTCTCAAGTCTCTCCCTCCTACCCCCTCTCCCTCTCGTAGGTCTCTCTCTCAAGTCTCTCCCTCCTACCCCTTCTCCCTCTCTTAGGTCTTTCTCTCACTCACTCACTCCCTCTATCTCTATCCCATCCACCCTTAACCTTAAACCCTTAAACCATCTACCCTTTACCCTTAACCCTCCCTCCCTCTATCTCTCTCTCGTTAACCCTAAACCCTTAAACCCTCTACCCTCTACCCTTAATCCTCCCTTCCTTTATCTCTCTCTCTCTCTTTCTCAAGTCTCTCACTCCTAGCATGATGTAGGAGCATCCAGTGGTGTAAGGGCAATCTTGCATCACCCAAAAATAGTTAAATTTCAAGTTTCTTAGTTTTTGGATGTTTTTACATTTTTGGATATCCTTTTTGTCATAATGAAATTCCCAATTTATGGTTTTTATTTTCTGTTCCTGGGTTGAAAGATATTGCAGTTTTAGTTTCCCAAATTTGCACCTAAAAATCTTCCAAGTTAGATTTGAGGCACTTAGAGTTCCCGGAAATGGCCCCAAAACTTGCTGAAATCAGCATAGAAAATTTTGAGCATGTTATTGACTTCTAGACCTTTCCAACGGTTCAAACAGTTCGCGAATCGGAGTCCCGGATCAAAAGTTATGGCCCCGAGAAGTTGGCGCACTTTTTAGAAGATACAATTGCAAATGCTCTTTCGAAATTTGAACTTCATGTTGTAAATTTTTGGTGCCAAACCGCCTAAACTCAAATTTGAATGTTGTTTTGGCTCCAAACTAATGAGGAGCTCTATTTATGGGCGGGTTTCTAATTTTTGGGTAACTTTTTGGGGACAAGCTCACATATTCTTGAAAGGGTTGATACGTAGGCTATCACGTAGCTTGAATGTGTTGTAGGGCAGAGGTTGAGATCCTCTGCATGTAAGAAGCTCCATTTTCTGAATAATAAAATTTCTCTTGTTTGTGGGTTATTTTCTAAGTCTCGGGCTGTGCCCTCATCAAGTGGTATCAGAGCTGGTTTTCTTGAATGTGTGAACAGATCGCTGATCATGAGGTAGTTTGCACCAGGACTGTGGTTGTGGGTTCAAGATATTTAAGATGCCTCCAAAAGTGATTCCTGGTAGGCGTGGTGGTGCCAGAGGTGGCAGAAATGCTGGTGGAAGAGATCCATTGGCGGCCAAGGGTTTCAGAGCCCTCCAAAGACAAATTGATGCATTGCAAGAACAAATGAGAAGAGGGTTAGACCTGGGAAGGAGAGGAGAAAGTGAAGATGAAGAAGAGGTGGAAGATTCAAACATAGAAGAGGAAGAAGAAGTGATCGATTGAGATCGGATGCGGCTGATAAGGGCCATTTCAAAAATTGGAAAAAGACCCAAAATAGAAGTCCCCATTTATTCTGGAGGTTTAAACCCAAAAGAGTTGATCGAATGGATCAATGAGCTAGAAGAGTATTTTGAGTCTGAAGAAGTAGAGGACCCAGATCAGGTTAAGTATGCAAAAATGAAGCTTAAGGGCCATACCAATATTTGGTGGAAAGAGGTCTAGTTGGAAAGAATTAGAGGAAAAAGGAAGATCAACGAAATTTGGGATCACATGGTAGAGAAACTAAAGAAGCAGTTCATACCAGTGGACTACGAGTTAGATATGTTGAAGAAATTGCAAGGGTTGAAGTAGGGAAGTAGATCTATGAAAGAATATACTGAAGATTTTCACAAGATAATCATCAGAATGAGTCACATAGAGGCCAATAAGGAGAAGGTAGCCCGATATCTTAATGGGTTATGATCGAGCATTCAGGAGGAGTTAAGCCTAGTCAGAATGAGCACCATTGAGGATATGTATCAGTTTGCTCAGAAGGTGGAAGAGAATCTGAACAAAAGATTTGATGGCAAGAAAAAGGGATGAGGAGGTCAAAGCGGACGGGGTAGTGGAAGACCTTCAGGAAGCCGAAATGATGATGAAAAGAAAAGTGAAGATGTGGGTACCAGCCAAAGCCAAAGGAATGACAACTTCTACCACCCTTGTGATCAAAATAGTGGTGATCAAAAAGGTAGAGGATGAGGAAGATCTAGGCCAAGACCTTGAAGAGTTGCACATGTAGATGAGGAAGCTCGATTTGAGCATTCAGATGATGTAGAAAAGGGAGAATCCTTAGTGGTCAGAAGAGCCCTGGTGATTGAAGAGAAGGAGCCAGAACAGAGGAAGAATCTATTTGGCACAAGATGCAAGTGTGAAGACAAATGTTGTGATGTCATTATTGATAGTGGGAGCACCGATAATCTGGTGTCAGAAGAGATGGTTGTGAAGTTGAAGCTGAAAAGGGAGAGGCATCCACATCCATATCGGATTGCCTGGTTGTAGAAAGACCACAAAGTTTTGGTCAGTGAGCAATTCCTAGTAAAGTTCAAGATCAAAAGCTATTGTGATGAGGTACTATGTGATATCATCCGCATGGATGCATGTCACATGTTGTTGGGGAGGCTGTGGCAGTTCGATAGGCGAGCTATACATGATGGCCATGCAAACACTTACTCCCTGATGAAGGATGGAGTCTGCCATAACTTGAAGCCCCTGAAGAAGGATGAATAAAAGGTATGCAGTAGTGCTAGAATTTGTTTTGTTGATGGAAGGAAATTTTTAGAAGGCATGAAGCATGGGTGTATGTGTTATGCATTGATTCCTAGAATGGAAAAGGAAGATAGTGATGGGGTACTAGTAGAAGTTTCTGGGTTATTAAATGAGTTTCAAGAGATTATTTTTGATAATGTACCTAAGGGTTTACCACCAATGAGGAAGATCAGTCATCAGATTGACTTGATTCTTGGAGCCAATTTGCCAAATAAGGCAGCTCATAGAATGACTCCAGTAGAAAACGAGGAGTTGAACAGACAAATTCAAGAGTTGTTGAGAAAGGGTTTGATACGAGAGAGTTTGAGTCCATGTGCAGTACCTACAGTACTAGCACCAAAGAGGGCCTGTACGAGTGGTTAGTCATGCCTTTTGGGCTAACCAATGCACCGAGCACATTCATGTGGCTCATGAATGTAAGTACTAAAAGAATTTAAGGAAGTTTTGTTATTGTGTATTTAGATGATATTTTTATTTTAGTAAGGCGTTGGATGAGCATCGATGCATATTAGGAGAATCTTTGAGAAGTTAAGAAGCTTGTTGATTAATCTAAAAAGTGCAGGACGATGAGGAAATTAGTGTACTTAGGGTTTGTATACCGACCAAAAAAAGGTCTCAAGATGGACCCGAGAGAAGGTGAAGAGCTGATACGGAATGGCCTACCCCAGAGCGCTTCTTAGAGGGTGGGGATCTTTTCATGGTTTGGCTAGTTTTTATAAAAAGTTCATTAGAAACTTCAGTAGTATTTGTGGACCCCTGACTGAAACAATGAGGGGATAGAAAAGAATTCAAATGGAGCAGTGGAGCGACAAAAAGTTTTGAACTGTTGAAGCAGAAGGTGACAGAGCAACCTATTCTAGCCCTCCCAGATTTCAACAAGGTGTTTCAGGTGGATTGTGATACCAGTGGTTGTGCCATTGGAGCAGTGTTGAGTGAAGAAGGTAAGCCCATTGCCTATTTCAGTGAAAAGTTAAATGATGCCAAGAGAAAGTATTTTGTATATGATTAGGAATTTTATGCAATAGTTCAAGCGTGAAATGGAAATTATTTGTTCTTTGAAGAATTTGTTTATATATTGATCATCGGGCCTTTGTAGTACCTAAATAATTAGGAAAATTAAATAAGGAATATGAAATGGGTAGAGTTTTTACTTGAGAGTTATACCTTTATTTTGAAACATAGGAGTGGGAAGTCAAATAGGGTTGCAGATGCCTTAAGTAGGAGGCATACATTGATGACAAAGATGCAGATTGAAGTGGTTGGGTTCAATGAACTCAAGACATTGTGTGCAGAAGATCATGATTTTGCAGAGGCTTGGAAAGCTTGCAAGGAACCTATTACAGTGGACATGACAAGGTGGCTGGATTTCATAATCCAGGATGGCATGTTATTTAAGGGAAGTCAATTGTGTATCCCGAGGAGTTCCATGAAGGAGAACCTGATAAAGGAGAAGCATAGTGGAGGAATGGCAGGAAATTTTGGTCAAGATAAGACCATTGCCATTATCAGTGAGCATTATTATTGGCCTCAATTGTCACAGGATGTGAAGAAGTTTGCACAAAGCTACAGGGTATGTCAGATGGCTAAAGGAGTGAGCCAGAATACAGGCTTATATTAGCCCTTACTTGTACCAGAGAGGCCGTGGGAGGATATAAGTATGGACTTTGTTCTTGGTTTTCCAAGGACACAATGAGGAAATGATTCAGTCTTTGTGGTGGTTGATAGGTTTTCGAAGATGGCACATTTCATTCTATGTCAGAAGTCCCATGATGCAGTCCACATTGCTGACTTGTTCTTCAAAGAGGTGGTGAGGCTACATAGTCTACCAAAGAGTATTGTTTCAGATCGTGACACCAAATTTTTGTGGTACTTGTGGAGGACCTTGTGGATGAAGTTGAAGACAGAGTTGAAGTTTAGTTCTGCACACCATCCACAAATAGATGGGCATACATAGGTTGTTAACATGAGTCTGAGTAACCTACTGAGATGTTTGGTAGGAGATAAACCCAAGGGATGGGACTTGATCTTACCCCAAGCAAAATTTTCTTACAACAATTATGTCAACAAAAGCACTGGTAGATCACCATTCTAGATTGTGTATGGAGGTAGCCCCAGAATAGCTCCAAAATTGAAGAAAATGGACCAAGAGAAGAAAATAAGTGTTGAAGCTGAAGATTTTTCTGAACATATTAAGGATATATATGAGAAGGTAAGAGAACATATTAACAAGATGAATATGCAGTATAAGGCTAAGGCAGATCAAAAGAGGAGGTATAAGGAGTTTCATATTGGTGATGAAGTGATGGTCCACTTGAGGAAAGAAAGGTTTCTAGTGAGATGAAGAATTTTGGTCCCTGTAAAATTTTGAAGAGTCATGATTCAGGGAATGCATATGAGGTAGAGTTGCCAGATGGATTCAACATTTCCCCTGTGTTCAACATTTCAGATTTGAAAGAGTATCATGAAGGTGGCGCAGAGGAAGTACCAATGATGGAACAGTGTGGGATTCCAACACCTACTTCAGAAAAGGAGGAGATTGAAGAAATCCTGGATAGTCGTGTGGGAAGGAGTACCAGGAACAGGCTGTATGAAGAATATCTGGTGAAATGGAAAGGAAGGCCTGTTGAAGATTCATCGTTTCCTAAGGTAGAGGTTGATAGTTT
>VDFB02000015.1:259620333-259631942 GCA_007258455.2 Sequoia sempervirens
CTCCCTATATCTCTATCTATTCATCATTATCTATTTATCTCTCTACCCCTCTCTATCTCTTTGTCTCCCTTTCTATTTGTATGCTTGTCATTATCTCCCTCTCTCTATATTTATCTTTGTCTCCTTAAGTGTGGAATGGGTACATTGAAGAGGTCTTAAAGGAGAATTATCATATGTTAATCAAATGGCATGCTACCTTGAGCATAACTCCCCAAGGACACATGCCATCCTTGGATTATTTGACATGGAAACAACCAATAAAATTTACTTCTCTCTCTCATATTAATGTATATTACTGTTGTATTAATTATATTTTGTATTTTATAAAATGTACTTATTATTAATTATTAATTATAATAATTTTATAGGTATTTAATAATTTTGTTAAAGAATATAATTTATAATTATAATAATTTGAATAATTATATTATTTATTATGTAAAATATAGCTAATATATACTTAATTATATTGTAGAATATTAAAACCAAGCTAAATGGTGCCAAAATTTTGAACTTAATTAACATACTGTAAAACCTAACGAAACTAGGTTGTAGCTCGTTAAATTGGAGAAGTGAAAGGTCAATACCAGCGCTGAGGAAGAGTTTGGAGTAGTGAAAGCAAGGTCAATTCCAACACTGAGGAAGAGTTTGGAGTAGTGAAAACAAGGTCAATGCCAGCGCCGAGGAAGAGTTTGGAGTTAAAACAAGGTCAATACCAGCGCTGACAAAGAGTTTGGAGGAGTGAAAACAAGGACAATATCAATGCTGAGGAAGAGTTTGGAGGAGTGAAAACATGGTCAATTCCAATGCTGAGGAAGATTTTGGATTTAAAACAAGGTCAATACCAGCTCCAACAAAGAGTTTGGAGGAGTGAAAACGAGGTCAATATCAGCGCCAAGGAAGAGTTTGGAGGAGTGAAAAAAAGGTCAATACCAACACCGAGGATGAGGTTGAGGGTACTCAGGGAAAATTGATGACCAAGGGGAAATGAGTACTGTAAGTTTGGCACCCCCATTCTCTTTAACCTTCAATTTTCATGCCTAGTTTCTAAAGATCTTCTCGTACATTGGCACCCCCATTCTCGTAAAATGGTATAAGATAAGATAGTAAAAATAAAATAGCTTATATAGAACATATCCACCTACAATCCCATTCGAGAATTTTAATTAATTCCTTGAATTAAACCTAAAACAAGAATCATACACACCACAACAGTGAGATGAACGAAACAACCCTTGATCATTATATTCAAAATTTAGATATGCTTATACAATGGAGAGACATGAGTTTGAATTAATCATATCAATTCAAATGCCAGTAATGTCATAAAACATCAAATCCCCATGAATTCAAAACCTACTACAAAATGACTCAAAACCTAAATTGTATTTTCCCTAAAACCATCAGACTTTACAATTTGCTCTGCAACTTCATCTAGACTTGACCAAAAATATCTAACTTGCTAACCCGTACTTCTGGCCTTGAAATCCTTCTTATACAAAAAGGAGGAGCAAACAAGCATTGGGCCAGAAAGCACACATGTCACTAGCCAATTGGACCACCTTGTGATATTCCAAAAATTTGTTACAACATCAATTTCCCCAAAGAATCTTCTTGTTCATCAGGCCCGCTGAGAATGGTTGATGCAGCAACAAAAAACTTCAAGAATTCTACGCCTAGACTGTCACCAAAAAACAAAACTGGAATTTGTTTTAACTACAACAATTGATTTGTCAACCGTTAGCAGCCTACTCCTTTTCACTCTTCCTTAGTTAAATATACATTTACCCATTTCTAGTACTCTTCATCAGTTGACCAATCAAAATTGATCACCTCATTCACCTTGACACTATAAGGTTTGTGCTTAACTGCCACCCGATTTGCTTCTTTTCAAAAGACTCCAAGAATGAGCTGGTGCTAATGATTTTGTCCAAACAACTCACCAACAAATCATAATCTAAGTTACCCTATTTTTTAGGGTTTTGTAGTCCAAACATGATATAAAGGGGCTCTTACACTATTTGTGATTATTGTAGCTTGTGTTAGAGGCCTCATGGATACTATTGTAATTGTAGTATGCATGAATAGGGCGTAGGATGAGAAATAAAGAAGGTATAGCTATTGTCTGCAATAGTTTTGCGAAGAAAAACATGTGAAATGACAGATTCAAGCCTAAGTTTCAACAAAACATGTATGGAAGATATGATTTTATAAATTTTTATCCATGTGCAGACCTAATGGGTTGTTTCTGAAAACTGAATATAAATGATATACAAACACACACACACATGCACATATATATATGTATGCATGTATGTATGTATGTATATGTATTTTTAAATGTAAATGTAAATGCAATTACTGGATGCTCTCCTAGAACAATAAATGCAACATATCATTAAACAAATCTATATCTATGTATATAAATGTGTATTTCTAAATGAAAGTGTAAATGCAAAGAGCATATGGTTTTGTACTGTTATAGATACAACATATCCATAAATTAATGTAATTGAAATTCTAAAGTCTTCAACACATATAATACAAAATCGATCAAACTATTAAACTACATGAGAAATAAATGAAAACAATAAATGCATATGTATGTGTATTTGTAAATGTAGGTGTAAAATAAAGAAAAATAATGAAAATTATAAAAGAATACAAGGAAAGGTCTCCTCCCTTCTTGGTAGTGATAACCTCCTCCACACACAACCCTTAAAAATTATGAATAGAGGAATATAATCTTTGAAGAACTCAAAGTTGATTCTCTCCTACCTGATGCAATTAGTCATTTTATCCTTACAAACATTTATAGTGATTACTAGAGGCACATAGACCAATTCTTCATAATAGAAGAATTTGATCATACTTTTCCAATGATGGCATTATGAGAAAACCTTAGGTTAAATGAATAATTCATAGCTAAGTTCTTTAAATCATGTCCAACTGTATAAGAGAAGACCACTACTATGTGTACCTAGATACCATGGAGAAAGGCTAGTCTTTGGGCTCTTTCATCAATCATCCTACCTTAAAACATACCAAAAATCTCCTAGCAATTAGACATAGGAAGATTTAATATGACTTTAAAAAAATTTATTGCTAAAGTGTAAACTTATGATGACTTAACTAGGCCTAGTACACACTCCCTCCCCGTTAACCACTTAAGACATATGGAAATTAAATATAAATTTGCTGCTATTTTTAGTCATGTAGGTGTCCAATAAACCACTTGGTGGTGTTTCTCTTCAAGTTTATTTACTTGAATGAAGAGAAAAATTCCTTTGATTACAATTAGAGAATACATTTGAGGCCTTGGTTGTGTAACTGGTGGACCATAGTCACATTTAACACTTGTTACGGAGTTTGGGAGTTAAAACGTTAAGTAGATTTGATTTGTGATGGACACATTTGGATGGTAGTAACAATAGCTTGCAATCTATCAAGACTTGATTACCTTATAACCTGTGAAATTCTAGCGACGAAATGATAGATTAATCATAATGTCACCTTGGGATCACATCACCATGCAAGAACTTCATCCAACATTATTATGAGTGCAAGTACCACCAAATAGTTATTTGTCATATATGTCTTCCTCGAGCGAGTGAAATTCAGGAAGAGAAGAGGAAAGTGAAACATGTAGTATGTCTAAAAGAGGGAGATCAAATAGAGGTCAAAAGATTAGAAGAAAATTTTGTAAACGGATGGAATTTTTTCTTGCTGAAGGGGGGTCATGCTCTTATGATGATGAGATCATAGGCGACGTTGAGGTGCCCTTGAGGTACAAACATCTATGGAAACAATGGATACCCAAGGAACTTCCTCCAATAAACACTAATTTTTGTGTCAACGAGAGGATATATCGCATAGCACCATCACCATTACATGGTTTGGGCCTATTTTGCATGGATGACATAAAGGTCTATTATGAAAAAGTTACCAAATTGATGGAGTATGTCAGACCCTGTTATAGTTACAAAGATTGGATGCAACTGGTTCGATATACACGAAGTATGTGTGGGTATGCACTGTCAGCAAATTATATACAACTAAAAGATAAGGATCAAAATAAAGGAGTGGCTATGTACATTGATGGAAGGCCAAAATCATCAAGGAATATTGTAGGGTTTATAAACAATACACGACTTGGGTCAACAAATAAGCAACCCAATTGCATATTCAAGGTGCACGAGGGTAACTGTGTATTCATATGTGCGATAAAATCAATAACTACAAGGGAAGAGTTGCTAATCAATTACAATTTGAATCACTTATCTACAAACATAGTTACTATGGGGGTGGTACATACTATGTACCATTTTACCCAACCTCCAATTAATGACTCCAATATACCATTTTATTCTTATGTTTTTTTTGTAAGTCTATTGGTTTCATTTTGGTAATGGTTTTTTATATTTAATTTTTGTCATAGCGGGACATTGATAGTACGGACAAGGCTCTGGCCCAGAGCATAGATCGTGATGTATCTTCAGGTGTTTCTACCCGATAGGTTTACCTCATTGTAATTGTACAAATTAGATACGAACAAAATGTTTTATTATTATTTTTTTTCATAATTTTTTTGGGTTAATTTTGATAATGTTTTTAATATTCTTGTTGCAGTCGATTGATCGAGGAAAGGCACCAACAGTAGAGGAGACCATCCATAGTGATTTGTAGTCAATATTTTGTCATGATGACATCGATTTTTCAAAAAACCCTCTCGATACAATAAAGAAGGTCCAAAAAAAATGCAATCAAGAAATGGTTAAGTTGATGTTCATAGTGCCTCAAACATATGAGATAAAAGAGAGGGTTAAAATATTAAAAGAGAGATTACAAAACTTGCAAGTAAGCTGTCATGAGGTCTTTAATTATAACATAAGTTCATTCATGGTTTTATATTTTGTACTCTTTTATGTCATGAACTAAAATATGTGTTGCTTTTATAGGGTTATTTGCCTCCTCATGATGTTCCTAGCCATGATCAGGGTACTGCAAGTGCTACCCAAGGAGTAGGGGTTGGTACAAGTGTCCATCCTGATCTTCCTACACATACATCACATCATCTGACCCCATCATCCATGTCTATATTGTCATCTGAAATATTGGCAACACATACCATGTAGGCATCCATTAATGCACCCTCTGGTAGCGAACACATTCCAGAACATGTGTCAGGACATGTACCTGGGGATGCAGTAACCACTAGTACTGGTGATGTTTTAGCAGCATTTCTTGAATCTTCTTGTATTACTAGTACGAGAACATTGCCGGTCACACTTGTGGTGACCGAGGATTTCATTCCCATAAAGATAGAGAGGGTCTCGGGTACTTTAAAAAAAATTAATTATTATTATATATAATCCAATTTAAATTTACTTATTGATCACTCTTTTTAGACTATTGATCCTATGATTATTTTGCAGGAAATGATGTTTTGTATAAACATCTAAGTGATATTACATTGGAGCTCTTCGGGCCCACCATACGTACATGGTGGAATTCCCAAAATAAATATATAAAAGATGAGCTCATTAACTATTTAGTTGTGTTGTTTGCTAATAAAACATTCAACCGAACTGAGGTCCTTCATAAAGTTGGTACCTATCTAAATTATGCAAGGGACCAATATAGGTCACATTTAGAGAAGAACAAAAAGTACGAGCATCCCCCCATGATTCTAGAGAGGGAGTGGAAGGACCTGGTGTCAGATGGAAAGGAGAAGGGTTAAAATAAAAAAGGAAAGACACCATCGGGCCAAGGAAGGTATGTGATACTATCAACAATGTAATTTTATACTAATTATTCTTTCTTTTTACATAATCTAACTTATTTCAAAATTTTCATAGGTTGTCCAACAAATCAAAGGAAACAAAGGCAAGACTAGAAAAACATGGGCAGCACAAACTTGGCTCTGGTGGTTATATGAAATTAGACACACGAATTGTAAGTATCAATAAATGAAATATAGTATCCAAATAATATATTGAATTTTTTTTTGGTTTTATCACACCATAGAAGCAAAATTCATGATCTTATGCAAAAATGTAGGGATTTGAATTCAACAGAGTTCCCACAGAAGATGACCTAAAGATTGCCTTCTAGCAAGGCTATGGAGTCGTGGCTGAATGCCTAAGAGTCTTGACTGGGCAAACACAACCTTCCACTACATCTAACACATAGGTAAATAAACTCAATAGAGTTTATTTAAAATTGAATACTTGTGCAATCCATAGTAGCATTAATCATTTGGGGAAAAATTTGACAAACCAAAAGTTCAATATTTTTTGAAAAAATCGGGAAAAAATCGAGAAATGATCGAGAAAAAATTGGATTTACAAAAAGACACAAAAAATTGAAGAAAAACAGTAAGAAACTACTTTTTTAAAAAATTTAATGGAATTTCCATAGCATACAGACATTGAGAGTAAATAAAATATAGAGTTCAATCCATGAATTATAGAAAATATATTTTTGTTGGTTATATTCATATCATTGATTACATTGCACAAAAAATACTACAACTGCATAAATATCAGATGGTGACAATTGTCTATGCTACCACATTTTTCATACATGTCTACCAAAGCATTTTATCAAATAGTTCACTACCTTGCTGCTATGGCTAAAAGCCTAAAACAATTGCTTTTGAACAAGTTATCGATGCTTGGAAAAAATCTATCAAAGCATAATAGTAAGCAATAGCATAGAGAAGGTAGTGAACTATTTCAAAAAATGCCTCAAAGAAATGTGGTCTCATGGTGATGGAATGCCATGACAATCCATAGTAATTTGTTTGTCATGGAATTCATTATGGCATTCCATCACCATGAGACCACATTTCTTTGAAGCATTTTTTCAAATAGTTCACTACCTTTTCTATGCTACCACATTTTCATACATGTCTACCAAAGCATTTTATCAAATAGTTCAACGCCTTCATGCTATGGCTAAAACCTAAAATAAGTGCTTTCAAACAAGCTATGGATTCCAAAGCATAATAGTAAGTAATAACATAGACAAGGCAATGAATTGTTTGAAAAAATGCCTAAAAGAAATGCATCTCACGGTGATGGAATGCCATGACAATCCAGCAATTTTCTTGTCATGGCATTCCATCACCATGAGACTACATTTCTTTGAGACATTTTCAAGTTCAACGCTTTGTCTATCTCTTGCATTTTCATACATGTCTACCAAATCATTTTATCAAAGGGTTCATTGCCTTGCTACTATGGCTAAAGCCTAAAACAGGTGCTTTCAACAAGCTATGGATGCTTGGAAAAAATCTATCAAAGCATAATAGTAAGCAACAAGCCATGGTCTCATGGTTTTTTTTGCGCGAAAATCAACTCGATTTTATTCACATTTTTTTGCAGATTTTAAACACGCTTTTTGGCTATTTTGTAGTTTGAAACGAAAAATAATCATTGACCAAAAAATAAATAATTTTTTCAAAAAATTGGGGAAAAAATCATCTAGCCTGCAGATTTTTTAAAAATCGTGATTAATTGGGATTTTTTTATAGATTTATGCTTCTATGGACTGCAATCTATTCAATATTAATTTCCACCATAAAGTAATTACATGCCTATTTGTTTTAAACATTCAAACAATGATAATATTGCACATGACATTGGAATGTAGCTTGGTGAGGGTGGAGCACAACCTGCAGATGAAGGTCATGGTGTGCATCCTAGTACTTTAGAGCATGTAGAGTGTGATCAACATGTTGAGCATGATTAGGCTAGAGAAGATCAGGAACATGATGTGCCCCCATCAGGTAAAACAGACCACTCTAAAGTTCTTTTAAAAATTTAATTGCAATTGGTGTATTAATTAATGTAATCTTTCATGTTTCAACTTTAGAGCATGTAGAGTGTGATCAATGTGTTGAGCATGATCAGGCTAGAGAAGATCAGGAACATGATGTGGCCCCATCAGGTAAAGAGGATCACTCTCATGTTCTCTTAAACATATTTAATTTCAATTGGTGTATTAATTAATGTAACCTTTCATGTTTCAACTACAGATCAAGATTTAGAGGGTGTTCAACATGTTGAGCATGAGTCTATAACAAAAGTTTAGGAACATGATGTGGACCCATCAAGTAAAAAGAACCACTCTAATGTTCTTTTAATTGATGAAATACTTGTAACAATAATAATAAAACATATCAGTTTAACATTTCTTTCTTATTGCAACAAACCCCCCTTGAGGCGACATCCACATCATGAGTAGATGACTAGGCGTACATTAAGATCACGAGCAAAGGGAAAAATAACTAAAGGGGTAACAAATATTGATTTAGAAAATGATACTCCACTTTAGCTTTATGTAGCTTTCAAAAAGAAACAAAAAAAGAAGTGATTTTAATCATATCATGACAACCATATTTTTGATAATATGTAAAAACTAAAAGAATGAATATTATATGTTAATGAATGAATGTGAATATGTTAATAATGAATGTTATATGTTAATGAATTAATTTTATATGTTATTAATGGATGAATGAATGATTAATGTTATATGATTGGGTATGGGGAATTGAGAGTGATGTGAGGGGAGGGAGGGGGGAGGGGCCAAATGAGCTTCCACCGTCACGTGGTTGGCCCTGTTAAGTAGAGAATATTAAACTATTCTCAAAATAAAGAGAAGCTCAATAAGGTAATGCACTTTTCAATATAAGAAATGCATCGTTTGAAACATCAAACCAATATGCAAAGATGAAAGAAAGTGCTAACTTTTTACTATGGTGGCAGAAAAATGATTCTTTATACCCTGAATCCATGCTCTGCATCATAATTTTAAGTTATTTCCATTCCAATGTTCTAAGTTTAGTTTTTTTGTATGACTTTGTATGAATACCACATTGTGTTGTGTGTGGATTTGGTTTCAAAGCTCCGTTTTTTTTATTTTTAGTGGTGACATAACTATAAAATTTGACTTTTGTGCATAACAGGTTAGTGGAAAAATTGATAGCTCTGAAGGGTTTAGAGGCTCGATTGAGATACATGGATATTTGGATCTTGTTGTTGATGGGAGGCTTCGACTTATATGTGTTGAAGACTTTAGAATTTCAATTACATTAATTTATGGATATGTTGTATCTATAACACTACAAAACCATATGCTCTTTGCATTTACACTTGCATTTAGAAATACACAATTATATACCTTGATATAGATTTCTTTAATGATATGTTGCATTTATTAGTGATCCCACAATAATGGGCTACAATTTTTGGCCAAACTTGACATTAAAATCAGGATTTTTCACCAGACATTCACTTTCTTACACCTATAATAGCTAAACCATTAAGGTTTTGAAGATGAATAAAACTAGTTATTTGTTAGATATTTTGTGTAGATTCTAATTATATTTTTTTAAAAAAATTAAAAAATAAATTGTGAATCATTTTATGTAATTTTTAATAACTTATTTTTTCTACTAATCAACATTTTTAAAAAGTGATGTTTACTTCGGCCCATGTAACTTTTTTTATAGATAGGATACAATTATAATTTTTAAAATACAAATTTTTCACACCAATATCTAGGGAATGGATATTTTTTTATAATTTTTTGTTACATATATTTTTTTTAATTAATTTTCCAAGTCAGCGTAATTATAATTTGGACAAAGGTGTACTTCGGTGCACATAACTTTTTTTTTATTCATTTTAATTAACTTATTCTTTTTTTGTTGGAATAAGGACATCAATACCTAGTGCACATGTATTTTTAGAATTTTTTATCTCTATTTTTCTATTTTTTCATATGTGAGAAATAAAGAACTTGATGTTCATTGAAAATCCTACATTCACAAGAAATAAAAAAATAAATATAATAATCAAATTAAACATATTTAAAATTATACTTTTTGGGAAGCATATAATAAGGGCTGTAATATTACAAAACATAAATTTTAAATGAATTCATTTGATCACCCAAAAGGTAAATCAAAAGTGGTTTTTTATCAGCATTTTGATAGGTGTAGAGGAGACTCGATTATAGGTATGGTTTAAATCTAACAAGGTTCTATCCAAGGGAGGTTTGATCTAAAGGGGTTTGATCAATCCCTCTTTAATTAAAATAATTTAAATGGAACCTTTAAAGTCGTAAATCATTGTATTTTCTAAAAATATGTGATTTCAGGAAAAAATTAGGATGTCCCAAAAATTGTAACCCATTATTGTGGTAGCACGAAGATAGGAGAGCATCCAGTAATTGCATTTACATTTACATTTAAAAATACATATACATACATACATACATACATATATATGTGTGTGTGTGTGTATGTATATCATTTATATTCAGTGTTCAGAAACAACCCATTAGGTCTAAACATGGATAAAAATTCATAAAATCAGATCTCCCATACATGTTTTGTTGAAACCTAGGCTTGAACCTCTCATTTCACATGCTTTTCTTCACAAAACTATTGAGGACAGCAGCTATACCTTCTTTATTTCTCATCCTACTGCCTATTCATGCATCCTACAATTACAACAGTATCCATGGGGCATCTTACATAGGGTACAGTAATCACAAAAAGTGTAAGAGACTCTTTATATCATGTTTGTACTACAAAACGCTGAAAAATAGGGTAACTCAGATTATGATTTGTTGGTGAGCTGTATGGACAAAATCATTAGCACCAACTCATTCTTGGAGTCTTTTGAAAGAGAAGCGAATTAGGTGGTAGTTAAGTACAAACCTTATAGTGTCAAGGTGAATGAGGTGATCAATTTTGATTGGCCAAGTGATGAAGAGTACCAAAAATGGGTAAATGTATATTTAATTGAGGAAGAGTGAAAAGGAGTAGGTTGCTAATGGTTGACAAATTAGTTGTTGCAGTTACAATAGATTCCAGTTTTGTTTTTTGGTGATAGTCTAGGTGCAAAATTCTTGAAGTTTTTTGTTGCTGCATAAACCATTCTCAGTGGGCACAATGAACAAGAAGATTCTTTGGGGAGATTGTTCTTGTAAAAAAAATTTTGGAATATCACAAGGTGGTCCAACTGGCTGGTAACACGTGTGCTTTCTGGCCCGATGCTTGTTTGCTCCTTTTTTTATAAGAAGGAATTCACGGCCATAAGTACAAGTTAGCAAGTTAGATATTTTTGGTTAAGTCTAGATGAAGTTGCAGAGCAAATTATAAAGTCAGATGGTTTTAGGGAAAATGTAATTTAGGTTTTGAGTCATTCTGTAGTAGGTTTTGAACTCATGGGGATTTGATGTTTTATGACAGTATTGGCATTTGAATTGATATGATTAATTCAAACTCATGTCTCTCCATTATACAAGCATATCTGAATTTTGAATATAATGATCAAGGGTTGTTTCGTTCATCTCATTGTTGTAGTGTGTATGATTCTTGTTTTAGGTTTAATTCGAGGAATTAATTAAAATTCTTGAATGGGATTATAGGTGGATATGTTCTATATAAGCTATTTTATTTTTTTTGTCTTATCTTATACCATTTTATGAGAATGGGGTTGCCAATGTACGAGAAGATATTTGGAAACTAGGCATGCAAATTGAAGGTTAAAGAGAATGGGGGTGCCAAACTTATAGTACTCATTGCCCTC
>VDFB02000015.1:259632042-259683302 GCA_007258455.2 Sequoia sempervirens
AAGAATTTTGATACTTCCATGTATGTATGTGATATAGACACACACACATATATAGCTTTATTGTACATTTTAAAGCATGTATTTATTGTGTGTGGTTTTATCAATTTTTATTTCATAGCACAATGTTATAAATGTTTGAATTTTCTCTCATGTGTATGATAAGTTAAGTAGAATTTGCTAATGAAAATGGCCAAATAGAAAAAGAAAGAAAACAAAAATGAGAATGAAAAAAAAACAAAACCCTACTAAAGGAAACTAACACTAACTAACTAGAAAAATATAATCTAACAAACAAATAACCATAATAAAGCAATGTATTTTAAGTTCAATAACTATTTCCATTGTTGTTTTGGTACAAATTATAGTAGGTTTATCCATAAATTCACTTTAAAAAATTTCAAATGTCCTACTATAACAATGAATTTGTTTAATTTTTTTGCATTTAAAAAATGTAAATTTAAAGGTGTACTCACCAATAGCTTGGCTCATATGTATGAAAATGCTTCATTAAAGGTTGATTGCACACAATTCCTCTGATTCGACAATACTCTACCTTCATTCAACCCTAGTTCATGTTTTTCCTCTTTACTCTGTCCAATTCCATGAACAACTGTGTCCATTTCTTGATTTCCTTCTCCTTTGAAAGTTTTTGTGTCCTTAGTCTTGCCTTCACTTTGAATTTTTTAGACCAAGTGATATCACAATTTATATTGTTTTCAATTAGGGGTAAAAGATGGATTTTGATGGGGCTTGGAACCCATTACAAAGAAAATCAGGATGCAATTAAAATAAGCCAAAAACAAACAACATCCCCATAGTAGCCTCTAAAGATAAACATGACTACACATGTTGCAATTTACCAACAAACAAGGACTTGAAACCTTTTAACAAGCTAGTTTTAACTAGGACTAGAAACCCATTTAGATACACACAAAAATCACCTGCATCTGCTAGGCATCGACAAACTAGCCGCTCATGGAAGACATCACTGAGCCAAGAGAGAAAATATACAAAATGGTGTAAGACACCATCAGACCCATAATCAAAAACTTGAGCAAATCCAAAAATCCCACCTCAATAGGGGAGATGGAAAGCACAACAAACCATTGGGCACAAAGCCACTGCTCAAACCAAGGAGCCAACTATGAAACCACCTCAACACAAAGGAGCTCCCCTCAATTGGAGTGGATATTCCTACCATGTCCACTACCGCAAGAAGACTCCATCTCCCTCAACCTTCACCTCTATAGAAGTGTCCACCTCAGTAAGATCAACAACTAAGGAAGCCAAAGACAAACACCTCCCAAATCCACCTCCATAGGAGTAGAATCCACCTCCATAGGATTCAAGAAGAATATCAATGCAGTAGCAGAACAAGTAGCCATACCACCCTTAGGAAAAACCTAGTAAGAAGCCACCACCTGCAGAAAATAGTCCTCAAAATAAAACCACTAAGCCTGAGGGGGCTCAACCCACTGGGATAAAAAGAGAAACTTAGAATACCACCCAACCTACAACAAAAAAGGAGAATCTAGAGAACCCAAATCATCCATAGATAACTCCAAAACCAAAGTATCCAATGACATCTCTGCACCGACAACCACAAACTCTAGAAAAAGAAAATGCTTCAAGGAATCCCCAGGGTTCAAAAACACACCATTTAGGAAAAACAAAAAACTCAGAAAAAATCCCACAAGAGCTAAACAAAACACCTCTAACACAAGATAAATTAGACAAGAAAGGATGTAGAGGCACAAAACACAAAGGTCCCAATAGTAAGCAACTACCAACCAACTTTCAAGACCCGAAAATCCCTCCAACATACTAGAAATTACCACCTCCCCTACACCACACACAAGGAGGAAGAACCAATGAAAGAAAATCATGTAAGCCCAGAGGATTGAGGAGGGAGAAAGGATGGGAACAACATCCATCACTCACCAAGAAGCCACCCAAAGACTTCTCTACAAGAGAAGCAACCCACAAAAGCAACAAAAAGTTAACCAACTTAAACTGGAGATAGGAATAACCAAAGGTGACAGAACCCCCCAAGAGGCATGCCCAACAAAAGCAAGGAGGGATAGGCACACCCAAAAAAAGTTGAATGAGAAATCCATCCCCCAACCCAATAGCCAATCCCGCAACTTCATTATAGAGAAAAAGAAGCTCCAAACATGGAGAAGCCTCCCACAGACCAACAAATGAATTCTTAGTAGGTAAACCCTATGGAACAAAGGGAAGCTATAAAGAAAGCCAACACCCATCACCAACCAATAAATTCATAGAGAGAAATAGAAGGTACTCAAAAGCATCAAACTAAGAAGATATTTGCATTGCAAGTCGATGCCCTTCACCAACAATGACAACTTCAGATCCTTCTGCAAAGAAGAAGGAACCACGACCACAACCATACCCACCTCACAGACCAAGGGTGATAGCTAAATAGGCCCATCCATCTGGATCTTCATCCTCATTGCTTCCTTCTTCGTCTATAGAGTTCAAACAACAAACTCCCATCTGTGTCACTCTTGTTGCTCCCAACATCATCTATCACAATTTATATTGTTATTAGAGAGAGAAAAAGTAAAAACTTGATACTCTATATCTTGCATAAAATTAAGAAAATTTCATTTTTTAGTTTGTAAATTTTCAATTTGGAACGAAAAGCACATGTCTCCTACTTGATTTTCCCACTCTTCCTCTTTATTTACATTTTCCATGTATGAAGAGTATCATGACTCATCGATTTCATTTCCTTTTTTATAGTGCAATATTTCTAATTCTTAGCACTTTGGCCTATTGTCTTGCAAAACCTCAAGATTTTCCTAATAACAATTGCAATTATCAAACCATTTTGATGTATCAGTTTTAACATTTTCAATTCCACTAGGGTTATACTCTTTTTCATGATTTAACATATTTCTCATTAACAATCACTTTCTTCTAGTAGTTAAAATTTATTTTGTTAATGAAATCACCTTACACATAGCCAAACTTATCCTAGTTAGAAAAAATTCACAATCAAGTTCACCATGATCAGTTGTATCATGAATTCTACACTCAATGACTCTACCAAAGGTGAATAAACTCAATGGATGTAACCTCTGATTAAAAATTTTCTAGATTTTTTCAACTTCCATTTTTGAAATACCGAATTGCATCAAACTTTCACCTTACAAGCTACCCTTTAAACCTAGACTCAATATGGATTCCTAAACAAACATGAAGATAAAGATATAAAGAAAAACAAAATACAACCCAGAGTGAATGAAATGCTCTAGCCCCTCCTTCTAGTGCTAGTTCCTATTGATGACGATGTCACTTATAGCAATAGTGCAATTAAAGTCCTCATAGGAAAAACACAAAGAATCTATATTCTTGAAAGACTAAACTAGGGAAACCTAAGGGTATTCATGTTATAGGAAAAAAATGGTTGACTTAGCTCAATCCCAAGTCTCTAATAGTCATGTCTTGACAATACTAGGTTCACTTCAGGTTATGATATGATATTGCTATTAATCTCAAGGGGTATATGGTTATATTATTTTCATTAAGAATGTCTCTAGTTTCATTAAGAATCATAAACATTAGATACAAGATTTCCAATTCAATCATAAAATAATCTCATGAAATCAAAATATTTGCAACAATATTTCATGGACTTCAAACAACGTTGCTATCACTTAAGTAGATTTAGCTTTAAGCATTCAAAAATTTCATAGAAAACAATTTTTTTTAATAAATCTCCATTCATTCATCTATTTTTGGGAACATTTATAAGAATTCAAACATCTAATCTAAAATAAAGCATAAAAAATACTGAAAATAAAATTTCTCCTGATTATTCTCCACGCATGACCCAAGAGTGAATTAAATCAAAGCAAACTGCTTTATACTTCACCAAATTGCTTCATAGCTACATATAAAACAATGTGAGATTTTAAAGGGGGTTTTAGTTAGGACACAGAGTAAGTTCTGTATGCACCCTTAAATGATGCAACATACAGTCTTGTCTAGCTGAACTAACAAAACTAGCTACAAAAGATACATGAGATCGGTAGCTATTGATTTGGCTTTGATATTGATTAAATTCTATGTGCTGATTCAAAAAATAGGAAAAAAAATAGAACTTAGAGAATTTTTGGCTCTTCCAACATCCACAAATTATGAACTTAACTTAAAAAAAGGGTATCCCTTGGCCTTTTATAGAAGTAAGACACAAGTAGGATAAGACAAATACATGAGACGAAATCTAAGGGACAAATCACATCAAGGCATGTGGAATGTGGTGAATGGGAAGAGAATTGAAAATGAAGTTAATGAAGGTCAACCTCCATCTACACGTTGAAGTCCTTCAGGTTTTTCATCTTCTTATTATCGCCAAGAAAATAACTTGAATCAAGATAGTGTGTAGGAACTTTCCCATATATTTAGAACAATTATTTTATCATCCTAAGCCTACACTTTGGTTCCACCTTAGGCGTTCTACTCTTAGGAATAAGCTTCCTCAAAGGTTGGCACTATATGTGAAATATCGGGATCCATAGTATTTCAGTGGACTCAAACCCCTCTACATATAACTTCCTAGAATATGTGGCCTGACTTGGATATGATTCTATCCAAGATTCAAACTTTCTCGACCATCCATACCTGAACTCTACATCACAATCTGTTTCTCCTACAATCACAAATTTCATCTATTAAATCCCTTTAGAAACATTTTATATAAAAAAAATGTAATGTAAATAAAACCATCATTAATTTGTTATCATTTAAATCCATCATAAATAACATGCTTTCAAAAAAAATCATAAATTCTTGCATAGTTATCCTTTCATATACCAGGTTACCAAACTATTAGACTTCTCAAATAACCTTAAATTTTAAAACTTTTATTTGCATCATTACTTGATACCCAGAACCTGGTATTCAACTTTACCCATGATTTTCTTAGACTTTGATTTTACCAGAACTTCCATCTTTACTAGACCTCAACTATTAGACTAGAAAATTTTGTCCAACACTTGCATTACCTTTCACCTTTTAACATTTCTAGTTCCTAGTACTCGGGACACTTGTATTATGAAGTACTCTTCTTTAAAAATTTCTCTTTTCTTTTCACCTCTAGTGATCTTTTCAACTAGCTAGCACCTTCCATAAGCATTATTTTTCACTTGGGGTGTGTTGTGAGACCACAAAACATAGACATCCCCTCTTATCACTACTTCATAAGAGCACATTGAATTCCCCACCCAAAATGAAAGAGAGTCCATACTGTGACCACAAAAAGGCTTCAATTTCTGACCACACTTTCTTTTTTTGAATCAAATTTGGTCCATCCACATTGACCAGGATGGACAAATTGGCCTTGTACCTCTTCACCTTATAGGCCAACTAGAACTAATTTCTATGATCTCCACACATACAGCTTGTGGTTTTGAAAGAGTGAGTAGATCCCCGAATGCTCCTTGCACTTCAACAAATGACATCTTCCATGACTTGCATCTCATTTTGAGATTCTCCACCTCCACTTTCCCTAGCTTTTATTCTTGTACTAAAATCGCATCTACCTCTGACCTAGCTAAAAAGTGTCTTAATAGATGTTGCTTGTTAGGGGCATTTAAGCCCCTTACATTCCAACTTATGGTCCTCATTTCTCCCCAAGAAGGGTGACGTCCTTCCCTGATTTAAGAAGAATTGTGATTTTTTGTTGTCATGTGGCCTCCCCATCTATGGATCTCTTTTCTTCCTACGTATTTATTCCCACTTTCTTCTTATCACCACAATTTGGGTTGCTATTCCCTATCACTATTTTTTGTAACCCTAGCTTTCCTTTTGCGGTTTCCAGGCCATCCTTTTCTTCTTGTTTCTCCTCTACTTCTAAGGCTTAACTTGTCCCTTTCTCTTTTTTCCAAAAATTCCCTTCCCCCACCATTATCAGCTTGCAAACCTTCATCCTATGACCCCAACATAATGAACTTCATATCTATCACTGGTATGATCTATAGGTTGTTTTCCTCACACCCCAATTCTTCCATCTCCACACTATATGTGGTTAGAAAGTGATCCACAAAGGCTTTCATTGTCTCCATTTCCATGACTCAAAGTTCATTCCACACTTCCAAAATTGTCTCCCAATCCCTTATTTGGGATTCCTTTTTCTCATAAGCTACTAGACTCAGTTGGTCCTTTTTCACCACCTTATTTTCCTTCCCCATGCCTTCTTGAGGATACATTGTGCCTTTGTTTGGAGTAGCACTTTCTTTTAGTTGTGAGCCTCTAGAGCCTATTCCAAAGGTTCCTTCTCCCTAGTTCAAGGCACTCTTTCCTTTGGGGTCTGGGTTGTTGCTTTCCTAGAATGAGCCATTCTTCCAGATTCTTCTTAGGCTTTGTTGTTCTATAAATTCCCAAACCAATTTCTAAAAATGATGACCCTATACATGAATTAGTTCCAACTCTTCTTCTATGTGATTCGATGGGGAAATTTCAACATAAACTTGCATCTTTCCCTCCTTTCCACATCTCACTACCTCCTCATCCACCTTCAACACTTTCCCCAAGGTTTTCCCTATGCAATTTAGGGATTCTTCACTCCAAAGTTCCAATGGTAGGTCTGATAAGCTTACCCATACTACCATTTTATTTGGAATGTAATCCTCTGGGGGAAAATTTTCCCACCAAGTCATGAAATGATAGCCCTTCCCTTCAAACATCATCTCTTTCTTTCCCAAGATTGCTTCCTTAACTAATAGCGTGGAACATTCAATGAGAATGTAGTCATTCTATATGAATTTGATTCTTACCTCATCCCTCCACCCATCCTCCCACCATTGTGTCATTTTTTCCTTTGAGCAGTTCCCTCCCCACCATTTCCCAAATATCATGCACTCTTCCAAATTAGATCTCCTTTCATCTATTAGCCTTGATGGTATGATTATTGAAGTGCTGGTGTGTGTGCTAGTTTTCACATTTCCACCCTTTTTTGACTTCTTCCTTTCAAACCCCTGCAATATTTTCCCACCTTTGTCAGCCCCAAATGACTATTAAGGGTGTTTTTCCTACCTTACATGGTGGTCCAAACCCCTTTCCGACTGTGGCCACTTATCAAATCTCTAATTTTTTGATGCATCTGCCTTAGGGTTTCATTTCTCCCCAAACCACCCATGCCTTTTATTTACTACATCGTTCCACCTCTGACCATTTTGATCATTCAAATTTGATTTTTGAATGGGACTTGTTTGCTCCTACACCAATCCATTTCTATTTTGAGTCCACCTGTTTGAGCTAAACCATGGAGGGGTCACCCTTTTCTTCCTTTCCCATTGATTCCAAGTGAGTCTCTACCCTTGCATTCCTAGGTTGTGTATCCCATTCCTCTTGTTCAAAGTATGGCAGTAATCCACCCATTTTCCATCCATAAACACACATTGCGGAGTGTGGGAATTTTACCCTGATCTTCTCTCCTCTTTAAAACCTCCCTATCAACTATTGTCCTCTTTGATTTCACCCCATTTCCTTCCATTCATATCCCCTACTCTTTTTTTCTCCTCCTCGCTAACTTGTTCCATTTTTAGGTAATGTATTTATTTGACATTATTACAATAGTTTTTGGAGGAAATTATTTTACCATCTCTCCAAAATATATTAAGTGATTATCTATGTCTTGATGCAGTTGTTAATCACATACAAACATAACTTCAATTTTTACAATAAAACTATCTATCTTGTAATATTTCAAAATTTAAATAAATTTTATAATCCTAAGGCTTTAGTCATTAGGTCTTGGCATAGTAGGTTTACTCAGAGTTCATTATGTTTTACTATTAATCACAAAGGCTCTACATTGTATTATTCTCTTCCAAAGCTTACAACTCATAAATTCTCACAAAGTCAATGGTTATTTCAATGATTACCACAAAGAATGATCGAACCTTGATCAATTCTTCTAAACTATCTATAAATCTTTAGAAAATTTAGTTTCAAAAATATTCAACATTATTCATATAACTTATCACATATTGCCACATTAAATGATAATTCTTAAATATTTTGATTAAATACAAAATAAAAGATAGGGAAAGAAGAGTAAAGGATCTAAGAATTTTTTTTTAATGATTATACATGAATATTGACTCAAAATAATGAAAGGAGACTAAAAATATCTATAATTGAATATAAATAATTGTATCTACATATAGATGATGTAAAAATTCAAATAAAAAATTATCAAACCAAGAAATAGACCAAATGCATCAAAATATTTGCACCAAAATTAGATCCAAGGTAAATGAAAAATTTAGTCATAAATGATTTACAATTAACAATGATTGAACACTAATCTCCAATTCAATATTTTGTACAAGAATATACAAGTAATCTCATCAAATTTAAAGATAAATCATATAGTAAACTTGAAGTTTACAATTATTTAACTTAAGTTTGACAAGTATCAATGATTTCTTATCTAACACTAAGAATGTTTCAGGCCCTTTTATAGAAAAAGGATCCCTCAAATCCACTACAATGATCAATAGTAAAAATTAAAAAGAAATAAATCTATGGAAAAAAGAATCAATTGATATGTGGATCATGTCATCATGCTAACAGTTGACACACAAATATCAAGAAACTAGAAATCATCATAAGCATCATCTAAACTCTTTACTGCAAGCTCTAATAAAAGTCATTCACACTGATCAGGTTTGGATAACAATCCTTCAATTAGCTTCACTACCTCTACCCAATCAAACCCTTAGATTTTACAATATCTTCTTCTAAAACTATATGGAAAAATTCACTTCATATTGAATTAAGCAGGTTGGATAAAAATTCTTTGCAATTCTAGTAATGACTCAAATTTATACTACCATATTGATGTCTAAAACATAGAAAAAGGTAAACCCCAAGATTTAAGCTTAGGATTTAGGAACTTTTTCTAAATTTTTCATTTATTTATTAGAGATTTGATGGGTAGTGGGGGTTTGACGGATTTGATAATGTATATGATTGAATTATAGCTTGAAAGGTGAGTCAACCAACTCTTGAACGAATCTAGAAATTTCCTAGTGATGAAATCCAATGATCTAACTAGGTGAAGAGTAAAATTTTCTATTCTGATGCAATTACAGAATACACAGACTTCACAAATGAATTTGGACAATAAAAATGAGAAAAGAAAAACATTTTGTTCTTATGTTCATATTTGATCCTAATTTTGGTGGATGCTCATTCCTAGGGAGTTAGTATCCTTGTAAGCTTTTTTGGATCATTTTTAGATTCCTCTAATGTCGAGTTAGACCTTTGGATTCCAACCTTCAGATTTGTTGAAACAATGTCATATATTTCTATAACTAAGTTTCTATAGCTCGATAAAATGTAGGTCTTCAAATGTATCAATGAATAATTTTTCTTCAAACTCCTTTTTGTTAAATGCATAAGACAACTAAGAGTGGGGGTAAATCAGTTGTACATAAAAACATCAAAACCCTCATTAACATTCAAATCTGCATTAGTCCTTAAACCCTTAACAACCATGAAACCCTTATCATGCATTAGTAGAATGTAAACATGAGAAACAATAATGCAAACACATTCAAACACATGAGAACATTGGATTTACATGGAAAATCCAAGAAGGGAAAACTGCATTGAGGATTAGCTCACAATATAAATTAATTGCAAAATTGAATACAATAGGCTCACTATTAGAGGGCTCACTTCCAGTTAGAAAGAAGGGGAAAGAAGATTGTTACAATGAGAAATCCATCCTAGATCAATAGAAAATTTCCACCACTACTTCACCAGAGCATTCAAACTCTCTTTGTAGAATGTAGACACCTTCTACTCACTATTTCTAGTACTATTACGAATTAAATCTCACACTACACTTTTCACTTTCACACTTAACATATCAACACTTCACATCACACACTTCATAACTATATCATCCATAAAATCATCACTCATATATACTGTCCTCAACCTTGAATTCAATCTACAAGGTTTTCTATTCACCTCAAACATGCAAATTCAAATTATTTCAGCACAAAAACATTCCCACGATGGAAAGGAATGAAGGAAATCCACAACATACCTTAAATTAGACCCAAATACACTTATACATGCCACACAACATTTTCACAAACAAAAAAGCATATCTATAATTAGTGTAAACATCCAAGGTCTATCAAACATGTGCTAACACCATTAAACATTAAGTACATGCTTCCTTTGATCTAAAGATGACTCACAAACCACACACATCACTTAATCAAAATCTAGAATATTCCATCAACACCTTGAAATCCAACAACTTCTTTGCAACAACATACACCAGAAGAACATATTCATTCTACATAACCGGTTAACCTTCCACATACTGCAACACCTAAATCCAACCTTATAGAGTACTAAAACATAAACAACTCAGAATGAAAGTATATATGAGAAATATAAGCGCACCCTCATATCTTCAACACCAAAAACCAAATACAAAGAAATGTGGAGAAAAACCATTTCTCCCAGACAACACTACTTTCATGTTTCACACACTAATGAACAAAACCTTCTTTGCATAATGTTCTAGAATCTATTAGGCCTAAAAAAATGTAGGTTTTTAAACCATAAGAGGGTGTCAATATCTTAGTACATTTTTGGCTAACAAACGGGGCAAATATGATTGATAACCCCTTACTCTTTAGGCTCTGCTAAACCTAGGTGGGTGTACTTGAATGATAAGGTAGATTTGAAGGTTTAAATATGGTCTCATATTTGGGAAATCTACTCAGAATGGCACATGGGAGTGAAATAGATGCAAGACTAATGATTAATTCCTATTGTAAATGTCTTTGAGGATCAAATGTGTGAGTAAAGTTTGTATAAAATATCTTAAGTATGACTAGTGCCTAATCCTATTGGGTGAATGGAGTTGAAAGATGGATGATGATGATGGAGACAAATATGTAAGATAGGTATATCTACTTCTCGGCTTAACTCTAACTTTTTGGGAACTTTGGATGCTTCCACCTTGTACAAATGTGTAGGTTTGTTAGTTACTACACTCTTCTTTATTAATCCCAGAGTTATCCTCCCAAATTACTAAGATATCATGAAAGGATTTTTAATTATTAACTTGAGGGAAATCAATCAAAATAACTAGTTTAAAAGGATTTTAATCCCTGACAAGAACCAATTAAAATGAATTATCTAAAAGGAGTTTAATTCACCCTAGCCAGAATCCAATCAAGAAAAACGCATAGCAATAGCAAATGTGTCCTGGAAAATTGTATAAATTTTAATAACATAGGAAAACCACTTTGGATACATCATAACAACATATAAGAATGAATATTAACACAACAGTTGAACACTAGAAGTAAATCACCGATTATGAATAGTCTTCTCCATTATATTGCTTCAAAATATATACATTTATAGTAAAAGTCTTTGAGATGTGGAGACGGATAAGTGGAGTATGCTATACTAATGAAACCTATCTAATACTAATGATGATGATGATAATGCTGACTCAAAACTAGGCCTTGGTTTCCCTTTTTATATGAGAAACAACAAGCTACAAACCCATTATGAAAAGGTATGCCATTTGATAACTAAAACCTAATTAATATAAACATAAAAACTATTAACTTTTTGATGGATGCACAATGATCCGTTAGTCTTCAGAGTGCACTCGTGATCAGCTAAGACCTATTCAAGGCTCATGGTCCATGATAATGCACCCATGACTACCAAAATTTTGTACCCTATCACTCCCTACTTGACCTGTTTAATGAATAAATTAATCTTCAACATATGCTCGATATATCCTATCTTTGTATAGGGGTTTGCATTGTTTATGATATTTTTCATTGCATATTCAAGCTCAAAGATTCATCCTATTTGTACATGTGTTTTCTTGACCACCTTATCCTCATCATTAATTTCATCAAGAGCTATTGGAAGATATTGAGCTATCTCATCCTTCCATACATCCTAGTCTTTTCAATCTGTTTCCTCAAAGAAATTTGGCAGAGCCATACTTAGTGACTAATTAAAGTTACCAAATTCTTGTGTTAGCATGTTATGGAAGTTATCATGTGTGTTCATAAGCTCTTGATATTCTTGAAATACATTTTTATTATCTCCTTTATTTTCCTTTATCGATAGCCCCACCCCCTTCATGCTATCACATAACTTATTAAGTTCTTGTAAAGCTGCATATGTTTTGTCATGGATAACCTAGAAATTTTTAGTAAGCTTAATCATATCATCAAACCTCCTACACACTAGTTATAATGTCATTTAGAATATAATATCTTTTAGTTTTTTCTTCAGTTCCTCTTTCCCTTTTTGAATCATTTCATATTTGTGCTTCCAATAGGTAGTCTCAGGAATTGCTTAGACCACCTTTCTTTCATGTTCAATTAGTGGTGAGTAAGGTACTAAGGAGGAAGGCAATCTATATCTATAATTGATCACATCTTGCTTCAACCTCTCATTCTCCTCAATCAATCCCTTATTATCTCTAAATAAATTTTGAATTTGAGCCTTGGTAAACTTGGCCACATTCACATTTAGATCATCAATCTCAATAGGGTCTATATCCCCTACTCTTTGTACTATAAGGTGACCAAAGATATGATTATGATTATAAATAAGGGAAGGCCTCTTTGCTGGTGGGTAAAGAGCACAAATATGCAAAGTAGTGTTATTAGGATTATACCTTGATCGAGTGTATATCTTATCACTGGCCTCATCTATCAATTACAAGTCCTTATTTTTTCTTTTAAGGGAACTATCAAATCCTATGGCCGAGCTGATGTCCTACCCTAGAAGAAGCATAACCCCATCTTCTTGTAGTAATGATCTTCCACTTTTAGGAGTCATATTATCCATTTCTCTATCAACCTCATACTAGAGTTCTTTCAAGGCATCCACTTCTTGCTCAGGGTTGATTTCTTTTAGCTTTTCTCTTATCATTCTTCCTTTGTACTCATAGATGAAGGTTTTAAACTCAGAGGCTCAGACAAATGTATCATCTATAATGAACTATTGGATAGCACGATGTCTCACATCATTAGGAAATTCATTAGAAGCCTCAAAGGTGATCTCATTCCTCTTTGGTGGTAGTTCATATTGGGGAATAGTGGGAATGGTGATATGTGTAACCTCGCTCTCTTCCTCAATGTCATCTTTGATAATAATAGGATTATCTACTAAGAATCTCACCTCTAGAGTAGGCTATGGTGATACATGAATTAAAGGTACTACATTCTCAACATGTCTCCTAAAACTAGTATTATTTTTTCTTTCAAAAGTTATGAGAGGTACATCTTTAGTCAATTCTTCTTCATGTAGGATCAATTGCTCAATCCTTTTCATGGGATCTTGTATTTCATGAAGGGCTTCTACATACAATGGATTATTGCTTCTTCTCCAAGCCTCAACCATAACTATTTATTTGTAAGAATCCTTCCTCATCATCACTTGAGTTTCATCACAATTCCTAATGACATAATCGATGAAGAATTTATATTCATATCATTCAGTCTCTGTGAGATCTTCACATCATAAATAAAGTGCTCAGGGAAAAATTTCTCCCTCTTATTTCCCAATGATAGGCCATAATAATCTATTCTACTACCAATTGATTCATACCCTATATCAGCAATGATGGTAAAGTCATCGAAACATATAGAAGGCATGAAATTTTTCCTTCCATAGATTTTGAGGTGCATGAAGGCTGAATAGGAAATTTTCCTTACAATCTCAAGGTATGCAACCCTGTCGAGTATAGTTTTAGGCAGTAAAAATGGAGCTACCTTGAATCCATATACTATGATCACAATACAATCCTCAAATGCATACCAATCCCCCCAATTATAGTCTACCTTTCCCTCAAGGGTTTTTTCCTTTGGCTTGAGGAATCTTTGTATCTCCAAGGAAAAATTGTATTCACATTTATTGCCAAGCAATGTATACAAGGGTTTGACAAAATATTCTTCAAAATACAAATAGTGGGATCTCCCACATCTACTATCCCATATGGACATCCACATTTGAACTAGTCTATTGATGAGGGTGCAACCTGAGACATAGAAAATAACTTAGAAAAAAAGAGAATAATTTTATTATTTAGAAAATAGAACTTCTTACATGAAGAGGATATGAAATCCTCAAGTTCTACAACAGATGCAAGTTACAGAAAATCACAAAATAATCCTTTTCATAGTGTGCAAACTTGTTCCCCCAAAAACTACGCAAAAATTAGAAACCCGCCCATAAATAGAGCCCCTCATTAGTTTGGATCCAAAACAAAATTCAATTCAAATTTGATTTTTTGGTGGTCTAGTGCCAGAAGTTACAACTTGAGATTCAAATTTCAGAGTACATTCAAAAATTAGTATCTTCTATAAAGTGCACCAACTTCTGGGAGCCATAACTTTTGATCCAGGACTTTGTTTTTCAAACTGTTTGAACCGTTGGAAAGGTCTTAGAGTCAAGAACGTGCTAAAAATATGCTATGCTGATTTTGGAAAGTTTTGGGGCTGATTTGAGACTATTTAGTGCCTCAAATCTAATTTGGAAGTTTTTCAGGTGCAATTCTTGGAGACTAAAACTGCAATATCTTTCAACCCAGAAATAGAAAAGAAAAACCATAAGTTGGGAATTACATTATGACAAAAAGGGTATCTAGAAATACAAAAAAAACTAAGAAACTACCAACATGAAATGAGACTCTTTTTTTGGGTGATGTAGGATTTCCCTTACACCACTAGATTCTCCTACATCATCTATAGTTCTCATCACTATCCAAATATTTGAATTTTAATTCCTCTCCCCACATTCCCACTACTTGTCCTTCATATAATATCATATGCATGAGTAGAGAATAACACTTGAAGTTGATGGCATCACTAGTATTCTTAATGGTTGCAAGAGAAGTATTAATGACCTCAGATAGGTATTCTGTATAATTGTAGGGCCTACCATCTTGGATTTGGAAATTTTTAGCTAGAACCATGGGATAAATAGTCTTTGTCATAGGAGCATCAATTCTGAGGACTTGACTAGCTGAATAGTAGGTGTACTGGTAGTATTCTTCAAATGAATCCACCAAAAATTAATGTTCTCATCACTAGAGAATCTTCTAAGTTGGCTTCCTGGGCCCTTGGGTTTGTGCAAAGGTAATTTCCACCTCTTATAACTTGTATCCATGGTTTGATATTCTTCCAACAGATCTCTTATCCTCAATTTTATTTTCATGGATGCGTCAAGTTAAAAAACCATGTAAATATAATTTCGTTTTTTGATAATAAATTTTGAACCATCATGGGAATATATTTCCCTCATTTTAGGGTTGTAGTTTTTAGCTAGTGCCTTAGCTAGTTCCACGTTAAGAAATAAATTAGGTATCACAAGTTTTTCCAAATTCATGTTCTATGGATTTGAGACAGGTCTATGTCTATACTTCTTTATGTAATGATATATAAATAGATCATAGCCTCCTTACAGAGTCCACACATCTCCAAGATTTTTGTACTAATATTCCAATGTTTGGAATGAAGGATTTAATTTAGTTGTTCTCCTAGATTTTGGTCCAAACCTGGGACATTGGTCTATTAAGTCTTGGTTTAATGGTCTAGCCTATTTTTTTTCCTCGTTACTTTTGGTTTTTTAGGGGTTCTATCCATCTCAAAACCCTACTTGCATAGTACTTCAAGAAAATATTTATAGAACACATTCAACTAAGCCAAGAGCACTTACTTGAACAAATTCCATGGTTTCTGAGCTACTAATTTTTTTCCAACTCCACCTCTTCAATTTTCAACCGTAATTTCTAGTGTTCTTGATTTCTCAAGAGTTATGCATATCGAGAATCAACTTACTTGAAGAAACTATAGTTCATAAATGGAGCTTGTGCCACCCTTCTAATCAACTACAATATTAATGGTAGTTGTCTCTTCGATGACCTCATAAGTCATGTCAATTGGGTGAGATATTATTTCATAACGTTGAAGAGACTTTAATTACATTGTCAAGGGTGTCCTTTTCTTTCTTTGATGTGTCTTTGATCCATTTTCTAAATATCAAAGATAAATTTGAGTTTCTCTCTTCCATCCCACAAGGTCTCCTCGATGGTTGCACTTCAAGTTCTTCCATCCTTGAACATTTGATATCTAAATGTTGATGAGACTAGTGAACATTTCTTTTCGATAAGCTTATGTCTCCCCAACATACCCATGTTACTCCTTTCAACAAAGTTTCTTCAAATAACCCCTTTTGTATCTTTGAAATGTCGAAGAGACTCGTGGTTATCTCCCTTTGATGTCCCATAGTCTCATTGATATTATGGAGATGTGTTTGTTAGAAATTCAAAGAGACTTTTATCAATATCTATTTGATGTCCCTATGTCTCTTCGACATCTTGTTCCCATTTTTTCTTGTGGTGTAAAAGAGACTTCTTCATTTGTCACTTTGACACACTAATGTCTCTTTGATATTGCCACTGTACTCGCCCAACCATGTTTTTGTCAATAATTTACCATTTATTTTATAATAATATCTTGTTGTCTAAGAGATTTTTTTCTATTTCCTGAATGAAAAATAATCCTATATCCTCAGAGTATCGATGTTACTATGTCTTGTAAGAGAGACAAGTTAACTTTTCTCTTTGAAGCATCCAGGTCTCTTCGACATATTTCTCTCTATTTTGTTAGAAAGACATTTGAGTATGTCACCTCAAAGCATGAGGGTCTCATCAAAAATTTTATTGGCCTTTTATTGATCTTACTAAGGATACTTTAGTGAAGATTTCTTCGATATGGCACTATCTTGGCAGCATACCTTGTACTGCTGAGGAAGTATCTTAAGGGGATTTATTTCAAAGTGATAATCAAAGGCTTTACTTTATGAGCTATGTACACAAATTTCAATTTCAAATACGGTAAAAAATCAAGGGAAATGGGGCTTATGATGGATATGGAATGATAAATGGGAATGGAGGCATGCAAAAACCAAGGTGGAATATTTAGCTCCAATAGTGGCTTCGGTTTGGGATGAATGAATATGAGGTCATCGTAAGAATCCAAAAATGATCATAGGGAGGAAGACCATGGGTGAATTTGGTTAAATGGGATGGGGGGATGGGGAACCTAAAACTATTGTGAATGGAATATTATAATTTAAGAAAATAAGTGTTTTAGGAATTGTCCATGCACTGGAAATTCCTGATCTTCTCCTATCATATTTTGAAGGTAGTAGGAATCTTCACCACCCTTTCGTATAACAAAAAATGTTCCTATCCAAATGGCTTTAAATTTTCCATGTTTCCCTTTGTCTTGGCATCTGGTATTCCATAATAGAACCATATCACTTACTTCAAACTTTCTTTCTTTTTCCCTTTTCTCAAACAAGTACTTCATTTGTGACTGCATTTTTGTGTTTGGTGTAGGAGCACCTTGACACAATTTTACCTCCTAGTGGAAAGTTTGGGAAATTGGTTCAATTTAATGTTTCACCTTGTAATAATGGCAATTTAAGTAATTTATAATGTATTAAATTCCTATCAATGTGAAAAATGCAAAATTGTCAACAAATAATGTAAAAATTGCACAACAATATGAAAGGTGCATAAATCAACAATTAGGGAGTTAATAGGTCATTATAGTCTAATCCATAATAGTAAGTTGCAAAAAAGTTGTAAATTGATTCTATATGGTGGTAAATTCCTTTAAAAAGGCCTTTTAACTCCTTTTTTACTCGCTGGTGATTGAATCCTTGAAGGAAATAATGAAAAACTCTATTTTTTTGCACATTTTCTAGAAAATACAGTGTTTTTAGGCTTGTGTATGGCCTATACGGACTTGAAAATGTTCAAGAATTCTCTTGAAAGTTGGTATTGTCAATCATATTCCCATTGAATCTTGTTTCATGCATTTTAGTTAAGATTTGTGGAAGATATGTTCATTTTTCTCAAAACTGCTCTGAAACCCTTGCTAGGGTAACAATGAATAAAAGAAATTAAGTTTATCTTTAATGGCTTAGTGAAATCATCTAAAAAAAATTGTGTAAGTATTTTTTGATTTCATCTTTCAAACTCCAAAGTTTTGGATTCTTATCTTATGGTCTTGATTGAGAACAAGGAAGCCCTAAACTGTGTTTTTCACCAAAATCTAAGAAAAAGACAGTATGCAGACTATATCCCATATTTTGATGAATGTAAGACATTTCATTTTGAGTGGAAATGTTTTCAAAAGGTGTAAGGAGGTATTATGAGTCATTACCTTCAATATTTAGAGAATAAACATGTTTGAAATTCTCCTTATATTGAATGTCCTATGTTGAAAGTGATAATACAGACTTAGTAATGCATAATTACAAGGTGTTTGGTTTGTAATAATCATAAACTGATTTAAAGAGTTGTTAATGGAAAAAATCCACATTCCTTGAAGCCTTTTACAAGTTTTGGTTCTTAAGAATACAAGTCTTGAATTAATTATTGTTTATTGTCCCTTGAGAATAGAGTGCTTGTAGCCTGTTTAGGACAGTCATGAAGAACCAACAGAATTTGGTGGGATAGATCATTGGCATGGTTTGTTTTGATTCTTGGTGAGTGGTAAGGCTTATGGTGATCATTTTTGTGTCTGGATTATTGGAGGAGTCTTATTTTTCCTTGAATGGATCCATGCATTTGGAGGGTGCACTAATGAAGTTTTGAATCCTTGTAACATAAACTCAAGATTGTACTTGAAGAATCAGTTGAGTAATGATGTTTGATGGATCGAATGCTCTTTTGGAACTCTGTTTTCATAAGTGAATTAAGTTTTGAAGTTGAGAAAGTTTGGTGTCTTCCTTTTGTGTATGATGCTTTGCATCAGTTTGGTATTAGATCCTAGGAAAGATATGGGCTGATAAGTTGGTTGTGATTTGTGGTTTGTAGTTGTGTGTTTAGTGATTGTTTGTAGGTAAGTGAGTTTTGAAGCAAGGAGTAATATTTCTTGAGAGGATGGAGAACTTGAAGAAGCATTTTCAAGCAGAGGAAGAGAGAAAGAAGAAGAAGAGACAAGCCAAGTTTGATAAAGAGATTGCTAAGATCAAACAAGAGATGGAAATGATGGAAAAAGAGTTCCTAGAATCCATGAGGAAGATAGAACAATAGATGAAGCACTTAATGAGTTGGAACTTGAAGATAAAGAGAAGAGTAAAATATGAAGAAGCCTTTGAAGATGAAAGGGAATTCTTCATTGAAGAAGAAGTTGTACTTAATCCAAGTCATGAAGATGAAGAAAGGACCAAGAGCATATACCTAATTCTAGAGGTTAAGGACATTGAGTTGGTTAAGGGAATGATCATGGATGAATTGGTCATAGAGGTTTGCAAGGAGTTGTAGCATGATGGAGGTATCATGATTTTCACATTATGTTAATTCATTGTGTTAATAATTCTTTGGAAAAATGATTGTTTGCAGGTTGAAGGTCAAAGGGAGAAGCATGGTTTTAAGGTGTATGAAGGAGTAAGGCATTTGATTTCAGCGGGGAAGCATGGAAGATCACTAATTTTCATGGACAAGTTTAAACCAAAGGTCAAGATGAAGGTGATTAAGAGAAAGGTCAAGATGAAGGTGATTAAGAAAAAGGTCAATCTGAGGTAGGGCATACTAGACATGAATGTTGACACCATCAATCTAAGTGGACTTTGATCTTTTTTTTGGCTGGGAGTATGGTGCAGGAGCACCTTGACACAATTTTACCTCCTAGTAGAAAGTTTGAGAAATTCATTCAATTTGATGTTTCACCTTGTAATAAGGGTCATTTAAGTAATTGCTAATGTATTAAAGTCCTATCAATGTGAAAAATGCAAAATTGTCAACAAATAATGTCGAAATTGCACAACAATGTAAAAGGTGCATAATCAATAATTAGGGAGTTAATAGGTCATTATAGCCTAATAAATAATAGGAAGTTGCAAAAAATTGGAAAATGATTCTATATGGTGAAAATTCCTTTAAAAATTCCTTTGAAATCCTTTTGTACTTGTTGGTGATTGAATCCTTGAAGGAAATAATGAAAAACTCTACTTTTTTGCACATTTTCTAGAAAATACATTGTTTCTAGGCTTGTGTACGGCCTATACAAACTTTAAAATGTGAAAGAATGTTCTTGAAAGTTGTTATTTTCAATCATCTTCCCATTGAATCTTGTTTCATGCATTTTAGTTAAGATATGTGGAAGATATGTTCATTTTTCTCGAAACTGCTTTGAAACCCTTGCTAGGGTAACAGTGAATAAAAGAAATTAATTTCATCTTTGATGGCTTAGTGAAATCATCCAAAAAATTATTTTTAGGTATTTTTTGATGTCATCTTTCAAACTCCAAATTTTTGGATTCTTAGCTTATGGTCTTGATTGAGAACAAGGAAGTCGTAGACTATGTTTTTCAAGAAAAGATTAAGAAAAAGTATGCAGACTGTATCATGTGTTTGTATGAGTGTAAGGAATTTCATTTTGAGTGGAAATGTTTTTCAAAGGTGTAAGGAGGTATTATGAGTCATTACCTTCAATCTTTATAGAGTAAAAAAGTTTGAAATTCTCTTTATACTGAATGTCCTGTGTTGACAGTGATAATGTAGACTTAGTAAGGCATAATTGCAAGGTGTTTGGTTTGTAATAATCATAAACTCATTTAAAATGTTCTTCATGGAAAAAATCCACATTCCTTGAATCATTTTACAAGTTTGGTTTCTTAAGAATACAATTCTTGAATTTATTATTGTTTACTATCCCTTGAGAATAGAGTACTTGCAACTTGTTTAGGACAGTCATGAAGAACCAATAGAGTTTGGTGGGATAGATCATTGGTATGGTTTGTTTTTATTCTTGGTGAGTGCTAAGGGTTATGGTGATCATGTTTGTGTCTGGACTATTGGAGGAGTCTTATTTTTTCTTGAATGGATCCATGCATTTGGAGGGTGCACTAATGAAGTTTTGAATCCTTGTAACATAAACTAAAGATTGTACTTGAATACTTAGTTGAGTAATGATGTTTGATGGATCTAATGCTCTTTTGGAACTCTATTTTCATAAGTGAATTAAGTTTTGAAGTTGAAAAAGCTTGGTGTTTCCCTTTGTCTATAATGATTTTGATAAGTGTTACACTCCTGGGCCAAGCTTCTAATCTCATCCAATTCTACCAACTGCTCTATTCTAACTACTCTATTTTATCTTCCATGGGTTTAGGGATATACAAGTCTTCCTAGAGCATGAACTTATATACTGGTAAAATTTTCTTCATGGGAATCCTTGCTTGTGTCCCATAAACCAAGTCAAAGGGTGATTTTCCAGTTGACTTCTTTATTGTGATTCTATTTGCCTAGACTGCCAACCTCAATTTGGAATCCCAAGCCCTTTTATTGTTGTTCAACATTCTTTTATTTATTTTTAGGATACTCTTGTTACTTGAATCAACCTGCCCATTTACTTGTGGATGGTATGGAGATGCATATGAAATTTTTATTCCATATGTCTTACAAAACCTCTTGAACTCTTCTAATCTAAATCACGTACCATTTTATGTGACTATCCTCACAGGTGTTCCAAATATAGTGATGATATTCTCCATCAAAAATTTTATCACAACCTTACTAGTGGCTTGTTTTGTAGGGATTACTTCTATCCAATTTGTAAAATAGTCAGTTGCCACTACAATTTTATGGCCTCAACTAGATTTCTTTGGTATTTCCCCAATGAAATCAATCCCCCGTTGATGAAATGGAGCTTCAACTTGCATTGGTCTAAGTGGTACTTCTCCTTGATACTTTATTTTCCTAATTTTTTTTTGAAAAGCCTCACACTTTCATACATATGTAAAAGAGTCATTGAAAACCCTAGGCTAGTAGTATCCAGCTCTTAAGATCTTGTGGGCAGTGGTATTGGCCGAAAAATGTCCTCCACAGAATCCTTCATGCATCTCCTTCAAAACATGGTTTTCTTGTGATTCATCTAAGCATAGCAACAACATTCCATCTATTTTCTTCTAGTATAAATATCTGTCCATAAAGACATACTTTAAGGCATGCAATTTCAAGGTTACTTTTTGATTTTCATTCAAGTCTTTAGGAAATTTCTGGTTTTTGAGATAATACATTACATTAGTATGCCATGGGGTGTTCTCTATGCTTGCAATCATACCTTCTTCCTCCCCTATGTTACAGATTTGAGATGCCTCAAGATTGGATTTAACCATGAGCTTAGCCAACCCTTGTCCTCTTACTAATTTGGTGATTTGGATTTCAATGTCAAATTCTTGAATTCTATTAATCCATCTACACCTCCTCACTGTAACTTTAGTTTTCACAAATACATCCTTAACTATAGCATTAGGAACATATGCAATCACCTTAGCACCTACCAAATAAGGTATGAAGACCTTCACAACTTTGACAAGTGCATGTGCCTGCTTCTCTATAATGTCATATTTTAATTTTGCTCCTTGAAGGGATTTTTTGAAGAATGATATTGGTTGCTCATATATTTCATCATTTTTCTATAACATCACTACTACAATAGTGTGGTAAGATGAAAATGAGAAAATATGAAATGGTTTACTGAATTTAGGTGATTCAACACTTGGTCCTCCTTGATTGCTCTTTTAATAGATATGAATGCATTGATTGCTTCTATTGTCCAATCAATCTTAGAACCCTTCAACATTTTTGAAATGGGCTTGACAATCTCAGCAAAATTTGATATAAACCTCCTTACAAAGTTTTTATACCCAAAGAAAGACTGAATGGCTTTTACTTTCTTCGAGATGGGAATATTATCTATAGCCTCCACTCTCTTAGGATCAATTCTTACTCAATCCTTGGATACTATGTGGCCCAAAAAAAATCCTTTAGCCACATCAAAATGTCACTTCTTAGGGTTTAAGGAAATACCATACTCCAGAGCTTTGAGGAAGACCTTCTCTAGATGTTCAACATGGTCTTCTTCTTTCTTAGAATATGTTGTGAGATCATCTTGATATACCACCATTATTGTATTAATCAGGTTAGCAAAGGAAACATCCATAGCTCTCTGGAAGGTGACACCATTATTTGTGAGGCCAAATGGCATCCTTATATATACATATGTGCCCCAAGGTTTAGTAAACCCAGTCTTATACTATTTTGATTCTTTTAATTTCACTTGGTGGTACCTCGAAAAACCATCCATCATGGAAAATAACTCATATCTTGTTACCCTTTGCAACATAGCTTCCATGTTTAGGAGGGGATAATTGTCTTTAAGAGAGGAGACATTCAAATTTTAAAAATCCAAACACAACCTTATGTCTCCATTCTTCTTCTTGATAGACACCAAGTTGGAAACCCAAGTAGAATGTTTGATGGGCTTGATAATGTTCTTCATGCATATTGGGTTCTGGAGTAGGATTTATTAGTCTTTCTTTCTATTTGAAGGGTTTTGCATCAGGATTTAGTGGGATTTAATGTTGAAATAGGTCTTCTCTATATGCTTTAAGGTCATCATATGACCATGCAAAAGCATGATTATATTTTCTCAACAATGTGATCAACATCTTTCTAATTATAGGGCTTATCTTCTTTCCAATGTACACCTTTTTTGGAGCCAATTCAGTCCCAAGATTAAAAAATTAAATGTCTTCCCTTCTTATTGGTGTTTGCTTCATAGCAGCTCTATCATTCCCATCGAATACCCCTTCTAATGCCACTAATCCTTTAGGGATCTTATTTGTTTTTAGTTGCACTACTTCTTGGCCAAACATAGTTTTTTTACCATCCACTTCTTCAAAAAATGGTTTGAAATTAATTTCTTGAGCCTCATACTAATCAATGCAGTGTAAGAACTTGATCAGATCCATGTCATCATTGAAGACCTACCAATTATAAATGTTATCAGGAGTTTCAAGTCTAGTATTGAGTTCTACTTGTGAGATACCTACTAAGGTAATGTCACCCATTTTCAAGGCCACATTTTCCAAGAAGTCAGCCATTAATTTTTTTGATCTATCCACCTAGTCAATGGAGAAGGCATCAAAGAGTTCTATGGTATCCCGCACTGTATTTTTTTATTTCTTCAATCATTTGTTTTTTGTAGAATACTTTGACCTTACTTGTGAAAAAACCAAATTTGAATCTCCAAAAATGATTAATACCTGATCCCATGCTTTGTGGAAATGTTTAAACCTAGTAACAATGCCTTGTACTCTACTATGTTATTTGTGCATTCAAATTTTAGCAAAAATGAGTACTTAAATGTTGTTCCATTTGGTGAAATGAAAATAATCCCAGCTCCATCAAAATACATTTTCCACATGCCTTGTTTTTTTTGAGAAACATCTCCAACAATTAGATTTGTGTTTAACAATTTAGGGTTTGAATGTGTTGGAACTATAAAATTGTGATGATTTTACATGTTGTTCATACTCATAATTTTCCAAATAAGTCCTACCACGAGCATATTTTCCCCATATTTGGCCATGTAGTCCCATAAAATTATCTAGGTTTGAAGTATTTCACACTATAGTCCATATCGACATGAGATTATCAAGGTCTCCCTCACCCATAATGCATTCTTGTTAATATACGTCTGTTATTTCCTATCGGCAAGACCTCAGGGATGTCATAGTGATTGGAATTCACATGCAGGTACCTATCAGCAGGACATTTTCATTGTCTCAGTGACTCAAAAGGATTATTTTTGGCCAGACAAAGACTTTGGGGTGAGGTCTTATCGATTGCATTATGTCTCAGTGACTAGCACATAGAACGATGTATCGGTAGGAGTTATGTCTTCGGTATGTGGTCTCACCAAATGGGTCGTGTCTCATCGACCATGTGCACGTGGACATACTTTGGCCAAAATCAATGGTATTCAACATGAGGTCTCGGTGAACTCTTATTGTCTCACCGACTAGCGTGGAATGAAGAAATATTTTAGCAAGAGTTATGTCTTCGGAGTATGGTCTTGGCGAGTGGCTCCAGTCTTGCCGACAATACACAAAAGGGATTTTATCAAAAGATTTTCGGGATGAGCTCTTAGCAAATGGCACCGGTCTTGCCAACAACGTGAAGGGATTCAATCATTGGTTTTTGGTGTGAATTTATATAGTCTTGCCGATCTAAAATGTCACACCAAAGTATTGTTGCATCGGTGTGAGAGTGATATTGTCACAGCAATAAAAAGTGAACTCAAGGTGTATCTCGGTGAGAAATAATATGATCTATGGAATTTCTCCCCGACATCACAAGGTCACAGTGAAACACAAAAAATAAAAGGATATCTATTGATGAGACATTTGACTTTGGCATGACTATGGGATGTTTCAGTGAGTGTTTGGTGCATATTAAATGAAACCCGAATACTATTGGTCGCCGACATGGGATTACGAAGTGATGTGTCTCTTCAGATGCAAATGTATAAATATCCATTTGTGATTGTAAAATAAGAAATTAGAAGAGATTAGATTAGATACAGTAGATAGAGTTGATAATATACAGTTGGATAAAATTTCCACAGAGCAGAGACTATGGTTGCATGATTTCAAAATGGAGATATTTATGAAAATCAGTTGATGTGGCTGCATATTTATGGTGTCAATTGTCTATTGAATTTATTGAAAGTATTACTAAATTTATATCCATGATTGATGCCTTCCGGTTATTTAAATTGATGTAACAAGTTTATATTCAGTTTATCAATGCACATTTGATGTATCTGTGCTGTTAGTTGATTGGTTCTTTCAAGAAAAGATTAAATCATTTTGGTTGATCACAATAATCAGGGAAGTTCATCTGAATCATTAAGAAGAGCTTAGTAATCACATTCTTGCATGTTTATACAAGTTATAAACAAAATATTTGCCAAAAAATTTGAGTGTTCTCCAGAAATAAGTTGCCCATTTCTATTTCATTTGACTCCGCATACCCAATAAGGCACTAGTCTCTGCATTTTTTACCATTTAGATTCATTCATCTTTTTTACATCTGTTAATTGAGCATATTAAGATTTAGTTTTGAATATTGCTATACAATATATACCAAATTTAATTTAATTTTTCCATTTCCATTTTCCATCATGGACAAATCACTGCAAGAGAGATCATAAGTCAAGTCTGCCCAATTCATATAGGTACACCCACCTAGGTCTAGCAGCACCTAAAGAGTAGAAAGCTTAAACCATTTGGATTTGTCTGTTACCCTGAAATGTACCAAGAGATTGGCAACTTCTTGAGGTATTCTTGCATTTTTGAGAGCTAACAGAATGCTCAATTCTAAAACTCCCAAGATCCACATCACAAAAGAAATTCATTTGACTAGGGTCAAAGAGATCAATGACATGTTCTAATCTAGGCTCTTTCTACAAATTGACTTCTCTTCCATTCACAAGTATTGTGGCATAATATAAATCTAGTTGGACATTTCCACCTACTGGGGTAGTCCATTTCTAGATAATAATATTCCATAGTAAGGGGGAGTGTCCACCACAATGATTTTTGTTTTATATGTCACCTTAGGATATGATGCTAATTTTAATTCTATGCCCCATATCACTCCAAATACTAGGAATGATATGTTATCCATGGCATGGCACTTCCCATAGGTGGTGTTTACCAACAAGCCTAATTCCTTCATGATAGCTAAATGCATGATATTGATTGCTGCCCCTTAGTCAATCATACAATTTTTCACCAATTTTTTGTTGATCACCAATGTAGTGGAAAATGGATCCACCTGGGAGGGACCTTTTGTAAGGCTATCACCTAAATAAACTTTTGGTGCCTTTGTAGTTTCCTACTCCATGACATTAACCTCCTTGTTCTGATCTTGTTGTTTGTGAGATGTATTGGAAATCAATTTGAGGGTTGTGTCTCTGTACTCATCACTTTTCATAATCTCCATCAAGGGAATTCCCATCTTCATCTAAGTTAGTGCTTGGGTAATGTCAAATGAAGGGGCAGTCATCCCTGTTCAATCTTCTCTATTTTAGCATCCCTCTTCCCATCATTTTGAACTTTGTCATTATTTGGTTTTCTTTCAAATTCAACATTTACATCCTCCTTCTAATCCATATTCTAAGAATTTTTTTGTTTCACCCTTCTTTTGGTCAAACGAGACCTCGTCCTTGTTCTTCTGTTCTTTTATAAACAGGCCTTTAGGTGTTCCTTGGTCTACATCTACAGGTTTACTTCTTAGGTTGTATCTATTCTTTTTTTCTTCAACCACAAATTTTGTTGTGATGGGCCTCTTCTCTTCTTCTATTGGTGTTCTCAACTAAAACTATGGTGTTGTATTGTATGCATAGGCGAATTCTTGTGTATTTTCTTCCAATTCAAAGAACACTACTTATTCCATATTAACATTATTTTTCTGATTGTTGACATCGTATTCACACCCATCCTTAGAGGATGAGTATCCATCATTGGTTTAATAGAACCTCCATCTCAACATATTCACATTGTGTCCATCTTTGTCTTGTTCTTGTGACCATTCATCTTCTTAGCAAGTTTGAGCCACCACATAGTGTTTTGGGACATGAGGCCTATGACATGGTGGACACCATGGTGTAGTATCCACTACGTTGCTCCATGTTTTTTCAAAGGATCCAAAGTACCTTTCCAATTTGGCTTACCCACTAGCCATCCATCCTTCCAAGTGGTGTTATAGGGCATATCATGCAGTCTTGGCCTTTCATCCTTGTACTGGTTCTCTTGTCTATTTTGGTGATTATTATGATTTTGTGGAATCCTAAGGTTATCTCTTTTTCCAATTATGCTGATATCTTTCCTATTATTTTCAATGGTTATAGCAACCTTTTGTGCTTCAACCAAGCTACTAGTACATTTGTTTCTAAGCTCATACCCTATTTTAGGATCAAAGGCTCTCAAATAGATACTTAAAGCTGTTGAGTCAACTAGTTTAGATCCATGTGGTATCTTGTTGTTAATCTTGGAGAACCTTTGATTAAAGTAAAAAAATAATTAATTATGATGTTTTTGAATGCTTATTAACTCATGTAAGGAAAATTCAAGAGCAAATTTATTCCCATATTGCTCTAGGAATTGAATTTTGAAGTCTGTTGTAGAGGTAATTGAGACATTTGGTAGGATGTTGAACTAGTCCCTTGCTTCTTTAGTCAAGGACATCATGAATAGCCTCATGAGTACATCTTCCTATTCTATTCATAATTATTGAATGAAAGCATCAAAGTTTCTTACTTGTTCCTTTGTTGTAGTTGCATTATTCCCTATGAATTTAGGGATGGTATTTCTCAAGTTAGTATCAATGAGGTATGGGTATAATGGATATCTAGCCAGGTCAAATTGTCTACTCATACTTGTAGGATTCTGTGGATAAGTATTCTGAGGTGGTGGATTGGGGTAATAATGGAATCCATGTTGAGGTTGGTGTACATTTTATTGGATGTTCTAGCAAGGATATACATTTTTCTATGGTACATGATGCTGATAGTGTGGAACATGTTGTTGTCCTGGTGCTGGGTGAGATTGTGGAATGTTATTGGTGTTTTGTGATTAAGAATTTTTTGGTGGAACATTATGTTGCATTTGTTGATTTGGTTTCCCAGCTATGTTGTGAGATGCTTTTGAAGTAGTTGGGACACTTGCATTCTGAGATGGCCCATGCAGATTGATGTTACCTCCTTGCTTATGGGAAGGGACATATTTTGGTGTCTTTGATGGATGAATATTCATCTAGGACAGTTGTCGGTGTAGCTCTTTACTTTCTTTTATCAACTGTTGTCACCTCCTAACTTCCTCCCTCTATCTTTCCACATGCTCTTTCAACTCTTGAGTGGTCATTTTTTCATAATTCTCATCAAGGGTAGAGTGATCCATGAATCCATATTGGGTCTCTTCTCCTTGTTGTGATGAAAATAATTTCTCATACTCATTTTTTCTTTGAATTCTTTCTTCATCTACACATGCAAGGAATTCATTCTCCTATTGAGGATCTGGCTCGAAATTGAGAATGTTGTAATTTAGAGTATTTTGTTCAAGTGGCATTGAATGGTGTCGTTCATCAATGTGAAAAGGACTATTATGCACTATGAAAGGCTGCTATGAGGTATTCCCCTTATCTCCACACATGACATCTGATTGATTATATACCATTGCATTCTTATTTGTGTCAATCTTTGAAGGAGTGTATCCATGCTTTTTTGTCCACCTACCATTGTTCTTCTTTGAAATTTATTGGTGCATAGATCTCCTACCATTCATTTCATAGGATGCTTTGATGCTTTGAACTCTAGGGTTTTTTCTTCTTGGTGTGTATTTTAATTTCTTAGTCATGCACTCATTCCCAAAAACTTTTGATAGAGTCATCACCCACTTTTATGAAGAGAAATAAAAGTTTACAATATTTTATGCTTGTTCCTAGCAGATTCTTTTGATGACTTATACAATGAAATAGTTTTGAATGAATCTATGATGACTTGTTGCAAGGTGCAGATCTACTTAGTTTCTCCCCAATGGATTCACCAATTTTTTAGATGCGTGACTTGAATGGGGAGTGCAAATGACACAATTATGAACCTTTGGTTGAAGACCAATTTCAAAAATTTATTGACTCTTTAAATGGATAGGATAGAACTAATTTTTTATTGAGTTTGTCCCTAGTAGAGTTGCTAATCTATTAGGTATCAAAATGGCAGGTTTTTAAACCATAAGAGGGTGCCAATCTCTTAATACATTTTTGGCTAACAAATGGGAAAAATAAGATTGATAACCCCCTACTCTTTAGGCTCTACTATACCTAGGTGGGTGTAATTGAATGATAAGGTAGATTTGAAGGTTTAAATATGGTCTCAAATTTTGGTAATCTACTCACAATGGCATGTGGGAGTGAAATAGATGTAAGGCTAATGATTAATTCCTACTACAAATTTCTTTGAGGATCAAATGTGTGAGTAAAGTTTGTATAAAATATCCTAAGTATGACCAATGCTTAATCCTATTGGGTGAATGGAGTTGAAAAATGAATGATGATGATGGAGACAAATATGTAAGATGGGTGTATCTACTTCTCAGCTTAACTCTAACTTGTTGGGAACTTTGGATGTTTGCACCTTGTACAAACGCGCAGGTCTATCAATTATTGTACTCTTCTCTATTAATCCCAGTGTTATCCTCTCAAATTAGTGTGATATCATGAAAGTATTTTTAATTCTTGACTCGAGAGAAACCAATCAAAATAACTAGTTTAAAAGGATTTTAATCCCTTGAAGGAACCAATTAAAATGAATTATCTAAAAGGATTTTAATTCACCCTAGCTAGAACCCAATTAAGAAAACCACACAACATTAAATGTGTCTTGAAAAACTGTATAAATCTAAATAACTTAGGAAAACTAGTTTGGAGACAATGCAACAACATATAAGAATGAACATTAACACAATAGTTGAACACTGTAAGTATATTTCCAATTATGAACAGTCTTCTCCTTTATATTGCTTCAAAATATATACATTTATAGTAGTAGTCTTTGAGATGTGGAGATGGATGAGTGGAGTATGATATAATAATATAACCTATCTACTACTAATGATGATGATGGTAATGCTGATTCAAAATTAGGCCTTGGTTTCCCTTCTTACATAGGAAGCAACAAGCTAACAACCCATTACAAAAAGATATGCCATTTGATAACTAAATCTTGATTAACATAAACATAAAAAATTAGTAGTTTGTTGGTGGATGCACCATGATCTATTAGCTCCAACAAGTTCTTGTGATCATTTAATAACTATTCAAGTCTCATGCTCCATGATAATGCACCCACGACTGCCAAACTTTGGTATCCTGTCACTCCCTACTTAACCTGTGCAATGAATAAATTAATCTTCAACACATGCTCAATATATCCTAGCTTTGTATAGGTGTTTGCATTGTTTATGCTATCTTTCATTGCATATTCAAGCTCAAAGATTCATCCTAGCTATATATGTTTTTTCTTGAGCACCTTATCTTCATCGTTAATTTCATCAAGAGCTATCAGTAGATACTGAGCTATCTCATCCTTCCATACATCCTGGTCTTTTTGATCTGTTTCCTCAAAGAAATATGGTAGATCCATACTTAGTAACTGACTGAAGTGACTCAATTCTTATGTCAATATGTTATGGAATATATCATGTGTGTTCATAAGCTCTTGATATTCTTGAAATACATTTTTGTTATCTCCTTTCTTTTCCTTTATCTATAGTCCCACCTCCTTCATTCTATCACATAACCTATTATGTTCTTGTAAAGCTGCATATGTTCTATCGTGGATAACCCAGACCTTGTCAACAAGATTAATCATATCATCAAACCTCCTACACAATAGTTGTGATGCCATTTCAAATATAGTAGCTTTTAGTTTTTTCTTCAATTCCTCTAGCCCTTTCTAAATCATTTCATATTTGTGCTTCCAATATGTAGTCTCTAGCATTGATTCAAGCACTTTTCTTTCACATTCAATTAGTTATGAGTAAGGTCCCTAGGAGGAAGGAAATCTATCTTTGTAATTGATCACATCTTGCTTCAACCTATCATTCTCCTCAATCAATCGCTTATTATCTTTAACTAACTTCTAAATTTAAGCATTGGTTAACTTGGCCACATTCACATTTAGATCAATAGTCTCAATAGGGTCTGTATCCACTACTCTCTATACTAGAAGGTGACCAAAGTTCTTATTTATGATTACTACTAAGGGAAGGCCTCCTTCTTGGTGGGTAAAGAACCCAAATCTACAAGGTAGAGTTATTAGGATTATACCCTGATCCAGTGTATATATTATCATTGGCCTCATTTGTCAATTGCAAGGCCTTATTTTCTCTTTTTAGGAAACTATCAAATACTATGCCGAGTTGATGTCCCACAATAGAAGAATCATGACCCTAACTTCTTGTAGTAATGTTCTTCCTCTTTCAAGAGTCATATTATCCATTTCTCTATCTACCTCATACTGGAGTTCTTTCAAGGCATCCACTTCTTGCTCAGGGTTGATTTTTTTTATCTTTTCTCTAATCATTCTTCCTTTGTACTGATAGATGAAGGTATTGAACTCAAAGGTTAGAATAAATGTATCATCTAGAATGAACTCCTAGCTAGCATGATGTCTCACATCAATAGACAATTCTCACTACTGAATTTGACACCATTTTATGATGGATGTTCGTCAGTGGTTCGACAAATCTTTGTCAAAGTAGCGACGAAATGGTGAAAACATTTTCGTCACTATTTTTTCATCGCACATCCGATGAATTAAATGTCAAAAAAATGGTGCAGATTGGTCAGTTGTCGACATCATAAAATGGCTTAGATTTTCATTGGAATGTTGATGAAATGTGCATCGAAAGAACACTAGAATTTCATCAACAGTTCGACGAAATGGGCAAGTATTTATGATGAATCTATCATCACAGCTACGCAACTTCGTCGAACCTTTTATGTGGTTCATTGGTGATTTACCTTGAAAGTGTGACGAAAAGGGAAAGGAGTTATGACGAACCCTTCGTCGCAGCTAAACAATTTCGTCAGACCTTTTTCTGTGATTCGTCAGTGGACTTCATCGTAATTACGATGAAATGGACAAGGAGTTATGATGAAGCCTTCGTCATAGCTATAGAAACTTTGTTGTACCTTTTATGTGATTCGTCGGATGTGTTTGTCAAAATCTTGAAGAAACAATGCAATTTTTTTTTTTAATTTCGTTGAAATGTACCATCGGTGAGAGATCAATCAAGTCACGTCCCTTCGCATTCAAATCTTGGGCAATTATTTTATTGGAGCTCTAAACTATTCAAATATTAAGGATTTAATTAGCTATAAGATGGAAAGTTTTTGTTTAGACATAATCCATCATCTTTTACATATCTTTATTCACTTCTAGCGCTTGAGATAAATTTGTGTAAATGAGACAAAAATGTGAATCTTTTATGACAAAGAAAATTCTTAAAAAGAGTGGGGGGAGAGAAAATGGTAGGGGGTAAGAGAATGCTTGAATGTATAGCAAAGTATAACATTTTTATCATTATAACAATGAAACGAATCTTAAGTTTGAAGCATTAATATCATTTACAACATTTATGATCAAGAATGAATGTAAGTAGAGAAACTTTCACTAACTCATTTGACTACAAAATCCAACGAAACTATTTGACGAAATATGTATAATTTGATGTATTGTTGGGTGCTCATAAAATTTGATGTGTAATTTTCAATTTTTTCAAAGTTTATCCCTGATGTTCGTCAAAAATTTGACGAACCTCAAGTTCGTCGAATTTTTGACAAACATGGAAAATAGAAAAAAATCAAATTGTGGCCGACATAAAGAAAAGTGAGTTCGCGCCTGATTTATTGCAACAGTGTTTTTCTCTACTTGAGACAATTTGTGGAGAACTAAGGATGATTTTCTTGGGAAAAATCAGAAAAATTCAAGAAGATATTGCCAGGTTAAGGGTAGTCATTGTCTTTTTGTAGAGTTCAGTTGTGAAGTCAGATTTGTAGTTCCAAGTTTGAAAATCATATTTTAAAGCAACATCTCATTGGATTTCACTTTTAGAGGTTTAGGGTTTTGAGAATTTCATGTCCATATTTTGTTGTGTGGAATCACCATAAGATCACAACCAAGGAACATATTCTTGTGTCTGTAATTATGTGATCCATAACTCTATTGGTCATGTGGCATGGTTTTGCTATAACAAATAAAATATGCATTCATGTGTGACCCAAGTTTAATGTGGCTATGTTGTGATAGAAATAGAGGCACTCATATAATGTAGTTAATTCAGGTTGTCTAATGTAGGTGTCAATCATCATTGGGTGCATTCAGGTTGTCTCACGTTTAACAGGTTAGGATGTAATTATAGCATGAACGAAAAGTGATTACCTCTTGTTGCAATAAAGAGCCTATAACTCTGGTTGATATGTAGAGTGGTTGTATTATATCAATTATTTAGTGCATTCAAGCACAACCCATGTGTAATGGGCTATTCTAGAGAGTGATCAAGATTTTCTAAACCTTATGAATGTTACTTGACATATATTTGCATAATCTCAAATTCCTTCAGAGGCTTTTGAAGTATCAATGTATCCTATATAGGGTTTATAATGATTTATTTTAATTAAAAAATAAATAAATGATGTATTTCCCTGTAATTAGATAATGTGGAGATCTCCTAAATCTTCTCTAGCACACTATCCTCTTTGGCACTGTATTCATTACTCCAGCTACTAGGGTTTTGCATATGACATCTTTAATATCTTCATGACCGTGGCTTTTAAATAGATATCAGTCTTTTCTTTAATCCTTTTCATGGTAACCCTTGAGTTCCATAATCCACCTTCAATCTCTTCTAAGAATGGTGTCTTAAGCTAGACTACATAGTATGCATATAAAGCAAGTCCTTCATACCTACCATTGTTCCAAACCACCACTCATTGCCTTGCTTAAAATGCTACCTCCATAAGCACAATATTATGTTTTAAAATAATAGTTGTCAGTGATTGACCATTAAGGTCACCACTTTCATCATGAAGATACAATGAGATTTTTGTCTTCAAACTCAAGGAATTATCCAAGTTAACATTGTGAATTTTTTGTTGTGTATGATTTGATTTTCTTGCACATGTACTGCTTTGCTAACTTCCTCTAAGACTGGGTATTGCACCCTCATCTGCAATATCAAACAGATCACTCACTATCACTTGAAGATTCCTTTCATGAGCATCCTTCTATAAAATCAAACTATGCCCTATAGACTGCCTACTTACTACAGGGGACTCATTGTTTCATGGTATTGTAGTTCTTAAGATCCTTCAACCTTATTGAAACTACTTCATAGTCCACAAGGTATTATTCACTATTCTCCCATCTTTGATCACTCTCAAAACACTACTCAAACATGTAATCCACTACCTCCATTATACATTAATGGCTAAGAAGAAACATTGAACCTATGATTACCACTATTACTTTATTTGGACAGTCATTCCCTGATTGCATTTGCCTTGTCTAACACTACCAAAAGCATTTGAAAAACCCTTAAGATCAACAAGGGGGTAAGGAAACTCACTGTTAAAATCTCCAATTCAATTACTATGAAAAATTTGAGCTTTATTATCTTGTCACTGCTCAGCCTCTTTTTGACTGTCACATCTCAAATGACTTTCATTCGTCTTACCGTAGATTGCATTTACAAATATCACTAAGCTACATAGTGTGCTTGTTATTGGCTACAATCTTTAGATTGCAAGATTTTTTTATTACCTACAATGTCTCAATCTTTATGGTATTTCAATCTCACTAATCAGCTATAGTTATTGTTTATGTTTCTACGGAGGCCTAGGGTTTGTACCTTAATCATGCTCTTACCAATGCTTCTGCTGTTTTCTATTAGGGCTCTCTCAATGTTGAGGGCCCTAGGGATAAGCTCATCATAAGAAGTGACACATTGCATCTTTAACTAAAAGGATAAATCCATATTGACATTAGCAATGATGATTCTGACTTGTTGCTCCTTAGGAATGGGTCACTTGCTCTTACTAGCTTGCTACCTCCATCGTTGTAGGAAATTTGCGATCAAGCTCAATATTTTGATTTTAAGAGTCTTAATGGTTAGAAATCATAGTAAAATCATAATTTAATAAGTTTTGGAATTAGCATTTTAAAGTGTTTTTTTGGGTCATTAACTTCTGACTATCTTCTCTTTTCCAGGGGTGGTTGTATGCCAAATTTTTTTGGTGTAAAATATTGGAATTATTAGATTATGTTACCTATCTATGAATAAAAATTATTGGAGTGTGAGTTTGATATTTTTTGAAGATCTAAATAGTCAAGCTTGGTAAAGAAAAATTATGTCAGATAATATTAGCCCAGAACAAAATGAAGAGACACTTGATAGATTGTGGGCTAGATTGAAAAGAAAGGGTGATGGGAAATGTTATTTTCCTTGCAATAATTTCAAGGGCTTAAATATGAGACAAATTTTAATCACAACATCTGAGAAACATTGTAGGAAACATGGTCACATTGAAGGGGGGCATGATTATCATCCATTGGTAAGTTTTTCATTATATGTGTTTATATTGATTGAATTTGTAAATATTTATATCATTTTAAAATTTTATATATATATATATAATCACTTGATCATGATCATGGTTTATTTGTGTCTATCATTATTATAAAGGTGGGGTGCCCTAGGGAAGATGATATGGATTATCACAGCCTGGAGAATGTGGTTTTGCAAGTGGACAAGCATGGAGCTATGAATATCGAAGATGAAGTTAATGATCCTATGGAAGAAGATGATCATGCACCAGAAAACATAGTTGAAGATGATGGTATGAATACATTGATCCATGACACATTTAGTGGCAGAGTTGATCATGATGATCAAGATGACTTTGATGATGTTCATGATTTACCTATACTTGAGAAGGCATACAAGCCCCTTTATGAAGGCTTCCAAACAACTCTTCTCTGTATTGTATTGTTGTTGTTGAACTTAAAGGTTATGCATGGTTTATCAAACATAGCAATCTCACAGGATGTTAAGGTATGTCATATATGTCATCTTTTTTCATCTATTTTAATTGTTGTTAGTTCATCACTAGTAAATAAAGGATGAAATATGTACCATTAATATTATTTATATGAACAAATTATTTTTTGTTGTAGATTGATTGGTGAATTTTTGTTACCACCATCAAATATTTAACCTCACTCATACCGAGATTTATGTGCCATTATGAAAGATATCATAATGGAGTATCAAGCAATAGATGCATGTCCCAATGATCATATTATATATCATAAAAAATAGGAATTTGCAACAGAATGCCCAAAATGTCATATCAATAGATATCAAATAGATCAACTAACAAAAGAGGTGCCTCGCAAGGTTCTTCGTTATATTCCCGTTATTCCACATATGCAATGATTATTTAGGTGCGAAAGCTTAGCGCAATTTATGGATTACCATGCATGGAATAGAAGTGGAGATGACATTCTTTGAATGCCTATGGATGGTTCTGCATTTAGGGACATGGAGGAAAAATGGCAACACTTTAAAGAAGAACCTTGTAATCTCAGGCTTTCAATTGGAACGGATGGTGTCAATCCATTTGGAGAGCTGAGATCTATTTACTCAGTGTGACCTATTTTTGTTATCAACAATAAAATTCCTCCATGGATGTCAATAAAGAGGAAGCACAAAATGTTGTCAATGATTGTTCTAGGTATTTTTTTACATAAATTTTCTTTAACATAGTAGCATCTAATTTGTCTTATTTGTTGCATAATGACTTATATTTTTTTCATTCAATAGTCATGTACATTAATTTATATATAGTGCAGTAAAATGGTTATAATAATTATGTAATGTTTATTTTCATTCAACTAGGTAAGTACCAAGTTAAAGATATGAATGTTTATATCGAGCCTCTTATCAATGAGTTACTAAAGTTATGGAATGGTGTCACTATGTATGATGTCTCTAGACCAATAGGACAAAGACAATTTCAATTCCATGCAATGCTTGTATGGAAAATTCACGATGTCCTAGGGCTAAAACATTTTTGTGGTATGTTATAATGTTCGACTGCACTTTAACAATAATTAATTTGATGAAGTAGATATCATGCATGTTCTTAAAATAATCTATTCATTATATATAATTATAAAAATTGACATATTTAATCCAATTATATATGATCTTGCAGGTCTTTAAACAAAGGGAAAATTTGCATGTCCAATTTGTGATCTAAAAATGAAATCTCGTCATTCAACAAGTTTAGGAAAGCAGGTGTTTGATGAGTATAGTCACTTCCTCCATAAAAATCATAAGTATCGAACTACTGAAAAACATCTTTTCAATGGGAAAGAGGAGACTACATCAAAACCATGAAGAATGACACCTCGCCTATGGAAGTTGGAATATAATAGAATTAATCATCAAGGTTATACATCAGATCAATTTTTTTATCTATCATATATGATATGTTTTGAATTTATATTTTTATATTGTGTTGTTTTTACTCATGTTGTAATTGACAATGATTGTTGTTGTTAATTTTTTTAACTTATATGCTTCATAAAGGTTGTCAAGGCATTAATGGCCGGCTTCCATAGGGACTAAAAAGTTATCCCAGACAATTTAGTAGGTTGCCCTACTATGAGCAGCTAAAAATTGTGCATTTGTTTGATATAATGCATATCAGAAAGAATATAACAGAAATGTTATGGAAAATATTGGATGGAAGGCATGATAGAAAAAATTGTCAAAATTTGTAGTGACATTCAGGAAGCCAATCATGCAATGAAAAATTTCATTCAATTAAATAGCAATGGAGACCAAATTAATATAAGTGCTTTTCATTGGTTATTAACATAGCATAAAAACAATGCTATAAAATAATTCATACAAAAAATATGATTTCCCACAGGATTTGCTGCGAACATAAACAATATAATAACAAAGAAAGGTGAATTTGGGTTGGGGATGAAAACATATGATTGTCATACCTTCGTTAAGGTAATTATTCTGGTATATTATATACACTTGTATAATGCATGTAATTTTCAGTGTATTGTGTTTACTACTTTTGGAAAAGTAATGAAAAGATCATTTTATAATTGTTGTAGTACGTTCTACCTCTATCTCTCCCAGACAACTTTGACAACAATGTCAAGAAAGTTATATATGATCTTGGAAAATACATGAGGTAAGTAGCGAGATTTGTTCAATTCATTATATACATCTTATAATTTCCATTTGTTTTACTTGTTATGTAATATATTGTATATTTTTGTTAAATATCGTTAATATATTTGTGCCTTGAATCACTTGTAGATGGTATCATCTAAAGAAATCCATAAAGAAGATATAAATTATTAGAGAAAAATTCCTCGTCTAATGTGTGAAATGAAAAAGTGTCTACCTTCAACATTTTTCAATGCACAAGAACACTACCTCATACACCAAGTTGAGGAGATTGAATGTGTGGACACACAAGGTCAATGTGGATGGTTGAGAGAACTTGAAATTTTTGAAGGCTTTGGTTAGACAAAGAGCACATCCTGAGGGTTCTATGGTGGAGGGATATATGGTATACCAGACCATGGTGTACATTAGTGAATATCTTCCTAAATTTGCAGCAAAGATCCATGTAGATCACATTTGGGATCCCAACTCCATTAACAAATTCGAAGGGGAGTACCTAATGGGGAAAGGTAGATTGAGGAAAGTGAGAGGTAATTATAATATGGTCAGAGATTAATTGGAATACATTTTACATATGGTTTTATGTATATTGTACTTATTTAATTTTTAATCTTCAATATACATCAATTATAAATTAAGGTCGTATATTGTGGTATTTAACTAATTATACGTCGTTTGTGAATTTCAATTTTTTTTTATACAGTTGGTCGAGAGTGGGATGCACTAAATTTGTATGTCGCCAAAAATATTGATTGGATGATGGTATGGATTGAATGATGTCAACAATTTGGTTGCGCATTAACATGGGAAGGTGTGGCTTCATTGGTTAAAGAAGCTCATCATAATGGAGATTCTAATGTACACAAAGGGAAATTGATTTAGCATATGGTTTAACAGATAAACAGGTACGTATAAATATATTAATCACCCATATTATTTAATTATTTTCAAGTATATTGATGTATATATATGTTGAGATTATTTTCTTTGCATACATTCGGTCAAAAATAAATATGTTTATCAACTGATGATATTGCAATAATTTTTAGATGTTTGACATATTGCAAGTGAAACACCACAAGGCTGTGTGGTGCAATGGTCATAAATTTTGAATCAAAATGTTGGATGACATGAAGAAAACTTGTGATTCTGGTATAATTGTAGTCTTTCAGGTGACTAATGTTTCATCTAGAAGCAACATACATCTAGAAGTCTCAGAAAATTGATACTATGGGATTTTGGATGATATACTTGAGAGTGACTTTAAGTCCTTCAGATTAATTTTGTTCATCATCTTATGGTATAGGCTATGATTGAATGAAAATGATCCTAAGAGAACTATTATTGAGCATGATAATGGATTTACCATGGTTAATACAAGGTTGATCAAGCGAGCTAGAAATGAGCCCTATGTTCTTCCAAGCCAATGTGAGTAGGTATTTTACTCAGAGGTCCCAGGTAAACTGGGCTGGTCATTTTTTGTTAGACATGATCCAAGAGGAAGGCCGGTAAAGTATAATGTGGTGGAAGAAGATACCGAAGAACTAGAAGATGATGTAGATGATGATCAGGATCAACAGTTAGTTGATGATGTCCCTGACGAAGATGTCAAAGAGGAGGAACTAGATCATGATGATGTAGGAGTTAATGTTCATGAAGATGATATTAGTGTGGATGATGACATTATCAAAAATGATATCAATGACGATGATGATGATATGACCAATCCTTACAATGTCGAATCTAGATCGGATGATACAGATAAAGAGTTGGATGAATAAGATCAATGACATTGAAATGTATAAGTTATGCCATTATATTATCTATTTGATATTAATTTCTTGATAGAATTATATTTGACTTATGTGGTTACATAATTAATTCATGATGTTTTTAATTTTTATGCCATTACATAATTAATTTAATGATGTACTTTGTAATGTTTGAAAGGTCAAAAAATTCAAAGATTTCAATAGTGATGTTAACAACCTTAAAATTAGTGTATTTTATGTTTCATGTGATCATAAAACATTAAAAAGTTAGTTGAAAGGGTGGCTATTTAGTGGTTGACGTGTATGTTGGTTCTTTTTACAATGTAACTAGGTTTGTCTTCTAATCTACCTATGGAATTGCTAATTCCAATCGTAGGCAACTCGAAGGACCTAGACCAACTGACGAGGACTTCTAAAGCCTCCTATACTTCAAACTCTGCAAGACCCAGGAGGGTGATCCTTTAATGTGTTTACAACCTCTGCACCATTATTATTAACAACATTAACAATAGTAGATTATCTCACTTAATAGCTCAACACGATAAGATAATATCAACTATAATTGGTTGTTCATAGACAATATCAACTATCTAGAGTGTGAGATAATTAAACACAATCCATTGTATAAGATAGTCAATGATTTAAAATTTGTAGCAAGCTCTACGCAAAGAAAAAAAAATACTGAACTACACTAATAATTACAACTTATATCAGTGCCATATATCCATTGCAGGAGTCAAATTCATAAGCATCTAGAGGTTTATAATAGATTTAATACATCACATATAAGATTCTTGACAATATTGCATTACAATTTCATCAGTATGCATTCTAACCCAGGGCTACTTATCAAATCCTTATGCAACACATATATGCCTACAATCCCATTCAAGCATTTTAATTAATTCCTTGAATTAAAGTTAAAATAGAATCATACACACCATAATGGTGAGATGGATAAAACAACCCTTAGTTATTTCATTCAAATTTCAGATATCCATGTATAATGGATAGACATGAGCTTGAATTTTCATTTCAACTCAAATGCTAGTACTATTATACAACATTAAATCTCTATGAACTCAAAGCATGTTACAGAATGACTCAAAACCTAAATTTCATTTCTCTAAAACCCTCGAACTTTACAATTCGCTCTACAACTTCACCTAGACTCAAAAAAAATTATCTAACTTGCTAACCCATACTTCTGGCCTTGAAATCCTTCTTATAGAAAATGAAGGAGAAAACAAGCACCGTCCCAGAAAGTACACCTGTCACCAGTCAATTGGAGCACCTAGTGATATTCCAAAATTTGTTACAATAGCCACCACCTTGAAAAATATTCTTGTTCATCATATCAGCTGAGGAAGGTTGATGCAAAAAACCACAAGAAAACCGCACCGAGAAAACCATCAACACAAAACTGGAACCGTTGCAACTACAACATCTGATCTGCTACTTGTTAGTAGTTCACTCCTTTTACTCCTCAGTCAAATATTTAGTTACCCAATTTTGGTACTCATCATCAGTTGGCCAGTCAAAATTAATTACCTCATCCACCTTGGTATTATAAGTTGTGTATTTTACCGCTACCTGATTCATATTCCTTTCAAAAGATTCCAAAAATGAGCTAGTACTAATGATTTTGTCCATATAGCTCACCAACAAATCATAGTCTAAGTCATCACAAATTGAATTGATTTGATCATTAATGGCCTCACTTGCTTGATCCTACCATTGTTGAAATAACCTGATTTTCCCTTGCTCATCAATTATATCGAGTAACAATGTGTTACCCCAATCATTGAAAATCTTCACCAACTCCCTAATCTTCCTACTCATGAAGTCATCTGGTAAGGTCTGAAAACCTTGCAATGATTTTACAAGCACATGAGTAGGCTTTAATTATTGGGGCCTATTATTCATATCAAACCTTGAGGCCTTATACATGATATCCAGATCACTAGCCCTAGGGATCCAATTTTCAATTATTGGTATCACTACTTCTTGATCCCTATCAATATTATTTATTGCTGCTAACAAAAAAGAATATAAAGAATGTATAGATAGCAATTTGATATCAACCTTTTCATTTAAATGCCTCAAAACAATAGTAACAATTTCATTTTGCTTTAAGAGAGATCCCTCATCATTTTTCTTTAATGATGCCTACAATTCATCAATTTTTTGCAAGAGCTGCTTCTTTGTAGGATCGACAGAGCACTTTGTTTCTTCTTCAACTTCCTCTAAAGAAAGGGTGAGGACAGGATTCTGACTGGGAGATCCTAGTGTGGAAAAAATTGGAGAAGCAGGAGGCACTGACCCTATTGTGGAAGGTAATGTACTGATTCTTGGAGCACTTGATGTCTCCCCAATCTGCTTATACCTAAACCTCTCCACTTTAGTTTGCAACTCAACATTTTTCTACTACATCTTGTTGTAATCCACAATCAAAAGGTTATATTTTTCCATTAAGCTCTTCCTTTCAGCTTCCTCCCTTTCAATATTCTTTTGGGCCAATTTGGCTACATTCACAGTCAAATTAGTGGCCTCAGTGGTTGAGGTCTCTGAAGCTCTCTTTATTATCAATCCTCCCTTGAAATTTGGATTAATATCAGAAACATTTGGTTTTCTCCCTTATGGGGCCAATGCCCAAATTGTCAGAGTTTCATATTCCTCACTGAAAGTAGAGTTTTGCAATGCTACCTTGACCTCTTCCTCAGAGTCTTGAAAGGGATTCTTAGACTTCATAATAGCATTAAAGGCTACTACATATGCAATGTCCCATTTAGGTAGAATTAATACACCAACCTGACTCACCAATTTTCTTCCTTCTTTAGGAGTGATGTTCTTTAATTCTTCCATTAATTCAGCTTTTACCTCCTCATCATTCTCCTAGTCTGACCTATTAGGACTTAGTTCTCTTCTCTGCCTACATTTATCTTGATACTCTTCAAACTTCATCCTCCATACCAATTGCAAGAATACTAAAGTTTTTACAAATGTATTGTCACCTAGAAACTCCTTGCATGCCTCCATTCTTGCATCTTGTACACTTTTACCTTTCATATCTAAATCAAATAAAACTAATTTAGATGGCCTAGGAGGGGAAGGCATACCAACTTGCATGTCTTGATCAGTAACAATAATCTCATCCATCAGATCCTCCTATGGTTGATCAATTCTTTGCCTCTTAGGGCTTGGCTCGGATGGTGGTGATGAGGGATTGTCTTCTAGTGATGATTCTAAATCAATAATTTTGATTTCCCTAGGCACTTTGAATTTTGGACTTAGTTGTTGAGGCACTTTCATAATCTATTTTCCTTTTCTGTCCACTTCTTCTTCATCACTACTACTATCATTTTTCCTCCTTTAAATGGGCCACCTTTCCGTAGGCTGGTATGCTAGCCTTGTTTCAATTGGTCTAGCACCTTGCTCTTGTACACCCATACTCAATTCTAAATTTACCTTTTTTGTCCTCAATGTGCCCATAATTTCCTTGAAGTTTCCCATTAGAAAATTAGTTTTCTTATGGTGGGGACTGAACTCCAATAGTGGATCATTATTTGGATCCATTTTGTGCACAACATCTAGTAGCTTACCATAAGATATCCATTTCTCCTTGTTCAACTCCTATCTATTCAAATCAAATTCATTTCTAATCAAGTCTTCAAGGAAATTGAATTCATGCATAAATTTTCCAGCTTTAATTCTTTGTCTGAAAAGAGCAAAGAAAACCTTACGATCATGCTGCCACTTTGGTCCACAACTCAAATGGTAATCATGAAAGAAACTATCAAAATGCATCCACCCTCCCTTTGAAAATACAAAATCAGACACCACTGTATAATCTGGTAAAAATGTTTCGTTACCGCTTCCAGTGAGGTTGTCCTCATAAATACAACCTATCTGCCATATAACTTCTGCAAATCCCACTCTTGGTGGCACATTGTATGGTAGTATATGAGGGGCTCCCTGAAAACCATTTACTCTCAAGACAGTGCTGACTAGATATGGGATAATGTCACCCTAGCTATGGTAAACCTTCAATTTTGGCTTCCTCTCCTTTGGCCTGAGGAAATCATGTAATTCCTTAGAGATCCTAGGTATATTCACCAATAATAAAGCCCTTAATCTGGAAGCAAAACAATTATCAAATTGCACATAACTAGTTCTTTCCTTATTACAAGATAAATCTATAGCTCATATCTGTACTGGAAATCTTTCTCCATCAACTGATTGCCTTAATTTCATCCTCTCAGAGAAAAAGGTAGCATTCTTAAACAAAAACATATACATATGCATTAGCATAGAATACCAAAGTAATTGAGTGTTGGTATCATTGTTTTGTAGCTTTGACAACCCTTCATGCATCCTCTTAGCCAAGAAAGAAGTGAATTCATAGGTCACAGAGAAGTTAGGGTGTTGTATTTGCACCCCCATGAACATTTAAGCAATGGGAATTACTATACTAGGAATGAAACCCAAAATATGACATAAAGAATAGAAAGTGGCCAGAAAATGTTTTGCAAAAAAAATTAATTTGAAAGGTTCCTGGTCACTAGAGCTGATATGAAATTTTGAACCTCCCACCTTAGCCAGATGAGGTGGAAGCAACCTTGCTCTAAAAAAAGATTTGAGCTTTGCATACTCCTACTTCATTTCCTCAAGGTTGATAGGAACCAAGTATTCACTCAGTTCAGTCAAGTCAAAAATATGTTGGACCTCTTCTCTATTAATGCTCAATAGAACCTTTCCATCATTGCCCCTGATTATTCGTGTAACAGTGTCATATCTTGTAGCCACTGCCCTAAGCATGTCTACATCAAGGAATACATTTGGTACCACCAGCTTCACCATATCATACATTCATCCATTTGAAAAAGGGTGAGGAAAATTCCTCTGTTCATACCATAATCTGAACAATTCCAAGCTAGTGAGGAGAACCCTGGCATTGACAATGTTGGAGCAATTATACACTAACCCTTCCCCCAGGATTTTCCCTCGCATTAGGACCAATCCCTTCTTCCTATCCTTCATTGACAAGGGAAATTGATCAAGGAAATAATCATATAGTTTTGTTTCAAATATTCAGTCTAGCCAAAATGTTGCTTGGGTGGTGCCATCTTAGACAAACTAGGGCTTCTTTACAACGTTATAATTTAGATAGCTAGGACTAACCAGAGATAAAAAATTACAGGAGAAAACACTGCAATTTCTCACAACTATAATTAAACTATATCCCTAACACATTCATCAACAACCTCATAGCATATCCAGCTAATCCTTTCCAAAATTCAAATGCAAAATGACCGGGATGCACAGAAAATAAACTTACAGCTCTATTCGTAGAACTCCCAAATTCTGGCTGCAGAAACTCGCAATTCTACCTTCGGCTCTGAAACTGCTCCGCAAAATAGTTGAATGTTTTGTGATACAAACCAAGCAATAAAATTGATTTTATTGTAAATCAAATCATGCTAGCAAGTGTCTCATCCGCCATTAAAGCTTAATTTCGCATTGCATGAATGGCTCCAACCATATTTCATGCAAATTTAAATTCGATCCGTCAATTCTTCAGCTTGATCAAATCATCAACAGCCACCTTCAAAACAAGCCAACACAATTGGAAACACGGTGATAAGGGGCCCACCTTACCATACACTATGAAGGAAATCCACGTGGTGGTTTCCCGCGGTATTGCAATCCTCAAAATTCTGATCGTGCGATGGCGGGCAACCATTGATCCTAAGCATCAATGATCTCATTCCTTTAACATAGTCGCTAGCCATGTCGTTAACCTTCAAGAAAATTTTCCAGCGAGATTATAACATATCCATCGATTTAGAACATGTGCATCTCAAGAACACTTTAGTAATCCACCCCTTAATACATTTAAAGCCGGCTAGTGTTTCCTTTACTCTTTAGGCTTCATTGTATGAGACACGTGGCACTCGCCTGTGATTTCGCAATCAACCCAAGAACCATCGTAGGATGGTGGGGAATGGATCAGATCAAATGGCAATTGGTTAGAAATAGCACAAATTTGATCCCCCGGATAGGACATGTGGCACCTGCTCGTGATTTTGTGATCCTTCAATTCCCGATCACAAGATGGTAGTCACCGTTGATATCTATAGGAAATAAATCAATGGCAGCACTAAATCAACCCTTGCAAAATAAAAGATTCATTAAAAGGAGAAGTGGGCATTACTAGGCAGACAACAAACAACAACATAAGTTGTTTTCTAAAAGATGAAACACGGGGCCAACTGAGACTTAAGAAATAAAACCCTGCAGAGGAAATAAAGTATTAAAATCAAAGTTGGGTTTTAATTTTAATCTAGTGATGTAAGCCTAAGCCATGAACCCTAGTGGTCATGTCACCGATGACTTAGCCAAATCCTTTCATTAAATACTAATTGTACAATGTGTAGGTTTTTCAGATTCGAAGATATGGGAGAAGATCTCGATCGTACCCCGCCAACTCACATACCTAAGGTGTTGCCCTGTTATATGGCGTGAGGTCAGCAAAAGGCAGATGTGTGTCCTGATGGAATGTGGGGCCCAATCTCCACTATTGAGCTCATAACCTGTGGTTTTAGATCGACAACCAAGATCAAAAGCTAATGTAAATCTTTGTTGTTCCCTGCTAGCTCGTAGGAGGAAGATGAAGGTCGGTTAAAAGCCGTGAGGTCAACGAGATTGTGATGCGTAGCTCTAGTCATTCAGTTTGCAAAGTGCATAGGACCTTCCGACATGGTAGTTGGTTTCTGAGATGGATTAATGTTATTGGTCATGAGGAAGGTGAATGATGGTTCATTAGATGTCAAACCGAGTTAGCTCGAGATAAACCATTTGATCTACCAACTCTTCAAGAGATCAATGGGCAGTCTTCAAAGTTGGAAAATGACACATGGTGGTCATTTTATTGTACAACTCGTGAAGCATTAATGAATTATTCCTTGCTTGTGTAGTCATGTTGATCTTAATCTATGTGAATATGTTGTTGTTGGCAATCATGAAGGGTAATCTTTGGATTCTCATGCAGCTCTAGTTAAAAGGTGACAGTACACATGCCGCAAAATTGCCATGTTTGCACATGCATTTTTAGTAAGCATTGATGAAGGTTGCCATTACCTCGCACAATAAATACAAGAGGAATTAACTACTAATAGTGTCATTCTTGTAGTAGTTAGAGAACTTTGTGGGTTGAGTCTAATCAAGTTTGAGTGCTTGTCTGAGAAGAGAAAATGAGTAAGTTAGTAAGGAGGTATGTTCGTTTGAGCTCACAAAAGCTCGGTCCTGCTATTCAGGAAGGTGCTTTGGTTGACAAGCCCAGGCTTGTGCCCACTAGATACAGTAGAAGGTTGTAATTCTAGGACGTTGCTGCTCAACTGGTAGATGACAAAGGCAAGCAGTCGGTGTGCTCTATTACTAGTGTCGGTAGGAAAATAAGGTATGGGCATGACTCCTCTAGATGCCAACACTAGCCCATAGACCTTACGAACAACACTTCTGATGATGTAACCAAGACCGACTTCAACTACTGTCAGTATTTACCTCTCTTCAATCATGGTCTACCCTTTGATGATGAGGAAGTGATACCTATGGTGCCATTGGCTGTTAAAACCCCAAGCGGACCGAATGGAACCGTATTGGGCAAGGACAAGAAAGAAGAGGAGGCTAAGAGTCTACCGTATTGGGAAACAACTAGAAGCAGGAATGTATACCAGGGTTTGAGTGTTGGTAAGGGCAGGGTGGCAGGTAAACAAGAAGTTGTTGTGGTGCCTTCATGGCAATTTGGTTGCCTTTCTTTTTTGTGTGGATAGTGAGAAAGGGGTTTTTGATGAAAATTTGTATTCCCTTTTCTTTTAGCTTTCCCCACTTCATGCACTATGTTTTGCAGATTCAATGTGTGGGAATTTTTGAAATGAAAGTAAAATGCAATGGATATTTTGTTCAAATGAAAATTTGTGGTGAAATTACATTTGAGCCCGAAGCTTGTTGCTCCCTTGTCATATAAAAGGGAATTCAAGGCTCATTTGTAGGGAGAGAACTGATGAAAATATCTAGCTAGCTTTTGAGTTGAATAAATGGGTAGAAAGATATTTGTCCTCTGATGAGGAAGTGATATTTGTGGTGCCATTGCTTGTTAAAACACCAAGTGGATGGAATAGAATAGATAGCCTATTTTGAGTTTTGGATGAATATATGCAAATTATCTTAAATTGTATGTAGATATGACTTATAAGCATGAATAAACATATAATTCTAATATATTTTCTCTCCTTATGTGGATTTGAGTGAATTTTGAATGAAATGTTAATGATGTTGTCATTCTTCTTTTGAGAATTTGTTCAATTGTGTGTCTATGTTTTTTATTTGATTCAAGAAAATCAATTAAATGCTTAAATGGAGTCATAAGTTTACAATTATTTACAAAGGATTTGATAAGCATTAATATATCAAAGAATTGAGCTCCATAATGCAAGCTATTATATGAGTAGTCCATTCTATTAAATTCTTGGGTCATTTCTACTAACGGTAAATGGGTAACTAAATATTTAACTAACAAAGAATAAAAGAATAATATGTAAATGGATCACTCACTCACTCCCTCTTTCTCTCTCCCCTCAACCCTAAACCCTTAAACCTTAAACTCTAGACCCTTAATATTAGGTCATGTGTATTAAAACATTATAAAAGTATAAATTTTTGGAGTTCTATTAGGAATTGAATGATAAATGATGATGAATGGGAAAATCTAAGGCACTTTAATATTTTCAACTAAAAAGTTAGAGTTCAATTAGGATTAGTGCTCACTTAGGGTTAGGTTTAGGGTTCAAGTAATGTTCAATTTGGGTTAGGATTGAGGATGAGGTTGGGGTTTAATTAAGGTTATGAATTCAATAAGAGTTCAAATAGGGTCAAGGTTAAGGTTAGGGTTGGGGTTAAGGTTCAATTAGGATAAGAATTAGTGTTAGGGTTAGGATTAGAGTTCAATTGTAGTTCAAAGTTAGGGTTATGGTATAATTAGGACTAGTGTTCAATAAATGTTCAATTAGGGTTAATACTTAATTAAGGTTAGTTTTAAAGTTCAATTAGGGTTTGGGTTAGGGTTGGGATTATGAATCAAGTAGGTTTGGGTTAGGGTTTGATTAGAGTTAGGTTTAGGGTTTAGTTAGAGTTAGGGTTAGGGTTAGGGGTAGAATTCAATTATGCTAAGTGGTCAATTACAATTAGATTTAGTGTTCAATTAGGGTAAGGGTTAGAGTCCAAATAGGGTTAGGGTTTAACTAGGGTTAGCATTATAATAGAATAAAGTTTTTTTTTTTAATTATGATATCTAGAATTTAGTATAATTTTCAAAAATGAAATGATTTGGACACAAAAAAAATAGAAAAGTTGAGTTTATATAGATCTTATTTGTTAATTTATTCTAAAATTCTAAGTAATAATTGTTTAATTAATTTAATATGAATATTTAATTTAATTTAATTTAATTGTATTAGATAATTAGTAAAACTAAATAGATAATAAATATTTTATGGATTTTAAAAATTAGAAGGGTTAGGATTATAATTCCATAACTAAAAGTAATTATAATCGTGTCTTTCATGTTGTGCTGCAAATGCTACTAGCATATATATATTATTTATTAATATATACAAAATACGCCAAGAGATATCTTTGTCGAGGCACCTATTTTATAATAGTTCAACTATTGGTCCATTTTTGTTCAATATAAGTTGTATTTTAAATCACTATGTGTTGTTTTTATAAAAAATAAATAGATTTTTTGTGTTCAACTATTAGTCCATATGTGTTGAATATAAAAGGTAGAGATATCAAAGATCTATGCTTATCAATAAGCATTTGGTCCACTTAGGTTGTATATTAATTTTAATTTAAATAAAAATATCATATTCTACAAGCAACAAATGATATTTTTTTGGTTCAACTAATGGGGCTTCCATGATTAAGTTTTGGTCGAACCTTTAAAAAGTCAAATTTTAGACACTTCTCAAAAGATCTACTGATGTGGGGAGTTGCATGATGAGTTGCACCTCCAAACCTTAGTTATAGATAAATAAGAGACCAGTCTACATTTAATAAAAAAATGAAGGTTCTATGATATTCCAGTCAATTGCTACATGCTGAGAAAGTTATCCTACATGACTACTGGGCCCCTCTCCCCTAAAGGAATAAAGGGACATCACTAGGTCGACGACAAACAATGACATAAGTTTTTTTAACGAGGGAACATGGGACCAACAAAAGACTTAGGAAAAATAAAGTCAGGCAAAGGAAATAAAATAATAAAACAAAAGGGGGCCCAACCTAGACAAAGCGATGGGGCTTAAGTCGTTTTAAAGCCTTGCCAAAAAGTAACGGCCAAATAGATCCCATCCAAGGTGTAAGATGACCACTAGGGTTTTACATGAAGATGAAGGTAAAAATCCAACCTTAGACCTTTCCCAAACACCATAGATGACTAGAGACACAAAGCAGGATAAAATAGAACACAGAAAAAAACTTTGAAGTTCCATCACTACCCATAACCCTAAACCCTAAACCATTAACTCTTAACCCTTAAACCCCAAACCCTTAAACCCTCTACCCTCTCTCTCTCTCTCTCAAGTATCTCCCCTACCCCTCTCCTCTCTTGGGTCTCTCTCTCAGAGTCTCTCCTCCTGCCCTTCTCCTCTCTTGGTTTTCTCTCACTCCTCC
>VDFB02000015.1:259683402-259729057 GCA_007258455.2 Sequoia sempervirens
TCTGTTGAATTCAAAGCCCTACATTTTTGCATAGGATCATGAATTTTGCTTCTATGGTGTGATAAAACCAAAATTGTTTTCAATATATTATTTGGATACTATATTTCATTTATTGATACTTACAATTCGTGCGGCTAATTTCATATAACCACCAGAGCCAAGTTTGTGTTGCCCGTGTTTTCCTAGTCTTTCCTTTGTTGCCTTCGATGTGTCAGACAACCTATGAAAAGTTTGAAATAAGTTGGGTGTGCAAAAGAAAGAGTATTGTCGGTATGTAATTACATTGTTGATGGTATCGCGCCAGCTTCCTTGGCCTGGTGGTGTGTTTCCTTTTTTTCTTTTCACCCTTCTCCTTTCCATCTGACACCAGGTCCTTCCACTCCCTCTCTGGAATCATGGGGGGACACTCGTACTTTTTTTTCTTCTCTAAATGTGACCTATATTGATCCCTCACATATACTTTAGATGGGTACTAGCTTTCAAGGACGGATTCAGTTGAATGTTTTATCGCAAAACAACACAACTAAATGGTTAATGAGCTCATCTTTTAAAATCTTTATTTTGGAGCATTCCGCAGGTGTAATGCATTATGTGGTGGGCCCAAAGAGCTCCAATGTAATATCACTTAGATGTTTATAAAAAACATCATTTCCTACAAAATGATCATGGGATCAATAGTCTAAAAAGAGCGATCAATAAGAAAATTTCAATTGGATTATATATAATAATAATTAAAACATTTTAAAGTACCTAAGACCCTCTCTATCTTTATGGGAACGAAATCCTCGGTCACCACAAGTGTGATCGGAAATGTTCTCATACTAGTAATATGTGAAGATCCAGGAAATGCTACTAAAACATCACCAATACTAGTGGTTTTTGCATCCCTAGGTCAATGTCCTGACACATGTTCTGGAATGTGTTCGCTGCCAGAGGGTGCATTAATGGATGTCTGCATGGTATGTGTTGCTGACATTTCAGATGACAATATAGGCACAAATGATGGGGTTAGATGATGTGATGTATGCGTAGGAAGATTAGGATGGACACTTGTACCAACCCCTACTCCTTGGGCAGCATTTGCAGTACCCTGATCATGGCCAGGAACATCATGAGGAGGAAAATAACCCTGTAAAAGAAACACATATTTTAGTTCATGACATAAAAGAGTAAAAAATATAAAACCATGAATGAACTTATGTTATAATTAAAGACCTTATGATAGCTTACTTGCAAGTTTTGTAATCTCTCTTTCAATATTTTAACCCTCTCTTTTATCTCATCTGTTTGAGGCACTATGAACATCAACTTAACCATTTCTTGATTGCATTTTTTTTTACCTTCTTTATCGTATTGAGAGGGTTTTTTGAAAAAGAAATGTCATCATCACAAAATATTGACTGCAATCACTATGGATGGTCTCCTCTACTGCTGGTGCCTTTCCTCGATTAGTCGACTACAACAAGAATATTAAAAACATTATCAAAATTAACCCAAAAAAATTATGAAAAAAACATAATAATAAAACATTTTACTTGTATCTAATTTGTACAATTACAATGAGGTAAACCTATCGGGTAGAAACACCTAAAGATACATCGTGATCTATGCTTTGGGCCAGAGCCTTGTATGTACTATCAATGTCCTGCTGTGAAAAAAATTAAATATAAAAAAATATTACCGAAATGAAACCAATAGAATTACAAAAAAAACATAAGAATAAAATGGTATATTGGAGTCATTAATTGGAGGTTGGGTAAAATGGTACATAGTACGTACCACCCGCATAGTAACTATGTTTGTAACTAAGTGATTCAAATTGTAATTGATTAGCAACTCTTCCCCTACAGTTATTGATTTTATCGCACATACGAATACACAGTTACCCTCGCGCGCCTCGAATATGCAATTGGATTGCTTATTTGTTGACCTAGGTCATGTACTATTTATAAATCATGCAATATTCCTTGATGCTTTTTTAATTTCCATCAATATACATAGCCACTCCTTTATTTTGATCCTTATCTTTTAGTTGTATATAATTTGCTGATAGTGCATACCCACGCATACTTCGTGTATATCAAACCAGTTGCATCCAATCTTTGTAACTGTAATAGGGTCCAACATACTCCATCAATTTAGTAACTTTGTCATAACATACCTTATGTCGTCCATGCAAAATAGGCCCAAACCATGTAATGACGATGGTGCTATGCGATATATCCTCTCGTTGACACAAAAATTAGTGTTTATTGGAGGAAGTTCCTTGGGTACCCATTGTTTCCATAGATTTTTGTACCTCAAGGTCACCTCAACATCACCTATGCTCTCATCATCATAAGAACATGACCCCCCTTCAGCAAGAAAAAATTCCATGTGTTTATGGAATTTTCTTCTAATCTTTTGACCTCTAGTTGATCTCCCTCTTTTAGACATACTACATGTCTCACTTTCCTCTTCTCTTCTTGAATTTCCCTCACTTTCGAGGAAGATATATCGACAAATACCTATTTGGTGGTTTGCACTCGTAAGGATGTTGGATGAAGTTCTTTCATGGTGATGTGATCCCAAGGTGACATTATGATTAATCTATCATTTCATCGCTAGAATTTCACAAGTTATAAGGTAATCAATCTTGATAGATTGCAAGCTATTATTACTACCATCCAAATGTGTCCATCACAAATCAAATCTACTTAACATTTTAACTCCCAAACTTTGTAACAAGTGTTAAATATGACTATGGTCCACCAGTTACACAACCAAGGCCTCAAATGTATTCTCAATTGTAATCAAAGGACTTTTTCTCTTCATTCAAGTAAATAAAATTGAAGGGAAACACCACCAAGTGGTTTATTGGACACCTACATGACTAAAAATAGCAGAAAGTTTACATTTAATTTCCATATGTCTAAGTGGTTAATGAGGGAGGAGTGTGTACTAGGCTTGGTTAAGTCATCATAAGTTTACGCTTTGGCAATAATTTTTTTTAAAGTCATATTAAATCTTCCTATGTCTAATTGCTAGGATATTTTGGGTATGTTTTAAGGTAGGATGATTGATGAAAGAGCCCAAAGACTAGCCTTTCTCCATGGTATCCAAACACATAGTGGCGGTCTTCTCTTATACGGTTGGACATAATTTAAAGAACTTAGCTAGGAATTATTCATTTAACCTAAGGTTTTCTCATAATGCCATCATTGGAAAAGTATGATCAAATTCTTCTATTATGAAGAATTGGTCTATGTGCCTCTACTAATCACTATAAATGTTTGTAAGGATAAAATGACTAATTGCATAAGGTAGGAGAGAATCAACTTTGAGTTCTTCAAAGATTATATTCCTCTATTCATAATTTTTAAGGGTTGTGTGTGGAGGAGGTTATCACTACCAAGAAGGGAGGAGACCTTTCCTTGTATTCTTTTATAATTTTCATTATTCTTATTTATTTTACACTTACATTTACAAATACACATACATATGCATTTACTGTTTTCATTTATTTCTCATGTAGTTTAATAATTTGATTGATTTCATATTATATGTGTTGAAGACTTTAGAATTTCAATTACATTAATTTATGGATATGTTGTATCTATAACACTACAAAACCATATGCTCTTTGCATTTAGAAATACACATTTATATACATAGATATAGATTTGTTTAATGATATGTTGCATTTATTGTTCTAGGAGAGCATCCAATAATTGAATTTACATTTACATTTAAAAATACATATACATACATACATACATACATATATATATACATATATATATATATATATATATGTGTGTGTGTGTGTGTGTGTGTGTGTGTGTGTGTGTGTGTGTGTGTGTGTGTTTGTATATCATTTATATTTACTATTCAGAAACAACCCATTAGGTCTGCACATAGATAAAAATTTATAAAATCAATCTCCCATACATGTTTTGTTGAAACTTAGACTTGAACCTGTCATTTCACATGCTTTTCTTCACAAAACTATTGAGGGCAACAACTATACCTTATTTATTTCTCATCCTACGCCCTATTCATGCATCCTACAATTACAACAGTATCCATGAGGCCTCTAACACAAGCTACAGTAATCACAAAAAGTGTAAGAGCCCCTTTATATCATGTTTGGACTACAAAACCCTGAAAAATAGGGTAACTCAGATTATGATTTGTTGGTGAGCTGTATGGCCAAAATCATTAGCACCATCTCATTCTTGGAGTCTTTTGAAAGAGAAGTGAATCAAGTGGCAATTAAGTAAAAACCTTATAGTGTCAAGGTGAATGAGGTGACCAATTTTTATTGGCCAACTGATGAAGAGTACTAGAAATGGGTAAATGTATATTTAACTGAGGAAGAGTGAAAAGGAGTAGGTTGCTAACGGTTGACAAATCAGTTGTTGTAGTTACAACAGATTCCAATTTTGTTTTTTGGTGACAGTCTAGGCGTAGAATTCTTGAAGTTTTTTGTTGTTGCATCAACCATTCTTAGTGGGCTTGATGAACAAGAAGATTATCTGGGGAGATTGATGTTGTAACAAATTTTTGGAATATCATAAGGCAGTCCAATTAGCTAGTGACACGTGTGCTTTTTGTCCCAATCCTTGTTTGCTCCTCTTTTGGTCAAGTCTAGATGAAGTTGCAGAGCAAATTGTAAAGTCTGATGGTTTTAGGGAAAATGCAATTTAGGTTTTGAGTCATTCTGTAGTAGGTTTTGAATTCATGGGGATTTGATGTTTTATGACAGTACTAGCATTTGAATTGATATGATTAATTCAAACTCATGTCTCTCCATTGTACAAGCATATTTGAATTTTGAATATAATGATCAAGGGTTGTTTCATTCATCTCACTATTGTGGTGTGTATGATTCTTGTTTTAGGTTTAATTCAAGGAATTAATTAAAATGCTTGAATGGGATTATAGGTGGATATGTTATGTATAAGATATTTTATTTTTTCTATCTTATCTTATACCATTTTACGAGAATGGGGATGCCAATGTATGAGAAGATCTTTCAAAACTAGGCATAAAAATTGAAGGTTAAAGAGAATGGGGATGCCAAACTTACAGTACTCATTGCGCCTTGGTCATCTATTTTCCATGAGTTCCCTCAACCCCATCCTCGGTGCTCGAATTAACCTTCTTTTCACTCCTCCAAACTCTTCCTCGGCGCTGATATTGACCTTATTTTCACTCCTCCAAACTCTTCATCGGAGCTGGTATTGACCTTGTTTTAACTCCAAACTCTTCCTTGGCGTTGGTATTGACCTTGTTTTCACTCCTCCAAACTCTTCCTCGGCACTGATATTGTCCTTGTTTTCACTCCTCCAAACTCTTCCTCAGCGCTGGTATTGACCTTGTTTTAACTCCAAACTCTTCCTCGGTGTTGGCATTGACCTTGTTTTCACTACTCCAAACTCTTCCTCAGTGCTGGCATTGACCTTGCTTTCACTACTCCAAACTCTTCCTCGGTGTTGGTATTGACCTTTCACTTCTCCAATTTGATGAGCTACAACCTGGTTTCGTTAGGTTTTACAGTATGTTAATTAAGTTCAAAATTTTGGCACCATTTAGCTTGGTTTTAATATTCTACAATATAATTAAGTATATATTAGCTATATTTTACATCATAAATAATATAATTATTCAACTTATTATAATTATAAATTATATTCTTTAACAAAATTATTAAATACGTATAAAATTATTATAATTAATAATTAATAATAAGTATATTTTTATATATTACAAAATATAATTAATATAATATATATTTAATATAGTAGTAATATATATTAATATGAGAGAGAGAAAGTAAATTTTGATTGGTTGTTTCATGTCAACAATCCAAGGATGGCATGTGTCCTTGGGGAGTTATGCTCAAGGTAGTATGCCATTTGATTAAAGATATGATAATTCTCCTTTAATACCTCTTCAATGTACCCATTCCACACTTAAGGAGACAAAGATAAATATAGAGAAGAAAATATGGAGAGAGAGGGAGATAATGACAAGCATACAAATAGAAAGGGAGACCAAGAGATAGAGAGGGGTAGAGAGATAAAGAGATAAGGATGGATAGATAGAGATATAGGGAGGGTGATTGATATATCTCTCCCTATCACTCTCTATATCTCTATATCTCCCACTATCTATGTCACTCCCTCCTCTTCCCCCCTCTGTCTATTGAGCTATCTCTCCCTCTCCCCCCTTTCTCTCTCATTCACTCCATCTCTCCCTCCATCTCTCCTACTCTATATCTCTATCTCTATTTCTCTTTTTTATCTCCCTCTCACTCCTCTCTCTATCTCTTTCTATCTATATCCCTTTCTCTCCCTCCCCTCTCTATCTCCCCCTCTCTATCTCTCACCATCTCTCCCTCCCTATCCCCTATCCATCGACTCTCTGCTCTCACCTCTCTTCCTTTCTCTTCCCATATATCTCATCTCTCTTGCTCTTCCCCAGCATATCTCTATCTTTCTCTCTTTTTCTCTCCCCATATATTAACTAAGAATCCATGCAAGAAGCATGGTATCGTTAGTGGAAACTATAATAGTGTTTATTAAACCTATAAGTAGCCACTTATCTTTCCTAATGTCAAGCCTTCTTAGAAAACAATGTTTTTTAAACTATAAGTAGATTATTGTCACCCTCTTCGTTAACATGGGGAATTCCAAATGTAGCAATTGTTTTGTTTCTTTTTGTCAGAGTTTCATTAACCAAAGCTATTTATTGGGTTGAATAAGGATTATCCATGACCCTTCTTCTCTTTAAAATAATTAGACAATATTAGCGAGATTAGGAAGGGGAGAAAAGTAAACTCCTTCAAAATAGGGGTAGTTGTGGGTTTGTTGGTTTTCGTTGTATACTATATACTTGGTTTCATAAGGAGGAAGGGAGAGATAGAGAGAGGAAAAGGAGAGAGAAGGAAAATGAGGAGAGAGGAGAGGAGAGGGAAAGGGAGAGAGATAGATATATAAAGAAAGAATTAGGAGGAGGAAGGGAGAGGGGAAGAGGGGAAGAATGGGAGAGGCAGAGAGAGAGAGAGAGAGAATTAGGAGGGGGAAGGGACAGGGGAAGAGAGTTGAGGGTAGAGGATAGAAGGTTTAAGGGTTTATGGTTGAGGGTTTAGGGATGAGGCGGTAGGAGGGAGAGACTTGAGAGAGAGAGAGGGAGGGAGGGAGTGGGAGAGAGATAAAGGAAGGGAGGGTTAAGGGTAGAGGGTATAGGGTTTAGGGTTTAGGGATGAGGGGGTAGGAGGGAGAGACTTGAGAGAGAGAGAGAGGGAGGGAGTGGGAGAGAGATAAAGGAATGGAAGGTTAAGAATTAGAGATTAGAGGGTTTTAAAGGTTAAAGAAGGGTTTAGGGACAGGGGAGAGATAGAGGTAGTGAGTGAGAGAGACCTAAGAGAGTGGGATATTGAGAGGGTACTTTAGAAGTAGAGTAGGAGAGAGATACCTGAGGAGAGGGAATTTGGTGCTAGGAGGGAGAGACTTGAGAGAGAGAGAGAGATAAAAGGGAAGGGAGGGTTAAGGTAGAGGGTAGAGGTTTAGGAGTTTAGGGTTTAAGGTTGGGGAGAGGGAATAGAGGGGTAGGTAGAGTGGAGAAGAGATTCCTAAGAGAGAGAGAGAGGGGGTAGGATATTGAAGATACTTGAGAGAGAGAGAGGGAGGGAGTGGGAGAGAGAGTGAGGGAGGGAGGGTTAAGGGTATAGGGTAGATGGTTTAAGGGTTTAGGGTTATGGGTGGAGGGGAGAGAGATAGAGTGAGTGAGTGAGTGAATGATAGAAATACCTAAGAGAAGAAGGGGTAGGAGGGAGAAACTTGAGATTGAGTGAGCTCATGAGCGAGAGAGAGACCTCAAAGAGGGAGTGGTGCTTGGAGGGAGAGACTTGAGAGAGAGTGAGAGAGATAAAGGAAGGACCTCAAAGAGGGAGTGGTGCTTGGAGGGAGAGACTTGAGAGAGAGTGAGAGAGATAAAGGAAGGACCTCAAAGAGGGAGTGGTGCTTGGAGGGAGAGACTTGAGAGAGAGGGAGAGAGATAAAGGAAGGGAGGGTAAAGGGTAGAGGGTAGAGGATTTAAGGTTTTAGGGTTTAGGGTAGAGGGAAGAGAGATATAGGGAGTAAGTGAGTGAGAGAGAGACCTAAGAGAGGGAGAGGGGTTAGGAGGGAGACATGGTTAAGGGTAGAGGGTAGAAGGTTTAAAGGTTTAGGGTTAAGGGTTAACAGTTAAGGGTTTAGGGTTATGGGTAGAGGGGAGAGAGATAGAGGGATTTAGTGAAAGAGAGATATAGAAAGGAAGGGAGGGCAAAGGGTAGAGGGTAGAGGGTTTAAGGGTTGAGGGTTTAGGGTAGAGGGAAGATAGATATAGGGAGTGAGTGAGTGAGAGAGAGACCTAAGAGGGAGAGTAGGAGGGGGGAGATAGGGTTAAGAGGAGTGAGGTAGAGGTTTTAGGGTTTAGGGTTAAGGAGTTAAGGGTTAAGGGTTAATGGTTTAGGGTTATGGGTAGAGGGAAGAGAGATAGATGGATTCAGTGAGAGAGAGAGGGAGGGAGTGGGAGAGACATAGAGAATAGAGGGTTAAGGGTAAAGGGTAGAAGGTAGAGGGTTAAGGGTGGAGGGGAGGGAGATAAAACTGAGAGAGAGAGAGAGAGAGAGAGAGAGAGAGAGAGAGAGAGAGAGAGAGAGAGAGAGAGAGAGAGAGGGAAACGAAGGAGTAGGAGGGTGAGACGGGGGAGAGGGGAAGAGGAGGGAGAGTGGGAGAGAATGTCAAGAGTGGGGTTAAACATAGAGGAGTAGAGGGTTTAAGAGGTTTAAAGAGTTTAGGATTAAAGGTTTAGAATTGAGGAGAGAGATAGAGGAGGGAGAGGGTAGGAGGGGAGATGCTTAGAGAGAGGAGAGGGGGTGGGTGTTTAGGGTTAAGGGGTTAATGGTTTAGGGGTTTAGGGTTATAGGTGAGTGATGGAACTTCAAAGTTTTTGTTCTTTTGTGTTCTATTTATCCAGCTTTGTGTCTCTAGTCATTTATGGTGTTTGGGAAAAACCTAAGTTTGGTGTTTTACCTTCATCTTCATGTAAAACCCTAGTGTTCATCTTTCACCTTGGATGGGATCTATTTGGCCATTACTTTTTGGGAAGGCTTTAAAATGACTTAAGCCCCATCGCTTTGTCTAGGTTGAGCCCCCTTTTGTTTTATTGTTTTATTTCCTTCACCTGACTTTATTTTTCCTAAGTCTTTTGTTGGTCTCATGATGCCTCATTAAAAAATGATATCATTGTTTATTATCCAACCTAAGTGATGTCTGAGGTGCTTTCACCAAATGCTTAGCAATTGATTGGAATATAAAGTAGAACTATGTTTTTTTAGTATAGGAATTGTTCTCTTATTTATCTATAACTATGATTTGAGTGTGACTCATCGAGAAGCACAACTCCCATGTGATCTTTTTGAGAAGTGTCTAAAATTTGAATTTTTAAAGGTTCAACCAAAACTTAATCATGGAACCCCAATAGTTGAAGCAAAAAAATATCATTTGTTGCTTGTAGAATATGATATTTTTATTTAAATTAAAATTAATATACAACCTAAGTGGACCAAATACTTATTGATAACCATAAATCTTTGATATCTCTACCTTTTATATTCAACACATATGGACTAATAATTGAACACAAAAAATCTATTTGTTGTTATAAAAACAACACATAATGATTTAAAATATAACTTATATTGAACATAAATGGACCAATAGTTGAACACTAATTTTTTTTGAAAATCTTTCACATTTAATGGGAAAATACATGTTATTTATTGTGCTCACCTTTTATATTTGTGATAGGAAAAAGTATTAATATAAAATTATCCAATGCTTGTAGTGATGGAACTTCAAATTTTGTTCCTAATGTTTCACTCATGCCCTGCCTTATGTCACTAGTCTTTCATGGTGATGGAAAATTTCTTAGGGCTGGGGTTTTAGCTTTTTCTTCATCTTAAACCCTTTTGTTTACCTAATGCCTTGGTCAAGATCTATTTCGCCGTTTCCTTTTTTGAAGGGTTTTAAAAACATCTTATGCCCCATCGTTCCATCTAGGCCTAGTCCCTTTGGTCTTAATATTTTATTTCCTCTGCGGGTTTTATTTTCCTAAGTCCTGGTTGGCCCTGTGCTGAACGGTTTTGAAAAAACTTGTCATTGTTTTCCATCCGCCTAGTAATTTCCCCTTGCCCTTTAATGAATGTTTTATTTTTTAGGAGGAAATTCGCGCTATCGTTAATCAAAATTCCTTCAAGATCAACGGTTGCTTACCATCCCATGATCGGGAATTGTAGGATGGCGATATCGCAGGTGGGTGACACGTGTCCCATTTGGGGGATCAAATTTGCATGACTGTTCATCAATTATCCTTTGATCTGAGTCATTCCTCGCCATCTTGCGATGGTGCTTTGGTTGATTGTGAAATCACGGGCGGGTGCCACGTGGACTATACAAGGTGGGGCCTGAGGAAATTTTTGTGTGATGTATTTTAAATATTTCATTGCTTCCAAAGAAAAACATATAAAATGAAATATTTGATAAGGCCGGGGGGAAATTCATTAAAAATGAGCAAAAGCAGATAAATTAGGGCAACTAGTTAAGTCAGGAGTAGGCTACGCAGCATACAAAATGGTATGCCCATCCATGGCCTACCTGTCTCTAACGGTTTGTCTGTTGTTAGAATGATAGGACCCATCCCATGCCATCACCAGCAGCTTGCCTTCCGTGTAGAAAATAACCTAATTCATAACCCTCACATTTTTTATTTTCGATCCCACATACAACGGTTAAACTTTTATATATGTTTTGTTTAATATATTTAAAAAATATTTTATAAATTATTTATAAAACATTTATAATATAAAATATTTTTTAATATATTAAAAAAATATATATAAACTCTTTAATATTTTTTATTAGTGATTTTAATGATATATTAAAAAAAAAAATATTTAGATAGTTGAATACATTCAAAATATTTCTAATATATTTCTAATTTAAAAAATATATTGTTTAATTTTTTAAATAGATATATTTTTTTCAAAAATATATTTTTATTTTTTTAAAAATATATTATACATACAAAATTACATAATCAATAATAGATAATAGATTTTGGTGAATATATCTAGGTATGCTAATATGCTTCAAAAACTAATTTTAATTCAAAAACTTACTAACATCATTAAAAGGTAAGCCTTTAATTATAAGAATTTAACATTAGAATTATTTAACATTTGAAATAGAAAATTTAAATATTATATTATAATAGTTTATAATTTACTTATATAGTATTTTGGATAATAGAAACAATTTTAATTGATTTAATATTTTCTAAGTTCATTATAGATTAATAACTATCTAAATGCACTTGGTAATTTAATATGTGGTTGAAATATTAGAGTAACAACAAATGGTTTTTTTCATTTTTGGCACATGATTGGCCATTTTTACTATGCTAAATTTTTATTTTCACTTTTATTTTCATGGTTTTTGTGTTGTCAAATTTTCATAAATTTCTTAGTCTTTTTAAATAAATAAATGAAGTTTCTATTAGTGTCCCCAATCTTGCTAAAAATCATGTATAGAGAGAATACATTATATAAACTATTAATTATAGAGTATAACAACAAAATGAATTTAAAAACTACTACATACAAACAAGGTTTAGAATAATTCAAAATAGAGATACCATTCTCCTACAAATACTATGTATAGAAACCCTATCTAGCCACACTTTCACCCTCAAAATCAAGAGAATAAATTCTCATACATTGTTTCTATAATGAATTTAGAGAATAAATTATATAATTCTTATAATATTTATATTATTATTTATTGAATATTTTATAAAATTTAAACTAAAAAATTATCCTCCCCCTCTCGCTCTCCCTCTCTTCCCCTCTCTACATATATCTCCCTCTTCCCCATCTTCTATCTCTCCCTCCTCTACATATCTCACTTTATTCATCCCTCTCTTTCTCTCCCCATCTCTCCTTGATCTCTCCCTGATCTCTTGTTCCCTCCCTATACCCCTATCTATCTTCATATCTTCCCATATATCTCTATATCTATGTCTTTTTCTCTCTCTATCTCCCCCTATTTTTATCTCTCTCCATCTCTATTTGTCTTTCTCTACTTATATCTCCCTCTCTCTCTCCCCTCTCTCTATATCTCCTTATATATCTATATCTTCCCATATATCTCTCTCTCTCTCTCTCTCTCTCTCTATATATATATATATATATATATATATATATATATATATATATATATATATATATATATATCCCCTCTATCTCCCTATCTCTCTATATATTTATTTCTCCCTCTATCTCTCTTTATATCTCTATCTATTTTTATCCCTTTGCCTCTCTCATTCTATATTCATCTCTACCTCTATCTATAGGGATAGATACAAAGGTAAAGCATTGGACCTTCCCAAAGATCCACCAATCTCAACACTACTCCCAACTATTTTGAGCATTTAAGTACATATTGTATGCTAGATTAGGAGGCATGTGTCAAAGCTCATATTTATTGATGCAAAATAGGTCCAAAGTCACAAATTTGATGTAGAGTTAGTTATAGTCTTGTACAAAATTTCAAGTGCCACATACAAAAGATATTCCAATTTTTTATATCATCATGTCATCAAATTTGTCACTTCATCAAGATTTGTATCTTCATCAACATTAACAAAAGAAAAGGTATGTACTTGAATCCCTTGCATTTAAATTTTTCTATATATATAAATATTTTAATATTTTCACTTAAATCCATAATATATATATTAGTGTATATTTATTTATTGCAATAAAGAATTAACCTAAGTAACAAATTAAGAATTCTAAGGATTTGTGCTTGGAAAAAATGCATAACAATTTTTTTTGTTGGATGTCGTGTTGTATAGTTTAGAAAAGCTCAAAATATGAATAGGATTTTAAGGCCATATATTATGGTGGCTTACAATGCAAAAGAAGGAAGGAAAAATCTATTATCAATTTTAATGTACAATTTAATACCATATGAAAAATCATGTAGTATTATCTAAAATTAATTCTTGACATATTAATTTTATAAAATACACTTACCATTCAATAAACTTCTCCCAAAGAGAAACCCTAAGTGAACATTAATTGAACCCTAATTGTAGATTCATAACTCTAATCATAACCCTAAGTGAACACTAATCCTAATCAAACCCTAACCCTAGCCTTAAAGTTATCATATAATCTAATTATCCCTCTTATCTAAATTTGGGTTGAATTATTTTTCCTTTATTTTTAATTGCATATATTTTTTGTTTATTAGATCTTATTTTATGAATATATGCAAAATATAATTTTACTTCTACATTCATTCTATGCCTATTTTTTTCATGATATTTTAACATTCCTTTTCTAGAATATTAGATCAATCTCACACATATAAATATGAAACCTCAAAATTTTAAAATAATATTCAAGTTTTCCCACTTCAATTTATCATTTATGTTATTTGAATTAAAATATTTTAAATCATACTCTTAATTCATCTAAAAAAGAAAAAAAAATTGATATATAATTTTTTATTAAATAAATTTTAACTTAATTTCTTGGATTGTATAAATATCTTTCTGTATTTACATTTGGACTGTTTATTTACAATATATAGTATAAATATGTGGTTAGACTAGGTATTATCATCATGATTGAGTGCGCCCTCTCCCCTAATAAATGTTTTTATTTTGCAGAGGGACAAGTTCACGTGGCCATAGATCAATCATCATGTGATCTCAGCCATTCCTCGCCATCCCACGATGACCCCACCAGTTGATTGTGATATCATGGGTGAGTGCCATGTGTCTCATCTTGTGAAGCTAAAGGAATGATAAATACTTTGTTGTGTCTTTAATACATTATGTCGCAGGTTACTAAAGCAGTTATAAGATGCACATGTTTTAAATCAACAGAGATGTTATAATCTTGGTAGAAAGGTACTCGATGGTTAATAACAAGGTTGGCAACTGTGTTGAACGAACAGGATTGTCGATGGTTGAGATCCACATTTTCCTACCATTGCGTGATCAAAAGTTGTGAGTTCTTTATTGATTGCGATATCACGTGCGAGTGCCACGTGTCTCATCCGGTGAAGCCGAAGGAATGATAAATAATTTGATGCATCTTTAATAAATTATGCCACGGGTTATATTTATTAATGTCTTAATATTAGTTTATAAATTGAACATTAATTAGAAATATTTTAAAATCAATTAAGTATTTCAATCTAAAATTTTAATATTTGACATTACAAATAAAATTAAACTAAATTCTAATTTTTAAAATCCATAAAATATTTATTATCTATTTAGTTTTACTAATTTGAATACAATTAAATTAAATTAAATATTCATTTTATATTAACTAAACAATTATTAATTAGAATTTTAGAATAAATTAACAAATAAGATCTATATAAAAATCAACTTTTTCTATTTTTTTTCTTTGTGTCCAAATCATTTCATTTTCAAAAATTATACTAAATTCTAGATATCATAATTAAACACAAAACTTTATTCTATTCTAATCCTAACCCTAGTTAAAACCTAACCCTATTTGGACTCTAACCCTTACCCTAATTGAACACTAAATCTAATTGTAATTGACCACTAAGCATAATTGAATTCTGCCCTAACCCCTAGCCCTAACTCCTAACTAAACCTAAACCTTACTCTAATCAAGCCCTAACCCAAACCTACTTGATTCATAATCCCAACCCTAACCCAAACCCTAATTGAACTTTAAAAGTAACCTTAATTAAGTATTAACCCTAATGAACATTTATTGAACACTAGTCCTAATTGTACCATAACCCAACTTTGAACTATAGTTGAACTCTAATCCTAACCCTAACACTAATTCTTATCCTAATTGAACCTTAACCCCAACCCTAACCTTAACCTTGACCCTATTTGAACTCTTATTGAATTCATAACCTTAATTAAACCCCAACCTCATCCTCAATCCTAACCCAAATTGAACATTAATTAAACCCTAAACCTAACCCTAAGTGAACACTAATCCTAATTGAACTCTAACTTTTTAGTTGAAAATATTAAAGTGCCTTAGATTTTCCCATTCATCGTCATTTATCATTCAATTCCTAATAGAACTCCAAAAATTTATACTTTTATAATGTTTTAATACACACCTAATATTAAGGGTTTAGAGTTTAAGGGTTAATGGTTTAGGGTTAAGGGAGAGAGATAGAGGGAGTGAGTGAGTGACCCATTTACATATTATTATTTTATTCTTCATCACTAAATATTTAGTTACCCATTTACCGTTAGCAGAAATGACCCAAGAATTTAATAGAATGGACTACTCATATAATACCTTGCATTATGGAGCTCAATTCTCTGATATATTACTACTTATCAAATCCTTTGTAAATAATTGTAAAATTATGACTCCATTTAAGCATTTAATTGATTTTCTTGAATCAATGCAAAAACATAGACACACAATTGAACAAATTCTCAAAAGAAGAATGACAACATCATTAAAATTTCATTCAAAATTCACTCAAATCCACATAAGGAGAGAAAATATATTAGAATTATACATTTATTCATGCTTATAAGTCATATCTGTATACAATTTAAGATAATTTGCATATATTCATCCAAAACGCAAAACAGGCTATCTATTCTATTTCGTCCGCTTGGGGTTTTAATAGCCAATGGCACCATAGATATTCTTTCTCATAAGAGGACAAATATATTTCTACCCATATATTCAACTCAAAATCTAGCTAGAGATTTTCATCAGTTCTCTCCCTACAAATGAGCCTTGAATTCCCTTTTATATGACAAGGGACAACAAGCTTCGGGCTCAAGTGTAATTTCACCACAAATTTTCATTTGAACAAAATCTCCATTGCATTTGACTTTCATTTCAAAACTTCCCACACGTTGAATCTGCAAAACATAGTGCATGAACCGGGGAAAGCTAAAAGAAAAGGGAACACAAATTGTCATCAAAATCCCCTTTCTCGCTATCCATGCAAAAAAACTAGGCAACCAAATTGCCACAAAGGCACAACAACAACTTCTTATTTACCCACCACCTTGCCCTTACCAACACTCAGACCCCGGTATACACGCCCGCTTCTAGTTGTTTCCCAATACGATAGACCCTTAGCCTCCTCTTCTTTCTTGTCCTTTCCCAATATAGTTCCAGTCGTTCTGCTTAGGGTTTTAACAACCAATGGTACCAAAGCTATCACTTCCTCATCAGAGGGCAGATCGTGATTGAAGAGAGGTAAATACCGCAAGTAGCCAGAGTCAGTCTCGGTTACATTATCAGAAGTGTTGCTCATAAGGTCAATGGGCGAGTGTTGGCATCCAGAGGAGCCATACCCATACCTTATTTTCCTACTGGCACTAGTAATAGAGCACACCGACTGCTTTCCTTTGTCATCTACCAGTTGAGTAGCAATGTCCTAGAATTGTAACCTTCTACTGCATCTAGTGGGCACAAGCCTGGGCTTGTCAACTAAAGCACCTTCCTAAATAGCAGGACCGAGCTTTTGTGAGCTCAAATGAACAGACCTCATTACTGACTTAGTCATTTTCTCTTCTCAGAAAAGCACTCAAACTTGATTAGACTAAGCCCACAAAGTTCTCTAACTACTACAAGAATGACAATATTAGTAGTTAATTCCTCTTGTATTTATTGTGCGAGGTAATGGCAACCTTCATCAATGCTTAGTAAAAATGCATGTGCAAACATGGAAATTTGGCGGTGTGTGTATTGTCACCATTTAACTAGAGCTGCATGAGAATCCAAAGATCACCCTTCATGATTTCCAACAACAACATCTTCACACAGACTGAGATCGATGTGACTACACAAGCAAGGAATAACTCATTAATGCTTCACCAGTTGTACGATAAAATGACCACCATGTGCCATTTTCCGACTTTGAATACTACCCGCTGATCTCTTGAAGAGTTGGCAGATCAAATGATTTATCTTGGGTTAACTCGGTTTGACATCCAACAAAGCATCATTCACCTTCCTCATGACCAATAAAATTAATCCATCTTGGAAACCAACTACCATCTCGGTAGGTCCTATGCACCTTACAAACTAAACGGCTAGAGCTACGCATCGCAATCTTGTTGACCTCGCGGATTTTAACCAACCTTCATCTTTCTCTAGCGAGCTAGTGGGGAATGACAGAGATTTACATTAGCTTTTGATCTTGGTTGTCGATCTGAAACCATGGGTTATGAGTTCAATAGTGGAGATTGGGCCCCACATTCCATATAGGAAACACATCTACCTTTTGCTGACCTTGCACCAAATAATAGGTCAACACCTTAGGTCTGCGAGTTGGAGGGGTACGATCTAGATCTTCTCCCATATCTTCAAATTTGAAAAACCTAAACATTGCATGGTTAGTATTTAATGAAAGGCTTTGGCTAAGTCATCGGTGACATGACCACTGGGGTTAATGGCCTAGGCTTACATCACCGGATTAAAATTAAAACCCAACTTTTATTTTAATACTTTATTTCCTCTATAGGGTTTTATTTCCTAAGTCTCGGTTGGCCCTGTGTTTCATCTTTTAGAAAAAAACTTATGTTGTTGTTTATCGTCCGCCTAGTAATTCCCACTTCTCCTTTTAATGAATGTTTTATTTTGCAAGGGTTGATTTAGTGTTGTCATTGATCTATTTCCTGTAGATATCAACGGTGCCTACCATCCCATGATCTGGAATTGAAGGATCAAGAAATCACGGGTGGGTGCCACATGTCCTATCCAGGGGATCAAATTTGTGCTATCGCTGACCAACTTCCATCTAATCTGATCAATTCCTAGCCATCCCACGATGGTGCTTGGGTTGATTGTGAAATCACAGGCGGGTTCCACATGTCTCATCTGATGAAGCCTAAAGAGTAAAGGAAACACTAGCAGGCTTTAAATGTATTAAGGGGTGGATTACTAAAGTGTTCTCGAGACACACTTGTTATAAATCAATGAATATGTGATAATCTCACTGGAAAATCTGCTCAAAGGTTAACGACATGGCTGGTGACTATGTTAAAGGAATGAGATCATTGATGCTCAGGATCAACAGTTGCCCACCATTGCGCGATCATAATTTTCAAGATTGCAATATCGCGGGCAGCTGCCACGTGGAATTCCTTCATAGTGTATGGTAAGGTGGGCCCCTTATCACCATGTTTCCAATTGTGTCAGCTTGTTTTGAAGGTGTCCGTTGATGATTTGATCAAGCTGAAGAATCGATGCTCAAATTTAAATTTGCATCAAATATGGTTGGAGTCATTTGTGTAGTGTGAAATTGAGCTTTAATGGCAAATGAGACACTTGCTAGCATGATTTGATCGACAATAAAATCAATTTTCTTGCTTGGTCTGTATCACAAAGCATTCAACTATTTCGTAGAGCAATTTCAAAGCCAAAGGTAGAATTGTGAGTTTCTGCAGCCAAAATTTGGGAGTTCTGCGAACAGAGCCATAAGTTTATTTTCTGTGCCTCCTGGTCATTTTTCATTTGAATTTGGGAAAGGATTAGTTAGATGTGCTATGAGCTTGTTGATGAATGTGTTAGGGCTATAGTTTAATTATAGTTGTGATAAATTGCAGTGTTTTCTCCTGTAATTTTCTATCTCTAGTTAATCCTAGCTATTTGAATTATAATGTTGTAAAGAAGCCCTAGTTTGTCCAAAATGGCACCACCCAAGCAACATTCTATCCAGACTGAATATTTGAAATGAAACCTATATGATGATTTCCTGGATCAATTTCCCTTTTCAATGAATGATAGGAGGAATGGATTGGTCCTAATGCGAGGGAAAATCATGGGGGAAGGGTTAGTGTATAATTGCTCCAACATTTCCAATGCTAAGGTTCCCCTCACTGGCTTGGAATTGTTCAGATTGTGGTAATGACAGAGGAATTTTCCTCACCATTTTTCAAATGGATGGATGTATGATATGGGGAAGCTGGTGGTACCAAATGTATTTCCTGATGTAGACCTGCTTTGGGTAGTGGCTACAAGATATGACCCTGTTACACATATAATTAGGGACAATGATGGAAAGGTTCTATTGAGCATTAACAAAGAAGAGGTCCAACATATTTTTGACTTCACTGAATCGAGTGAAGACTTGGTTCCTATCAACATTGAGGAAATGAAGCAGGAGTATGCAAAGCTAAAATATTTTTTTAGAGCAAGGTTGCTTCCACCTCATCTGGCTAGGGCAGGAGGTTCAAAATTTCATATCAGCCCCAATTACTAGGAACCTTTCAAATTAAATTGTTTTGTAAAACATTTCCTGGCCACTTTCTATTCTTTATGTCAGATTTTTGGTTTTAGTCCTAGTATGGTAATTCCCATTGCTTATATGTTCATGGGGGTACAAATACAACACCCTAACTTCTCTGTGACCTATGACCTCACTTCTTTCTTGGTTGAGAGGATGCATTATGGGCTATCAAAGTTGCAAAAAAATGATACCGACACTCAATTCTTTTGGTATTCTATGCTAATGCATATGTTTTTTGTTTAAGAATGCTGACTTTTTCTCTGAGAGGATGAAATTAAGGTAATCAGTTGATGGAGAAAGATTGTCAGTATAGATATGGGATGCAGATTTATCTTGTAATAAGGAAAGCACTAGTTATGTGCAATTTGATAATTGTTTTGCTTCCAAATTAAGGGCTAGATTAATGGTGAATATACCTAGGATCCCTAAGGAATTACATGATTTCCTCAGGCCAAAGGAGAGGAAGCCAAAATTAAAGGTTTACCATAACTGGGGTGACATTATCCCATACCCAGTCAACACTGTCTTGAGAGTATATGGTTTTCAGGGAGCCCCTCATATACTACCATACAATGTGCCACCAAGAGTGGGATTTGTAGAAGTTATGTGGCAGATAGGTTGTATTCATGAGGACAACCTCACTAGAAGGGGTAAGGGAACATTTTTCCCAGATTATACAGTGGTGTCTGATTTTGTATTTTCAAAGGGAGGATGGATGCATTTTGATAATTTATTTCATGATTACCATTTGAGTTGTAGACCAAAGTGGCAACATGATCTTGAGGGTTTCTTTGATCTTTTCTTACAAAGAATAAAAGCTAGGAAATTTGTGCATGAGTTCAATTTCCATAAAGACTTGATTAAAAATGAATTTGATTTGAATAGACAGGAGTTGAAGAAGGAGAAATGGATAGCTTATGGTAAGCTACTAGATGTTGTGCACAAAATGGATCTGAAATATGATCCACTGTTGGAGTTCAGTACCCACTATAAGAAAATTGATTTTCTAATGGGAAACTTCAAGGAAATTATGGGCATATTGAGGACAAAAAAGGTAAATTTAGAATTGAGTCTGGGTGTACAAGAGCAAGGTTCCAGACCAATTGAAACAAGGCCAACATACCAACCTAGGAAAAGGTGGCCCATTTACAAGAGGAAAAAGGATAGTAGCAGTGATGAAGAAGAAGTGGACAGAAAAGGAAAAAAAATATTATGAAAGTGCCTCCACAACCAAGTCCAAAATTCAAAGTGCCCGGGGCAATAAAAATTATTGATTTAGAATCATCACCAGAAGACAATCCCTCATCACCACCATCCGATCCAAGCGCTAAGAGGAAAAGAATTGATCAACCATAGGAGGATCTGATGGATGAGATTATTGTTACTGATCAAGACATGCAAATTGGTATGCCTTCCCCTCCTAGGCCATCTGAATTAGTTTTATTTGATTTAGATATGAAAGGTAAAAGTGTACAAGATGCAAGAATGGAGGAATGGAAGGAGTTTCTAGATGAAAATACATTTGTAAAAAATCTTGTATTCTTGCAATTGGCATGGAGGATGAAGTTTGAAGAGTATCTAGATAAATGTAGGCAGAGAAGAGAACTAAGGCCTAACAGGTCAGACTAGGAGAATGATGAGGAGGTAAAAGCTGAATTAATGGAAGAATTCAAGAACATCACTCCTAAAGAAGGAAGAAAACTGGTGAGTCAGGCCGGTGTATTAATTATGCCTGAATGGTACATTGTAGATGTTGTAGCCTTTAATGCTATTATGAATTCTAAGAATCTCTTTCAAGACTCTGAAGAGGAGGTCAAGGCAGCATTGCAAAAAACTACTTTCAGTGAGGAATATGAAAATCTAGAAATTTGGGCATTGGCCCCACAAGGGAGAAAATCAGATGTTTCTGATATTAATCCAACTTTCAAGGGAGGATTTATAATAAAGAGAGCTTTAGAGACCTCAATCATTGAGGCCACTAATTTGACTGTGAATTTAACCAAATTGGCCCAAAAGACTGCTGAAAGGGAGGAAGCTGGAAGGAAGAGCTTAATGGAAAAATATAACCTTTTGATTGAGGAGTATAGCAAGATGCAGTAGAAAAATGTTGAGTTGCAAACTGAAGTGGAGAGGTTTAGGTATAATAAAATTAGGGAGACATCAAGTGCTCTAGGAACCAGTACATTACCTTCCACAGCAGGGTCAGTGTCTCCTGCTTCTCCAATTGTTTCCACACTAGGATCTCCCAGTCAGAATCCTGTCCTCACCATTTCTTTAGAGGAATTTGAAGAAGAAACAAAGTGCTATGTCAATCCTACAAAGAATAAGCTCTTGCAAAAAAATGATGAATTGCAGGAATCATTAAAGAAAAGTGATGAGGGATCTCTCTTAAAGCAAAAGGAAATTTTTACTACTATTTTGAGGCATTTAAATGAAAAGGTTGATAGAAAATTTCTATCTATACATTCTTTATATTCTTTACTATTAGCAGCAATAAATAATATTGATAGGGATCAGTAAGTAGTGATACTAATAATTGAAAATTGGATCCCTAGGGCTAGTGATCTGGATATCATGTATAAGGCCTCAAGGTTTGATATGAATAATAGGCCCCAATCATTAAAGCCTAATCATGTGTTAGTGAGATCATTGCAAGGTTTTTAGACCTTACCAGATGACTTGAGTAGGAAGATTAGGGAGTTGGTAAAGAATTTTAATGATTGGGGTAACACATTGTTACCCGATATAATTGATGAGCAGGGGAAAATCGAGTCATTTCAACAATGGTAGGATCAAGAAAGTGAGGCCATCAATGATCAAATCAATTCAATTTGTGTTGACTCAGAATATGATTTTTTGGTGAGCTGTATGGACAAAATCATTAGTACTAGCTCATTTTTGGAATCTTTTGAAAGGGATGCGAATCAGGTAGCAGTAAAATACACACCTTATAATACCAAGGTGGATGAGTTAATTAAATTTGACTGGCCGACTGATGATGAGTACCCGAATTGGGTAACTAAATATTTGACTAAGGAGGAGTAAAAGGAGTGAACTACTAACAGGTGGTAGATCAAATGTTGTGGTTGCAATGGTTCTAGTTTTGTGTTGATTGCTTTCTTGGTGCGGTTTTCTTGTGGTTTTTTGCATCAATGTTCCTCAGCTGATATGATGAACAAGAATATTTTTCAAGGTGGTGGCAGTTGTAACAAATTTTGGAATATCACCAAGTGCTCCAATTGACTAGTGACAAGTGTACTTTCTGGCCCGATGCTTGTTTGCTCCTTCCTTTTCTATAAGAAGGATTTCAAGCCCAGAAGTATGGGTTAGCAAGTTAGATAATTTTTGTCAAGTCTAGGTGAAGTTGCAGAGCGAATTATAAAGTTTGATGGTTTTAGAGAAATGTAATTTAGGTTTTGAGTCATTTTGTAATAGGTTTTGAGTTTATAGAGATTTAATGTTGTATAACAGTACTAGCATTTGAGTTGAAATGAAAATTTGAGCTCATGTCTCTCCATTGTACATGCATATCTGAACTTTGAATGAAATAACTAAGGTTTGTTTTATCCATCTCACTATTGTGGTGTGTATGATTCTATTTTAGCTTTAATTCAAGGAATTAATTAAAATGTTTGAATGGGATCATAGGCAGATATGTGGTGTATAAGGATTTGATAATTAGTACTGGGTTATAATGCATACTGATGAAATTGTAATGCAATATTGTCAGGGATCTTATATGTGATGTATTAAATCTATTATAAAACTCTAGATGCTTATGAATTTGACTCCTGTAATAGATATATGGCACTGATCTAAGTTGTAATTATTAGTGTAGTTCAGTATTTGTTTGTCTTTGCCTAGAGCTTGCTACAAATTGCAAATCATTGACTATCTTATACAATGGATTGTGTTTAATTATCTCACACTCTAGATAGTTGATATTGTCTATGAATAGCCAATTCTAGTTGATATTATCTTATTGTGTTGATCTATTAAGTGAGATAATCTAATATTGTTAATGTTGTTTATAATAATGGTGTAGAGGTTGTAAACACATTAAGTGATCACCCTCCTGGGTCTTGTAGAGCCCGAAGTGTAGGAGGCTTTTAAAGTCCTCGTTAGTTGGTCTAGGTGCTTCGAGCTGCCTTCGATTGGAATTGGAAATTCCATAGGTAGATTAGAAGACAAACCTAGTTACATTGTAAAAAAAACCAACATACACATCAACCACTAAACAACCACCTCTACAACTGACTTTTTATTCTTTTATGATCACATGAAACATAAAACACACTAATTTCAAGGTTGTTAACATCACTATTGAAATGTTTTAATTTTTTGACCTTTCAAACATTAAAAAGTACATCATTAAATTAATTATGTAGTGGCATAAAAATTAAAAACATCATGAATTAATTATGTAACCACATAAGTCAAATATAATTCTATCAAGAAATTAATATCAAATAGATAATATAATCGCATAACTTATTCATTTCAATGTCATTGATCTTCTTTATCCAACTCTTTTTCTATATCATCTAATCTAGATTTAACATTGTAAGGATTGGTCATATCGTCATCATCGTCATTGATATCAGTTTTGATAATTTCATCATCCACACTGATATCATCTTCATGAACATTAACTCCTACATCATCATGATCTAGTTCCTCCTCTTTGACATCTTCGTTAGGGACATCATCAACTAACTGTTGATCTTGATCATCATCTACATCATCTTCTAGTTCTTTGGTATCTTCTTCTTCCACCACATTATACTTTACTGGCCTTCCTCTTGGATCATGTCTAACAACAAATTATCAGCCCATTTTACCTGGTACCTCTGAGTAAAATACCTACTCACATTAGCTTGGAAGAACATAGGGCTCATTTCCAGCTCGCTCGATCAACCTTGTATTAACCATGGTAAGTCCATTATCATGTTCAATAATAGTTCTCTCAGGATCATTTTCATTCAAGCGTAGCCTATACCATAGGATGATGAACAAAATTAATTTGAAGGACTTAAAGTCACACTCATGTATATCATCCAAAATCCCATAGTATCAATTTTCTGAGACTTCTAGATGTATGTCACTTCTAGATGAAACATTAGTCACCTGAAAGACTGTAGTTATACCAGAATCACAAGTTTTCTTCATGTCATCCAACATTTTGATTCGAAATTTATGACCATTGCATCATATATCCTTGTGGTGTTTCACCTACAATATGTCAAACATGTAAAAATTATTGCAATATCGTCAGTTGATAAACATATTTATTCTTGGCCAAATGGATGCAAAGTAAACAATCTCAACATATGTATACATCAATATACTTGAAAATAATTAAATAATATGGGTGATTAATATATTGATACATACCTTTTTATCTCTTAAACCATATGCTAAATCAATTTCTGTTTGTGTAACATTAGAATCTCCATTACGATGAGCTTCTTTAACCAATGAAGCCACACCTTCCCATGTTCATGCACAACCAAATTGTTGACACCGTTCAATCCATACTGTCATCCAATCAATATTGTTGGTGACGTACAAATGTAATGCATCCCACTCTCGACCAACTGTATCAAAAAAAAAAATCACAAATGACGTATAATTAGTTAAATACCACAGTATACAACCACAATTTATAATTGATGTATGTTGAAGATTAAAAATTAAATAAGTACAATATACACAAAAACCATATGTAAAATGTATTCCAATTAATATCTGACCATCTTATAATTACATCACTTTCCTCAATCTACCTTTCCCCATCAGGTACTCCCCTTCGAATTTGTTAATGGAGTCGGGATCTCAAATGTGATCTACATGGATCTTTGCTGCAAACTTAGGAAGATATTCACTAATGTACACCATGGTCTAGTATACCATAAAACCCTCAGGATGTGCTCTTTGTCTAACCAAAGCCTTCAAAAATTTCAAGTGTCTCTCAACCATCCACATTGACCTTGTGTGTACAAGTCCACACAGTTCAATCTCCTCAACTTGGTGTATGAGGTTGTGTTCTTGTGCATCAAAAAATGTTGAAGGTAGACACTTTTGCATTTCACACATTAGATGAGGAATTTTTCTCTTCCACTAATTTATATCTTATTTATGGATTTCTTTAGATGACAACCATCTACAAGTGATTCAACATGCAAATATATTAATGAGATTTAACAAAAATATACATTATATTACATAACAAGTAAAACAAATGGAAATTATAAGATGTATACAATGAATTGAACAAATCTCGCTACTTACCTCATGTACTTTCCAAGATCATATATAAATTGCTTGACATTGTTGTCAAAGTTGTTTGGGAGAGATAGAGGTAAAACATACTGTATCAATTATAAAATGATCTTTTCATTATTTTTCCAAAAGTAGTAAACATAATACACTGAAAAGTACTTGCATTATACAAATTTATATAATATACCAGAATAATTACCTTAATGAAGGTATGTCAATCATGCATTTTGATCCCTGACCCAAATTCACCTTTCTTTGTTATTATATTGTTTATGTTCACAGCAAATCCTGTGGGAAATCAAATTTTTCGTATAAATTCTTTTATAGCATTGCTTTTTTTGTCTATTAATAACCAAGGAAGGGAACTTATATTAATTTGTTCTCCATCGCTATTTAATTGAATGAAATTTTCAATGCATGATTGGCTTCCTAAATGTCACTACAAATTTTGACAATTTTTTCTTTGTCATGCCTTCTATCCAATATTTTCCATAATGTTTCTGTTATATTCTTTCTGATATGCATTGTATCAAACAAATGTACAATTTTTAGCTGCTCATAGTAGGGCAACCTACTAAATTGTTTGGGATAACTTTTCAATCCCTGTGGAAGCCGGCCATTAATGCCTTGATGACCTTCATGAAGCATATAAGTTAAACAAATTAACAACAAAAATCATTGTTAATTACAACATAAGTAAACACAACACAATATAAAAATATAAATTCAAAACATATCATATATGATAGATAAACAATTTGATCTGATGTATAACCTTGACAATTAATTCTATTATATTCCAACTTCCATAGGTAAGGTGTCATTCTTCATGGTTTTTATGTAGTCTCCTCTTTCCCATTGAAAAGATGTTTTTTCAGTAGTTCGATAATTATGATTTCTATGGAGGAAGCACCTATACTCATCAAACACCTGCTTTCCTAAACTTGTTGAACGATGAGATTTCATCTTTGGACCACAAATTGGACATGCAAATTTTCCCTTTGTTTGAAGACCTACAAGATCATATATAATTGGATTAAATATGTCAATTTTTATAATTATATATAATTAATATATTATTTTAAAAACATGCATGATATCTACTTCATCAAATTAATTATTGTTAAAGTACAGTCAAACGTTATAACATACCAAAAATATGTTAGCCCTGGGGCATCATGAATTGTCTATACAAGCATTGCATGGAATTGAAATTGTCTTTGTCATATTGGTCTAGAGGCGTTATACATAGTGACACCATTCCATAACTTTAGTAACTCATCGATAAGAAGCTTGATATAAACATTCATATCTTTAACTTGGTACTTACCTAGTTGAATGAACATAAACATTACATAATTATTATAACCATTTTACTGCAATATATAAATTAATGTACATGACTATTGAATGAAAAAAATATGTCATTATGCAATAAATAAGACAAATGAGATGCTACTACGTTAAAAAAAATTGATGAAAAAAAATACCTGGAACAATCATTGACAACATTATGTGCTCCCTCTTTATTGACATCCATGGAGGAATGTTATTGTTGATAACAAAAACAGGCCACACTAAGTAAATAAATCTCAGCTCTCCAAATGGTTTGACACCGTCCGCTCCCAATGAAAGCCTGAGATTATGAGGTTCTTCTTTAAAGTGTGGCCATTTTTTCTCCGTGTCCCTAAATGCACAACCATCCACAGGCATTCAAAGAATGTCATCTCCACTTCTATTCCATGCATGGTAATCCATAAATTGCACTAAACTTTCGCACCTAAATAACTATTGCATATGTGGAATAATGGGAATATAACGAAGAACCTTGTGAGGCACCTTTTTTGTTAGTTGATCTGTTCAATATCTACTGATATGACATTCTGGGCATTCTGTTGCAAATTCCTGTTGTTTATGATATATAATATGATCATTGGGATATGCATCTATTGCTTGATACTCCATTTTGATATCTTTCATAATGGCACATAAATCTCGGTATGAGCAAGGTAAAATATTTGATGGTGGTAACAAAAATTCACCAATCAATCTACAACAAAAAATAATTTGTTCATATAAAGAATATTAATGGTACATATTTCATTATTTATTTACTAGTGATGAACTAACAACAATTAAAATAGATGAAAAAAGATGACATATATGACATACCTTAACATTTGTGAGATTGATATGTTTGATAAACTATTCATAACCTTCAAGTTCAACAGCAAAAATACAGTAGAGAGAAGAGTTGTTTGGGAGCCTTCATAAAGGGGCTCGCATGCCTTCTCAAGTACAGGTAAATCGTGAACATCATCAAAGTCATCTTCATCATCATGATCAACTCTACCACTAAATGTGTCATGGATCAATGTATTTGTACCATCATCTTCAATTGTGTTTTCTGGCACATGATCATCTTCTTCCATAGGATCATTAACTTCATCTTTGATATTCACAGCTCCATGTTCGTCCGCTTGCAAAACCACATTCTCCGCGCTATGATAATCCATATCATCTACCCTATGGCACCCCACCTTTATAATAATGATAGACACAAATAAACCATGATCATGATCAAGTGATTATATATGTATATATATATATATATATATATATATGTTAAAATGATATAAAAATTTACAAATTCAATCAATATAAACACATATAATGAACAACTTACCAATGGACGATAATCATACCCCCTTCAATGTGACCATGTTGCCTACAATGTTTCTCAACTGTTGTGATTAAAAGTCATCTCGTCTTTAAGCCCTTGCAATTATTGCAAGGACTAACATTTCCCATCACCCTTTCTTTTCAATCTAGCCCACAATCTATCAAGTGTCTCTTCTTTTTGTTCTGGACTAATATTATCTAACATGATTTTTCTTTACCAAGCTTGACTATTTAGATCCTCAAAAAATATCAAACTCACACTCTAATAATTTTTATTCATAGATAGGTAACATAATCTAATAATTTTGATATTTTACACTAAAAAAATTTGGGATGCAACCACCCCTACAAAAGAGAAGATAGTCAGAAGTTAATGACCCTAAAAAACACTTTAAAATGCTAATTCCAAAACTTATTAAATTCTGATTTTACTATGATTTCCAATCGTTAAGACTCCTAAAATTAGAATATTGAACTTGATCACAAAATTCCTACAATGATGGAGGTAGCGAGCTAGTAAGAGCAAGTGACCCAGTCCTAAGGAGCAACAAGTTGGAATCATCATTGCTAATGTCAATACGGATTTATCCTTTTAGTTAAAGATGAAATGTGTCACTTCTTATGACGAGCTTATCCCTAGGGCCCTCAACATTGAGAGAACCCTAATAAAAAATAAAAAAAACATTGGTAAGAGCATGATTAGGGTACAAACCCTAGGCTTCCATAGAAACATAAAAAATAACTATAGCAGATTAGTGAGGTTGCAATACCAGAAAGATTGAGACATTGTAGGTAATAAAAAAATCTTGCAATCTAAAGATTGTAGCCAATAACAAGCACACTATGTAGCTTAGTGACATTTGTAAATGCAATCTACGGTAAGACGAATGACAATCACTTGAGATGTGACAGTGAAAAAAAGGTTGAGCAGTGACAAGATAATAAAAGTCAAACCTTCCATAGTAAAATGGAGATTTTAACAGTGAGTTTCCTTACCCCCTTGCTGACCTTAAGGGTTTTTCAAATGCTTTTGGTAGTGTTAGACAAGGAAAATGCAATCAGGGAATGACTATCCAAATGAAGTAACAGTGGTAATCATAGCTTCAATGTTTCTTCTTATCCATTAATGTATAATGGAGGTAATGGATTGCATTTTTGAGCAGTGTTTTGAGACTCATCAAAGATGGGAGAATAGTGAATAATACCTTGTGGACTATGAAGTAGTTTCAATAAGGTTGAAGGATCTTAAGAACTACAATACCATGAAACAATGAGTCCCCTATAGTAAGTAGGTGGTCTATAGGGCATAGTTTGATTTTATAGAAGGATGCTCATGAAAGGAATATTCAAGTGATAGTGAGTGAGTTGTTTGAGATTGCAGCTAAGGGTGCAATACCCAGTCTTAAAGGAAGTTAGCAAAGCAGTAAATGTGCAAGAAAATCAAATTATACACAACAAACAATTCACAATGTTATCTTGCATAATGCCTTGAGTTTGAAGACAAAAATATCATTGTATCTTCATGCTGAAAGTGGTGACCTTAATGGTCAATCATTGGCAACCATGATTTTAAAACATGCTATTGTGCTTATGGAGGTAGCATTTTAAGCAAGGCAGTGAGTGGTGGTTTGGAACAATGGCAGGTATGAAGGACTTACTTTATATGCATACTATGCAGTCTAGCTTAAGACACCATTCTTAGAAGAGATTGAAGGTGGATTATGGAACTCAAGGGTTACCATGAAAATGATTAAAGAAAAGATTGAGATCTATTTAAAAGCCACGGTCATGAAGATAATAAAGATTTCACATGCAAAACCCTAGTAGCTGGAGTAATGAATATAGTGCCAAAGAGGATAGTGTACTCAGGAAGATTTAGGAGATCTCCACATTATATAATTACAGGGAAATACATCATTTATTTATTTTTCTTAATTAAAAAAAACATTCTAAACCCTATATAGGATACATTGATACTTCAAAAGCTTTTGAAGGAATTTGAGATTATGCAAATATATGTCAAGTAACATTGATAAGGTTTAGAAAATCTTGATCACTCTTTAGAATATCCCATTAAACATGGGTTGTGCTTGAATGCACTACATAATTGATATAACACAACCACTCTGCATATCAACCAGAGTTATAGGCTCTTTATTGTAGCAAGAGGTAATCACTCTTTGATCATGTTATAATTACATTCTAATCTGTTAAACTTCAGACAACTTGAATGCACCCAATGATGATTGACACCTACATTATACAACCTAAATTAACTACATTATATGAGTGCCTCCATTTCTATCACAACATAGACACATTAAACTTGGGTCACACATGAATGCATCCTATATTTTTTATAGCACAACTGTGCCACATGACCAATAGAGTTATGGATCACATAATTATAGTCACAAGAATCTATTCCTTGGTTGTGATCTTATGGTGATTTCACACAACAAAATCTAGACATGAAATTCTCAAAACCCTAAACCTCTAAAAATGAAATCTAATGAGATGTTTCTTTAAAATATGATTTTCAAACCTAGAACTACAAATCTAACTTCACAACTGAATTTTGCAAAAAGAAAATGACTACCCTCAACCTGGGGATATCTTCTTGAATTTTTTCTTATTTTTCCCAAGAAAATCGTCCTTAGTTCTCCACAAACTGTCTCAAGTAGAGAAAACTATTGTCACAATAAATTAGGCACGAACTCACTTTTCTTTATGTTGGCCACAATTTGATTTTTTTCTATTTTTCATTTTTGTCAAAAATTTGACGAAAATGGTAGACAACATTTTAACGAACCCGAGGTTCATCGAAATTTCAACGAACATCAGGGATAAACTTTGAAAAAATTGAAAATTACACATCAAATTTTATGAGCACCCGACAATACATCAAATTATACATATTTTGTCAAATAGTTTTGTTGGATTTTGCAGTCAAATGAGTTAGTGTCTTTAGAATCCTCAAAGGTGATCACATTCCTCTCTAGTGGTACTTCATATTGGGGAACAATGGGAATGGTGATCTATGTAACCTCCTTCTCTTCCTCAATGTCATCTTCAATAATAATAGGAGTATCTACTGAGACACTCACTTTTAGAGTAGGTTGTGGTGATACATGAATTAAAGTTACTACATTCTCAGCATGTCTACTAAAACCAATATCTCTTTTTCTTTCAAAATCTATGAGAGGTACATGTTTAGTAAATTCTTCTTCATGTATGATCAATTCCTCAATCCTTTCCATAGGATCTTATATTTCATAAAAGGCTTCTACATATATTAGATTATTGCTTCTTCTCTAAGCCTTGGCCATAAATATTTAGTTGTAAGTAGCCTTCCTCATCATCACTTGAGTTTCATCACAATTCTTAATGACATAATCCACAAAGAATTCATGTTCATATCCTTTCAGTCTCTATGAGATATTGGAATGATAAATAAAGTTCGTAGGGCCAAATTTCTCCCACTTATTACCCAATGGTAAGCCATAATAATCTATTATGATGTCAATTGATTCATACCCTATATCAGTAATGATGGTAAAGCCACTGGAACATAGATTAGAAGGCATGAAAGTTTTCCTTCCATAGCTTTTGAGGTGCATGAAGGTTGAATAGCCTTATTTCCTTATAGTCTCAAGGTATGCAACCATATTGGGTACAATTTTAGGTAGTAAAAATGGAGATGCCTCGAATCCATATACTCTAATCATAGTAAAATCCTCAAGTGCATACCAATTCCCCCAATTATGGTTTACCTTTCTCTCATGATTTTTCTCCTTTTTATTGAGGAGTCTCTGTATCTGTAGGGAAAAATTGTAATCACATTTATGGGCAAGCAATGTATACAAGGTTTTGACAAAATATTCTTCAAAATACAAATAGTGGGATCTCCCACATCTACTATCCCATATGGACATCCACATCTAAACTAGTCTATAGTTCTCATCCCTATCCAAATATTTGATTCTTAATTCCTCTCCCCACATTCTAATTTCTTTTCCTTCATATAATATCATATGCATGAGTAGAGAATATTGCTTGAAGTTGATGTCATCACTATTATTGTTAAAGGAAGCAAGAGAATTATTAATAACCTTATAAATGTATTCTTTATAATATAGGGCCTAGCATCTTTGATTTGGAAATCTGCAACTAGAACCATGGGAACTATAGTCATTATAGTAGGAGCATGAATTCCTAGGACTTGGCCAGCATAATAGTAGGTGTACTAGTAGTATTCTTCAAATGAATCCATTAGAAATGGAGGTCTTTCATCACTAGAGAATCTTCTAAGTTGGTTTCTTGGGCCCTTGGGTTTGTGCAATGGTAATTTCCACCTCCTATAACTTGTATCCATGGTCCAATATTCTTCCAACAGATATCTTATCCTTAGTTTTATTTTCATGGATGTGTCAAGTTGAGAAACCATGTAGATAAAATCTTATGTTATGATAATAAATTGTGAACCATAGTGGGAATAGATTTCCCTCGTTTTATGGTTGTAGTTTTTAGCTAGTGCCTTAACTAGTTCCATGTTGATAAACAAATTCTAAAGGAATCACAAGTTTTTCCAAATTCATGTTCCATAGATTCAAGACAAGTCTATCTCTATACTTCTTTCTATAATGATATATAAATAGATCACAGCCTCTCTACGAAGTCCACACATCTCCAAGATTTTTGTGCTTATCTTCCAATGTTTTCATGTGTAGACACATAAAAAATGACCTAGGCCTACAAGCTCTATTTTACCACTTTCATCCTAGCATAATTTTGACTTCTTAATTATGTCCATCCACATTCCACTATTACTTAAATAATTCATAAATATTTAATTAATTCGTGTATGTTTATTCTTCATGATTATTAAATAAATAAATTTCATTTATTTTTTCAATACGTCACTAATAGTCTATTATCTTCTTACAATTAAATTAATTTATTAATTTATTTAATTACCTTTGTTAATTTATTCTTCCTGATTAGTAAATAAGTAAATCTCATTTATTTATTTAATATGTCACTAATCCTCATAATTGAATTAATTTATTAATTTATTTAATTATTAATCATATCCTCTAAATTAAATAATTATCTTTAATTATTTAATTGCCAAATTTAGCATTTCTCTCATTTTAAATAAATGAAATTATTTAAAATGATCTCACATTCATCACTGTCAATTCGTTTTAGTAAATAATTTGAAAATCAATTATTTATTATCACATAAAATCCATAATTTGAATTAATTTAATTCAAAATGGTAATCTTCTTCCAGAAATCAAGTAATTGAGCAAATTCTTGATTTTCCAAATCTTCTTTTTTCAGTTCAACTCTTATTTTCTTGATTTTTCAAATCTCACAAATCAAGCAGTCTTTATCTTCTTGAATTTTTAAAATATTTATCTTTTTAGCTAATTATCTCATTTATTCTCGACCACTGATTCAATATTCTCAAATGACATCTCAACCACTCATTTAATAATTTTTCCCTAACCTTAATTAGGGATTGTCACATGAAATCTTGACCTCTAATTTTAGGCTTTTGTCAAACTTCAATCTTGTCCGTCCATCCAAAATTGTATTTTCTATAAAAATGCCAATTTGGCTCACATTTTGGATTAGATGCACACATTCATGCATATGCTTGCACTTTGTTTCATGATTTTTGCATACTTATCTTGAGAATTAGAGTCATTTTCTCATAGACATAGGTATTTCTATTTCAAATCCTTCAAAGCTTGTTTAGGACTTTGGCATAGTCTTTGGCATCAAATTGCTCACACACTCAATCTAAGGGCAACAATCAACAAGTTAGAAGGTTCTATGAAGGTAAATCAATGGAATCTTTGATGAGTGACAGGTATACTTGTTTCATTTATTTTAGCTTTCTTCATTCTTGATAACTTCTTTGGGTTTGTGCTTTAATCATTTGATAATCTAACCTTAGAAAAATAACCCTTAGATACAACATGAAGGATTTAATTGAGTTGTTCTCCTATATTTTTTTCTAAACCTAGGACACTGGTTTATTAATTATTGGTTTAGTTATCTAGCCTTTGTTTCTTCCTATTTACTTTTGGTTTCTCAGGGGTTCTATCCATCTCAAAACCCTACTTACATAGTACTTCAAGCAAATATTTATAGAACATGTTCAGTTAAGCAAAGAGAACTTGAATGAATGCCATGGTTTTTGAGCTGCTTTTTGTTGTCCAACCCTACCTCCTCAATTTTCAAACATTATTTGTAGTGTTTTTGATTTCTCAAGAATCATGTATATCGAGATTTGGCTTACTTGAAGTAGCTCTGGTTCATAAATGGGACTCATGTCACATTTTTAATCAACTACAATATCAATGGTAATTGTCTCTCCAATGACCTCATTAGTCATATGAACCAAGTGATACATTATTTCATAATGTCAAAGAGACCTTAATTACATTGTCAAGGATTTCCTTTTCTTTCTTTGATGTATCTTTGATCCCTTTTCTAAATTTCAAAGAGAGATTTTAGTTCCTCTCTTTGATCCTACAAAGTTTCCTCAATGGCTACACTTCAAGTTCTTCCTTGAACTTCTAATATCTAAATGTTGATGAGACTAGTGAACATTTCTTTTCAATAAGCTTATGTCTCCTTGAAATACCCATGCTCCTCCTTTCAACAATGTTTCTTCAAATAAGTCCTTTTGTTGTATCTTTGAAATGTCGAAGAGACCCATTGTTATCTCACTTCGATGTCCCATAGTCTCATCAATATTATGGAGTTGTGTTTGTTAGAATGTCTAAAATTATTTTATCAATATTTGTTTGGTGTCCCCATATCTCTTCAACATCTTGTTCTCATTTGTTGTTGCGGTGTCAAAGAGACTTCTTCATTTCTCACTTTGACACACTAATGTCTCTTTGATATTTCCATTGAACTCACTCAACTGTGTTTTTGTCAGTAATCTACCATTTATTTTATAATAATCTCTTGATCTCTGAGAGATGTTTTTCTATTTCCTAAATGCAAAATAATCCTGTATCCTTCGAGTATCAATGTTACTATGTCTTGTTCGAGAGATAAGTTAAATTTTCTCTTTGAAATATTGCTCTCTTGGTTTTTGGAGAGACATTTAGTATGTCACCTTGATGAATGAGGGTTTTATTGACATTTTCATCGGCCTTTTCTTGATCTTTTCAAGGAGAATTTGGTGAAGCTTTGTTTGATATGGATTTGTCTTGGTGACATACCTTGTGCTACCGAGGAAGTATCTTATGAAGGGTATTTATTTTAAAGTGATAATCAAAGTTTTTATTTTATGATCTATGTACAAAACTTTTAATGTCAAATACAGTAAAAAATTAAGGGCAATGGGGCTTACGATGGATATGGAGTGATAAATGGGAATGGAGACATGTGAAAACCAAGGTGGAATTTTTAGCTCCAAAAAAACCTTAAACTATGGATATAACACCTTTGAACACCTCTAATCAACATATCTAAACCACACAAATAGATCTTCAACCATGAAGAAATGTGGAGCAAAACAATGAACACAACTTTGTCACACTAAACACTCTTTTCCATATTGTTTCCTCTTTTATTCAAATTTTCTCAAAAACACTTGGAAACCAAGCACCACAAACTCAAACTCATCACCTGGAACACTTCTACAACATCTCAACCATGCCATCGATTGAACATCACCAATGAATGCTCATCAAAGAAATACTATGGGTTGACATCAATGATACTACTAATGACAACATAATGCAACCAACCAAAGCATCTTTATAGGCTTCCAAGAATCTCCCCATAGACCTATTGACATTAATTCAAAAACAAAGATCTATTGACATAAATGACAAATTAAACTTCCAACAATCTCCCCCTTTGTCATTGATGGAAACACATGGAAAAACCATCAACAACAAAAAAAATGTTCAATTTTGATCACCAACTCATATACTACACCATAGTACATGTTGCCCCCCTTACACAAACATAAACTATTTCCAACACTTTCTCTTTCTCATGACTTAATTTATAAGTTTATTTAGTTAACTCTCTCCCCCTTTGACATCAATAGAAAAGGGTGACACACTTGTATCTCTCCCCCTTTGAAATCAAATATACATGCTTTGTCTCCCTCGAAGGAAACACCTCTAAGGGACAACAACTGCTCTGCAACTACCTTTTCTTTTACTACACTTTATTTTCTTCACACCTTCTCTACACACTACAAAACATACTTCACCTACTAGAAAAAACTACAAATATCCTTTCACATAGTTGATAAAGGAAAAAACCTATATACCACACAATGACAACACTTACTCCCCTTGACTACAACAACCAACAATTCTACTACCTACTCCCCATGAGAGGTAGACACCAACATCAGTCCAAAATAGGGAATGAATCTTGAGATCCATTGGAATAATGCATATCCTTATGCATCTACTTGAAAGAATGTGGGGAAATACCCCCAACTTCTCTTAGAGATACTCAAAATTAACCTTAGGAAAATCCTTTATGAAGATATCTACAACTTGATCCTTAGTGGGAACATACTCCAACTTCACCTCATTCTCTACAACCATCTCCCTCAAGAAGTGATATCAGATTGAAATATGCTTTTTCTTTGAATGCACTACCAGATTCTTTAAAATATTAATAGCACTTGTATTATCACATAATATAGAAATAGGATCATCATATACCACTTTGATATCCTCCAAATTTTGCTTCATCTATAACACCTATGTGTAACATGATGTTTTAGCAATGCATTATACCTCAATAGTAGATAATGAAACTGAATCCTACTTCTTACTTAGCCAAGACACCAACCTGCTTCCAAGAAAGAAAGAACCACCACTTGTACTCTTTAATCTACATATGTATAAGCATTTGGATTGAAATCAATATATTTTGAATACCACAAACCATGGTTCAAAGTGCATTTCAAATATCTAAATATCCTCTTCACTGCTACTAGATCTGATTATTTGGGCTCTTCTTGAAATATAGCAACAAGACAAAGTGCATGCATGATATCCAATCTAGGTGTAGTTAGATATAGTAATCCTCCAATCATTGATTGGTATTTTCTCTTATCAGCCTTTGGAGATTCTTTTTTCTTAGTTTACAACTAGTGACCATGGGAATACACAAAGGTTTAGAGTCTTCCATCACAAAATTCTTTAACATTTCCTTCGAATACTTATATTGTAAAATGAATATCCTATTCTTTGTCTAATTAATTTGAATTCCAAGGAAGAAATTCATTTCCCTAAAAGTAGACATTTCAAACTCTTTCTAAATTTATTTTACAAATCTCTTGCACATAATTTCATTTCATCCAAATATTATATCTTCAACATACACAACCACAATTAGGATTTGATCATTTTCAACTTTGAAATAAAGATTGCTATTTAAAATACCTTTATTGAATCCTTGCTGCAACAAGTACCTATCTAATCTTTCATACCAAGCTCTAGGAGATTTCTTGACACAATATAATGCCTTCTTCAATCTAGAAACCATATCAGGATAATTTGATAACTGAAATCCTTATAGTTGTTCAATATAAACTATTGAAATGAACAAGACAACTGAGAGGGGGTGAATTACTTGTAACAAATTAAACCCTCAAAAACCCTCAATAGTAATTAGATCCAAAAACATTCATTGATTCCTTATTCTATTAGATTGATTAAACATGAAATGCAAATAACAAAAACTGAAATCACAACAAAATACACATGAAAACACTAGATTTACATGGAAATCCCAATGAGGGTAAAACATGTTGAGGATTAGCTCACAATATAAGTAATAGAAAAACTAGTACAAAGGGTATCACTGCCAAAATATGAAACACTGTCCAAAAAGGCTCATAGCTAGGGCTCACAGCCATAGAAAGAATATAAGATAGAAGAATAATTTTACAAAGAGAAACACTTATCAATGCAACAAGGAGTTCACCACAATTGCTCGTACACTTTCACAACCACACATGAAATATTTCAGATGCCTTTAGCTCACTACCTTCAGGAACCCTAACATGAAGTTCACACTGCTTTGCTCGCATTCAAATCACACACTTCATTCACACCAATATCTCATCTATATTGCTTCTTATTCTTCCATACACCCTCTTGCATCAACACCATACATATTTATATCAAGTTCTTATTAAAAACATTGTCCAATGTTGGCCACTAGCCATTATACATTCAAATTTGGAATAGTTCGGCACCCAAAAGTTCCCACAATGGATAGGAATGAAATAAAACGTACACAAATCCTTAATTATGACACAAATAGATCCCAACACACTTAAACACACTTCTACAATCCTCACATGTAGTGTTAAAAACAAGGTCGGCCAACACCTATTTAAAACACCATAAACATTAAGTACATGCTTCCATAAATCAAGAAAAAAGTTTTGGATAACATAATTTACTTGAACTCAATCTAGAAAAATCCATGAACTACTTAAGATTCATCAAATACTTCAACCAAGCTTCACATGAATAGCTAATTTAACTCAAGACAACTGATAACCCTTGTTCACACACTGAAAAATGAAAATCACTCTATACTACACCAAATCAAGTAAAAAATTGAAAATAGAAAGATAAAATCATTATAAGAAACTTTCCAAATCTATACATCCTAGATCCAAAAGGTAGAGAAATGCAGAGGAAATAATTTTTTCCTAGACCATAGAAAAAATTACTAAACAACTAATTCACATGCTGGTGAAAATATCTCGCACTATGCAATGATCTAAAAACCTTAATTCTGAATATAGCAACCTCTGAAAACCTTGAATAACTAATAAGATATGTGTAGCCATAACATCAACATAGAAAGAATGTGGAGCACAATACCAAAGTACACTATGATCATTTGCATAGTGCAGTCACAGTAGGAGGGTCCTTAAATAGAACAATCTAGACTGTGTAACAAGATTCACACAACAAAAGTAACACGAAATATGGAGGAAAATGTTGATTCAAACATTCTCATTAACAAAAATCTTAATTACAAACAACCAGCAACATCCAGGCTTACAGATTTGGCTCTTAGGCCCAATATAACATGTTAAAAAATACAACATTCCTATATGCTCCTTAATGCTAGCTTAAATCTAACATCTCAAATCTATCATTCCACTAACTGACTCTCTAATGATCCACTACAATTATTTAAATCACATATTGCGATCTAGAATCATCTGTGTCAGCCAAAGATCATTACAATCTCCAATGAAGAAAATGTAACATGTGCATGAATAGTTTGGCCTCAAATTTGAATTACTCCTTAGTGAATGCATAAGATGAAGTGTGGACCTAAAATTAAAGTTGGGGAAACTCCATGGAAAAATTCAAATCACACCATAAGGACCTGCAAGTTACAGGAACAATCCATGAACGATCAAACTTGCCATTGGGCTTGAAAATTATTTCGATGATGGATCAAGAAACTGCCACTAAATCCAGAAGTGATAACTTTTCAGAAAAAGATCCAATCACGCTAAAATCTTGGAATAAGTAAAATGAACATGTTAATGATGTAAACATAGATCCACAGGGTCTGGTGAGAAAATATGACGAGTCTGCCAACTTGAACTAAATAGGAACTGAACAAGAACAAAAATTGAAAGAAAATATTTTTGGTCAATGCAAGATAGAACCAAGGATGCTCCTACATTAGACATCTAGGGTTGTTTGAAAAGTGAGTCCCTCACTTTTATGGGGCTAAAGAAAAACCAAGATGGTCCACCTCATCTTGAGAAATCCAAGAAAAATCCTCCACTGGTCTACCCTTCCCTTTCACAAGATATTCTTTGTACTATCTTCCATGAGTTTTCCTCCCATCTTTGACATCCAAAATCTCTTCTATCTAATCTAATTGTTGTTTAGGAAACTGATTCTCCAATTTTTCTTTACTTTCTTCACTGAATTCTACTTCATGGTATTGATGTAGATCTCCAATGTTGAATATAGGTGATATACCCATGTTATCTGGTAACTCCACTTCATATGCATTTCCTGAATCAAATTTCTTCAAAATATTACAAGGTCCAAACTTCCTCATCTTTAGCTTATTGTATGTTCCAATTGGAAATATTTCCTTCCTCAAATACACCATCACTTCATCTCCAAATTTGAACTCCTTATGTCTCCTCTTTTCATCTGCTTTCTCCTTATATTTTTGATTCATATCTTCCAATTGCTCCTTCACTTGAGTATGCACTTTCTTCATGTGTTCTACAAATTCCTCTACTTCTACACTCCTTTTATCTTCCACACTGATGTCTCTCAACTCGAATATACCTCTAGGATGAAATCCAATAACAATCTCAAAAGGTGTCTTTCATGTACTCCTGTTCATTGAATTATTGTAAGAAAAATCTTCTTGTGCAAGGACTAAATCCCAATTGTTGGTCTTCTCTCCAACCAAGCACCTCAAAAGATTCCCAAAACTCTTGTTTACTACCTCTATTTTTCCATCAGTCTATGGGTGAAAATTAGAACTAAACTTCAAATCAATCTTCAACTTCTTCCAAAGTGTCCTCCAAAAGTAACCATGAAACTTTGTATCTCTATCTGAAAAAATACTCCTAGGTAATCCATCCAATCTGACTACTTCTTTGAAAACAAGTCTGCTACATGTATTGCATCTTTTGTCTCCCTACAAGGTATGAAATGTTTCATTTTAGAAAATATATCCAACACCACAAAAATAGAATCATTACCTCTTTGTGTCTTCAGAAAACCAAGTATGAAATCCATGTTGATATCCTCCCAAGGTCTCTCTGGAACTGTTAAAGGCTTATACAATCTAAAATTCTAACTACTCTCTTTTGCAACTTGAAAAACTCTAAAACTCTGCACAAATTTCCTAACATCCTTATGAATCTGTAGCAAAAAGTAATTCTCACTTACCAATGCTACTATCTTATCAATTCCAAAGTGTCCTAACAATCCTACACTATGTTTTTCTTTCACCAAGTTATCCCTCATTGAAATTTGGGGTATATACAACTAAATTACTCTAAACAACATATCCTCCTGAATGAAATAATCTAACCACCAACTCCTATCCCCTAATACTGGTTTTTTACAAGCTCTCCAAGGTTTTGCAAAATCTGTGTCTTCCTCATATAAGTTCTTCAATTCATCAAAGCCTAATACCTCCACTCTCATCTCTGTCAGTAAATTCCTTCTCCTACTCAAAGCATCAACAAATCTATTTGAATTTCCACTCTTATGCTTCAAAATAAAATTATAACTCTACAAGAATTACACCTATCTCATGTGTCTTTGATTCAACTTACCTTGATTGTTCAAATATTGCAAATCTTGATGATCCGTATACAACACAAACTCCTTAGGCAACAAGTAATGTCTCCACTTCTTCAAGGCTTGAGCTATGGCATAAAACTCATAATCATGCACTGAATATCTTCTCCTAGCATCATTCAACTTCTCACTGAAATAAGCTACTGGTCTCCCTACTTGACTTAATACTGCTCCAGTTGCATTTCCACTTGCATCACAATCTACCTGAAATACCTTATCAAAATATGGTAAAGCCAACATAGGCTATTTAGTCACCTTCTATTTCAACAACTCAAATTTTTTATCTTCTCCAAATGTCCACCTACAATCCTTCTTATCTCCTCTCATTGTTTCTATCACAGGACTGCAAATAAAACTAAAATTCCTAATGAACTTCCAATAGAAACTAGACAATCCATGAAATGATCTTACCTCTCCAATGCTATCTGGTGTAGGCCATTCAAAAATTTCTCTTACCTTCTCAGGACCCATCTTCAATCCATCCACAAATATCACAAATCCCAGATATACCAATTCTTCCTTTATGAAACCATGCTTCTTAATGTTTATCAGCAACTACTCTTCTCTCAAGCTCTACAAAACTTGTCTTATATGCAACAAATTCTCTTCTCTAGTCTTACTAAAAATCAAGATGTCATCCAAATAAACAATCACAAAATTACCTAATAATTTTTTCAATACCTCATTCATCAACCTCATGAAAGTGCTCGGTGCATTTGTTAGTCCAAAATGCATCACCAACCATTCATACAATGCTTCATTTGTCTTGAATGTTGTCTTCCATTCATCCCCTTCTCTGATTCTGATATGATGATATCCACTCTTCAAGTCTATCTTTGTAAAGTATTTAGCTCTACTCAAACAATCCATAATGTCATCCATCTAGGGAAAAGGAAATCTATACTTCACTTTGATCTTGTTTATGGCTCTAAGATCTATACACATCCTCCATTATCCATCCTTCTTAGGTGCTAACACAACAAGTGTTGCACAAGGACTTAAGCTTTCTCTGATCAAACCTTTCCTCAACAACTCTTGCACTTTTCTATTCAACTCTTCATTCTCTATAGGTGTCATCCAGTGTGCTGATTTATTAGGAAAAATAGCTCCTGGAATTAGATCCATGCAATGACTGATACTCCTCACAGGTGGTAATCCATTAGGTACATTATCTGAAATGATCTTCTCATACTCTGTCAGCATCTCCATTATCTCTTCTGGTTGTTCTTCTACATTCTTCAAGTCTTCAACCTTGTTAGGAACCAAGGCATAACAATTGTTCTCATGTCTCAATCTATCCAGAAATCTCCTTCCATCAACCAAACAAATTCTAGCACTCGTGCAAACCTCAACTTTAGGAAAATCCTCCAATGGCAACAAGGTTTGCTTCATCCCATTATCAGCAATAGTATATGTATTCTTCTTCCCATCATAAATAGCCTGTCTATCATACTACCAAGGCCTTTCCAACAAAACATGGCATACATCCATAGGCATGATATCACACAAAACTTCATCATGGTAATTTCTTATCTTCAATTTTACCAAACATTGTTCACTTAACAATATCTTATTATCATCTTGAATCTATGCTATCTGATAGGGCTTCAGGTGTTTCAATCTTTCCAACTTCAATTTGGTCACCATATCTTTAGAAACTAGGTTATCAGAACTTACATTGTCAACAATCACTCTGTAACATTTACCAACTACCTTGCATCGAGTCTGAATTTTTTTTTCTCTGCAACAGTTCCTACTCCATCTCACTTTGACATAATACTCTTCTATTCACCAACACTTCTCCATCTTTCTAGTTTATTAGATGATCCAAAATGATCTTCCTCAACAAATGTTTTTCTTCTATTCTTTTTTGTCTTTCTACTTGTCTCTCCTTGATTACATTCAAATCCTCTATGTCCTTATCCACCACACTTAAAACAAGTTCCCCTAAATACTCTTTTCTCTTCTCCTCTATCATCTTTTCTATAACCTTCATTCTAGTAACCATTATACCCTCCTCTTTAGTAAGAGTTTCCATCATCTCTATAGTATGAATTATCATTTTTGCTAACCTCCTTATCCTTATTTTGATCTGCAAAAGTTCCTTTTCCTCCTCCAATAAAAATTCTTCCTCTCTGCCTTTGCTCATGTCTCTTATTCAGCTTCTCTTCTACTTTTAGGGCATATTGGTGTGCCTCTTCCACACTTTGCAACTTGATTAGACTAATTTCATCCTATATGGATGACCTCAAATCATTCACATACCTAGCTACTTGCTCGATCTCATCCTCTGAGTGTACAAATCTGATATCCAACTTGTAGAACTCCTCAATATACTCTCTCACACTTGACTCCTTTTGCTTGGAATTCTACAACTTCCAAAACAAACTGATTTGATAATTTGTAGGCATAAAATTTGTCTTTAAATTATTCACCATCTGATCCCATGATTTTATCTTTTCCTTTCCTCTTCTTTACCTATCTGTCTATAAATGTTCCCACCAAAGGGATGCATGTCCTTTTATCTTTGTACAAGAAAATTTCACCTTCTTATCTTCAGTGGTACCTTCAAAATCAAAATAATTTTCCATCTCTGTTATCCAATCTAGCAATTCATCTAAATCTAACTTACCATTATAATCTAGTGGATTGAAATGTGGTTTTGTGTTTGCTCTAGTTAGGGCTCTTATGAACCTATATTTTCCCTGATCTAGGCTAGGTTGATCTTCTCTTCTCCTTTATTCTTGTACTTATACCTCTTCATCACTCACATCATCAACTGGTCAACCTCTCCTCTGGGTTGTTTCAATTGCATCTAATCTAGCAGCAATTCCTCTCAACATCTCCATTAAAGTTGGGTCTGCATTTCCATGTGCTCCATTTCCTCTAACATTTCTTCTTCCCACCATATTTACACAAGTCCTCTATAGTTATACATTGGATTCTCAATCTTCCACCCCACAAAAAACCTTCAACAGGACTCCACAAATTCTAGTGATCTCTCACGAATTGAATCTCGCTCTAATACCAATTTGGTGCAGCCACGATAGGAGGGTCCTTAAAGAGAACAATCTAGACCATGCAACAAGGGTCACCAAAAGAAGCAACACAAAATATGGAGGAAAATGTAGATTCAAACATTCTCATTAACATAAATCTCAATTACAAACAACTAGCAACATCTGGGCTTATAGATTTGGCTTATAGGCCTGGTATAACATATCCAAAAATACAACATTCCTATATGCTCCTTAATGCTACTTGAAATCTAACATCTCAAATATATCATTCCACTAAATATCTATAATGATCCATTACAATGATTTATATCACATCTTGAGATCTATAATCATCCACGTCGACCAAAGATCATTACAATCTCCAATGAAGAAAATGTAATGTTTGCATGAATAGGTCGGTCTCAAATTTGAATTATTCCTCAGTGAATGCATAGGATGAAGTGCGGACCTAAAATTAAGGTTTGGGACACTCCATGGAACAATTCAAATCACACCATCAAGATCCACAATTTATGGGAACAATCCATGAATGATCAAACTAGTCGTTGGGCTTGAAAATTATTTTGGTGGTGGTTCAAGAAACTGCCACTAAATCAAAAAGTGATAACTTGCCATAAAAAGATCCAATCACTCTCAAATATTGGAATAAAGAAAATGAACATGTAAACAATGTAAACATAGATCCATAGGGTCTAGTGAGAAAATATGACGAGTCCACCAACATGAACTAAACACACTAATACATTTGACTGCAAAATACGACGAAACTGTCCGACAAAATATGTAAAATTCGATGTTCGTCGGGTGCTTGTAAAATTTGATGTGTAATTTCCAATTGTTTCAAAATTTTATCCCCGACGTCCGTCGAGATATCGACGAACCTGGTGTTCGTCGAAATGTCGGCTATTATTTT
>VDFB02000015.1:259729157-259772452 GCA_007258455.2 Sequoia sempervirens
AGGGTTAAGGGTTTAGGGTTTAAGGGTTTAGGGTAGAGGGGAGAGAGATAGAGGGAGAGAGAGAGAGAGAGGGGGGGAGAGAGGGGGGGAGATGGGGTAGGAGGGAGATACTTGAGAGAGAGAGAGGGTAGAGGGTTTAAGGGTTAAGGGTTAATGGTTTAGGGTTTAGGGTTATGGGTAGTGATGGTACTTCAAAGTTTTGTTCTCTATGTTCTATTTTATCTCGCCTTGTGCCTTTGGTCATCTATGGTGTTTGGGAAAAGCCTAAAGATGGGGTTTAACCTTAGTCTTCATGTAAAACCCTAGTGTTCATCTTATACCTTGGATGGGATCTATTTGGCCATTACTTTTTGGGAATGCTTTAAAACGACTTAAGCCCCATCGCTTCGTAAGTCTAGGCTGGGGCCCCTTTTGTTTTATTGTTTTATTTTATTCGCCTGACTTTATTTTTCCTAAGTCTTTTGTTGGTCTCATGTTCCCTCGTTAAAACAACTTATGTCATTGTTTGTCATCGACCTAGTGATGTCCCCTTATTCCTTTATGGGAGAGGGCCCAGTAGTCGTACAGACTAACTTTCTCAGCATGTAGCAATTGATTGGAATATCGTAGAACCTTCATTTTTTTTTAAATGTAGACTAGTCTCTTATTTATCTATAACTAAGGTTTAGAGGCATGACTCATCATGCAACTCCCCACATCGGCAGATCTTTTGAGAAGTGTCTAAAATTTAACTTTTTAAAGGTTCAACCAAAACTTAATCATGGAACCCCTAATAGTTGAACCAAAAAAATATCATTTGTTGCTTGTAGAATATGATATTTTTATTTAAATTAAAATTAATATACAACTTAAGTGGACCAAATACTTATTGATAACCATAAATCTTTGATATCTCTACCTTTTATATTCAACACATATGGACTAATAGTTGAACACAAAAAATCTATTTGTTGTTATAAAAACAACACATAATGATTTAAAATATAACTTATATTGAACATAAATGGACCAATAGTTGAACACTAAAACTTTTTGAAAATCTTTCACATTTAATGGGAAAATACATGTTATTTATTGTGCCCACCTTTTATATTTGTGATAGGACAAAGTATTAATATAAAATTATCCAATGCTTGTAGTGATGGAACTTCAAATTTTGTTCCTAATGTTTCACTCATGCCCTGCCTTATGTCACTGGTCTTTCATGGTGTTAGAAAATTTCTTAGGGCTGGGGTTTTAGCTTTGTCTTCATCTTAAACCCTTGTGTTTACCTCATGCCTTGGTCAAGATCTATTTCATCACTACCTTTTTTGAAGGGTTTTAAAAATATCTTATGCCCCATTGTTTCATCTAGGCCTGGTCCCTTTGGTCTTAATATTTTATTTTCTCTACAGGTTTTATTTTTCAAAGTCCTGGTTGGCCCTGTGCTGAATGGTTTTAAAAAAACTTATATCATTGTTTTCCATCTACCTACTAATATCCCCTTGCCCTTTAATGAATGTTTTATTTTTCAGAAGGATGAAATTTGTGCTATTGTCAATCAAAATTCCTTCAAGATCAACGGTTGCCCGCCATACAGTGATCGGGAATTGTAGGATGGTGATATCGTGGGCGGGTGACACGTGTCCCATTTGGGGGATCAAATTTGTGCGACTGTTCATCAACTATCCTTTGATATGAGTCGTTCCCCGCCATCCCGCGATGGTACTTTGGTTGATTGTGAAATCACGAGTGGGTGCCATGTGGACTATACAAGGTGGGGCCCGAGGAAATTTTTGTGCAATATATTTTAAATGTTTCATTGCTTCCAAAGCAAAATATTTAAAATGAAATATTTGACAAGGCCGGGGAGAAATTCATTAAAAATGAGCAAAAGCAGAGAAATTAGGGCAACTAGTCAAGTCAGGAGCAGGCTACGCAGCATACAAAATGGTATACCCATCCATGGCCTGCCTACCTCTAATGGTCTATCAACTGTTAGAATGATAGGACCCATCCCGTGCCATCACCAGCAGCTTGCCTTTCGTTTAGAAAAAAACCTAATTCGTAACCCTCACATTTTTTATTTTCAAGCCCACATACAGCGGTTAAACTTTTATATATGTTTTGTTTAATATATTTAAAAAATATTTTATAAATTATTTATAAAATATTTATAATATAAAATATTTTTTTAATATATTAAACAAATATATATAAACTCTTTAATATTTTTTATTAGTGATTTTAATAGTATATTAAAAAAAAAAATCATATTTAGATAGTTGAATACATTCAAAATATTTCTAATATATTTCTAATTTAAAAAATATATTGTTTAATCTTTTAAATATATATTTTTTTTTCAAAAATATATTTTTTATTTATTTTTAAATATATTATACATACAAAATTACATAATCAATAATAGATAATAGATTTTGGTGAATATATCTAGGTATGCTAATATGCTTGAAAAACTAATTTTAATTTAAAAACTTACTAACATCATTAAAAGGTAAGTTTTTAATTATAAAAATTTAACATTAGAATTATTTAACATTTGAAATAAAAAATTGAAATATTATATTATAATAGTTTGTAATTTACTTATATAGTATTTTGGATAATAGAAACAATTTTGATTGATTTAATATTTTCTAAGTTCATTATTGAATTTAAATCTTATAAATATAATTATATATCTTTAATCAATATTATAATTTAAAATAATAATCTAATATTGAACATCTTAGATTTGATTATGTGAAATATCAAAAATTTAATGTATAAGTTTATAAAATATATTATATTTTTTAAATAAAGATTTAATGATTGTATATATATGTATATTTAAAGATCCATAGAATTATCTTTTTGCTATACAAATTAATATGATTAATTTTATTTATAATTTTATCTTATCTTATATTTTTAACAATTTTTGGTATCCTACATAATTTGTTTTCTATAAGTATCATGTTGTATACTCTTTATATGGAAGGTAGTGTTTTTTCATGGAGCTTAATAAGTTTTAATAATTTTTAGTCATTTTAAAGATTTTTATTTTTTTATAAAGATAGGTATATTTACACTTTTGATGGCTTATGTACAATTATGCATATTATTTTATTTATTATATTTTTCACAATATCATGCTATTCTTGATTAATCACATTATATGTTTGTCATTTTTATTTGTTTTGTTGAAAAATATTTTATCTTTACTTTACATCTATGATAACTTCAAAATTATCAAATTTAAAAATTATAAATAAAAACTTATTTTTATTAATCTCTTGAAGTAGGTCCTAATCTTTTGTAGATTAATAACTATCTAAATGCACTTGGTAATTTAGTATGTGGTTGGAATATTAGAGTAACAACAAATGGTTCTTTTCAATTTTGGCACATGATTGACCATTTTTACTATGCTAAATTTTTATTTTCACTTTTATTTTCATGAATTTCATGTTGTCAAATTTTCATACATTTCTTAGTCTTTTTAAATAAATAAATAAAGGTTCTATAAGTGTCCCCAATCTTGCTAAAAATCATGTATAGAGAGAATACAATATATAAACTATTAATTATAGAGTATAACAAAAAAATGGATTTAAAACTACTACATACAAACAAGGTTTAAAATAATTCAAAATAGAGATACCATTCTCCTACAAATACTATGTATAGAAACCCTATCTAGCTACACTTTCACCCTCAAAATCAAGAGAATCAATTCTCATACATTGTTTCTATAATGAATTTAGAGAATAAATTATATAATTCTTATAATATTTATATTATTATTTATTGAATATTTTATAGAATTTAAACTAAAAAATTAGCCTCCCCCTCTCGCTCCCCCTCTCTCCCCCTCTCTACACCTATCTCCCTCTACCATCTTCTATCTCTCCCTTTCTTTGTCCCTCTCTCTCCTCTCCCCCCATCTCTCCTAATCTCTCCACAGTCTCTTGCTCCCTCCCTATGCCCTATCTATCTTCATATGCTTCCTATCATCTCTATGTCTATGTCTTTTTCTCTTCCCATTGTCTATCTCCTCTCTCTTTCTCTCTCTATCTCCCTATTTCTATCTCCTCTCCATCTCTATTTCTTTATCACCCCACATCTCTCTCTCTCCCTCTCTCTATATATCTCTATCTTTGCCATCTCTCTCTCTCTCTCTCTCTCTCTCTCCTATATATATATATATATATATATATATATATATCCCCTCTATCTCCTATCTCTCTATATTTATTTCTCCTCTATCTCTCTCTATATCTCTATCTATTTTTTATCCCTTTGCCTCTCTCATTCTATATTCATCTCTACCTCTATCTATAGGGAGAGATACAAAGGTGAAGCATTGGAACTTCCCAAAGATCCACCAATCTCAACACTACTCCCAACTATTTTGAGCATTTAAGTACATATTGTATGCTAGATTAGGAGGCATGTGTCAAAGCTCATTTTTATTGATGCAAAGTAGGTCCAAAGTCACAAATTTGATGTAGAGTTAGTTATAGTTTTGTACAAAATTTCAAGTGCCACATACAACAAAGATATTCCAGTTTTTTATATCATCATGTCATCAAATTTGACACTTCATCAAGATTTTTATCTTCATCAATATTAACAAAAGCAAAGGTATGTACTTGAATCCCTTACATTTAAATTTTTCTATATATATAAATATTTTAATATTTTCCCTCAAATCCATAATATATATTATTGTGTATTTATTTATTGTAATAAAGAATTAACCTAAGTAACAAATTAAGAATTCTAAGGATTTGTGCTTGGAAAAAATGCATAACAATTTTTTTTGTTGGATGTCATGTTGTATAGTTTAGAAAAGCTGAAAATATGAATAGGATTTTAAGGCCATATATTATGGTAGCTTACAATGCAAAAGAAGGAAGGAAATCTATTATCAATTTTAATCTACAATTTAATACCATATTAAAAATCACATGTAGTAGTATTATCTAAAATTAATTCTTGACATATTAATTTTATAAAATACACTTACCATTCAATAAACTTCTCCCAAGAAAGAAATCCTAAGTGAACATTAATTGAACCCTAATTGAACCCTAATTGTAGATTCATAGCTCTAATCATAACCCTAAGCGAACACTAATCCTAATCAAAACCTAACCCTAGCCTTAAAGTTATCATATAATCTAATTATCTCTCTTATCTAAATTTGTGTTGAATTATTTTTCCTTTACTTTTAATTGCATATATTTTTTGTTTATTAGATCTTATTTTTTGAATATATGCAAATATAATTTTACTTCTACATTCATTCTATGCCTATTTTTTTCATGATATTTTAACATTCGTTTTCTGGAATATTAGATCAATCTCACACATATAAATATGAAACCTCAAAATTTTAAAATAATATTCAAGTGTTCCCACTTCAATTTATCATTTATGTTATTTGAATTAAAATATTTTAAATCATACTCTTAATTCATCTAAAAAAGAAAAAAAAATTGATATATAATTTTTTATTAAATAGATTTTAACTTATTTTCTTGGATTGTATAAATATCTTTCTTTATTTACATTTGGACTGTTTATTTACAATATATTCTAATCCTAACCCTAGTTAAAACCTAACCCTATTTGGACTCTAACCCTTACCCTAATTGAACACTAAATCTAATTATAATTGACCACTAAGCATAATTGAATTCTACCCCTAACCCTAACCATAACTCTAATAAACCCTAAACCTAACTCTAACAAACCCTAACCCAAACCTATTTGTTTCATAATCCCAACCCTAACCCAAACCCTAATTGAACTTTAAAAAGTAACCTTAATTAAGTATTAACCCTAATTGAACATTTATTGAACACTAGTCCTAATTGTACCATAACCCTAACACTAATTCTTATCCTAATTGAACCTTAACCCCAACCCTAACCTTAACCTTAACCCTATTTGAACTCTTATTGAATTCATAACCTTAATTAAACCCCAACCTCATCCTCAATCCTAACCCAAATTGAACATTAATTGAACCCTAAGCCTAACTCTAAGTGAACACTAATCCTAATTGAACTCTAAATTTTTAGTTGAAAATATTAAAGTGCCTTAGATTCTCCCATTCATTGTCATTTATCATTCAATTCCTAATAGAACTCCAAAAATTTATACTTTTATAATGTTTTAATACACACCTAATATTAAGGGTTTAGAGTTTAAGGGTTAAGGGTTTTGGTTAAGGGGAGAGAGATAGAGGGAGTGAGTGAGTGACCCATTTACATATTATTCTTTTATTCTTCGCCAACTAAATATTTAGTTACCCATTTGCTGTTAGCAAAAATGACCCAAGAATTTAATGGAATAGACTACTCATATAATACCTTGCATTATGGAGCTCAATTCTCTGATATATTACTACTTATCAAATCCTTTGTAAATAATTGTAAAATTATGACTCCATTAAGCATTTAATTGATTTTCTTGAATCAAAGCAAAAACATAGACACACAATTGAACAAATTATCAAAAGAAGAATGACAACATCATTAACATTTCATTCAAAATTCACTCAAATCCACATAAGGAGAGAAAATATATTAGAATTATACGTTTATTCATGCTTATAGGTCATATCTGCATATAATTTAAGATAATTTGCATATATTCATCTAAAACTCAAAATAGGCTATCTATTCTATTCCGTCTGCTTGGGATTTTAACAACCAATGGCATGACAGATATTACTTCCTCATCAGAGGACAGATATCTTTCTACCCATATATTCAACTCAAAAGCTAGCTAGATATTTTCATCAGTTCTCTCCCTACAAATGAGCCTTGAATTCCCTTTTATATAACAAGGGAGCAACAAGCTTCGGGCTCAAATGTAATTTCACCACAAATTTTCATTTGAACAAAATCTCCATTGCATTTGACTTTCATTTCAAAACTTCCCACACGTTGAATCTGCAAAACATAGTGCATGAACTAGGGAAAGCTAAAAGAAAAGGGAACACAAATTGTCATCAAAATCCCCTTTCTCACTATCCACACAAAAAAACCAGGCAACCAAATTTCCACAAAGGCACCACAACAACTTCTTATTCACCCACCACCCTGCCCTTACCAACACTTAGACTCTAGTATACACGCCCGCTTCTAGTTGTTTCCCAATACGGTAGACCCTCAGCCTCCTCTTCTTTCTTGTCCTTGCCCAATACAGTTCCAGTCGGTCCACTTTGGGTTTTAACAACCAATGGCACCACAACTATCACTTCCTCATCAGAGGGCAGACCATGATTGAAGAGAGGTAAATACTGCAAGTAGTTAGAGTCAGTCTGGGTTACATCATCAGAAGTGTTGCTCATAAGGTTAATGGGTGAGTGTTGGCATTTAGAGGAGCCATGCCCATACCTTATTTTCATATCGACACTAGTAATAGAGCACACTGACTGCTTGCCTTTGTCATCTACCAGTTGAGCAGCAATGTCCTAGAATTGCAACCTTCTACTGCATCTAGTGGGCACAAGCCTTGGCTTGTCAACTAAAGCACCTTCCTAAATAGCAAGACCGAGCTTTTGTGAGCTCAAATGAACATACCTCCTTACTGACTTAGTCATTTTCTCTTCTCAGACAAGCACTCAAACTTGATTAGACTCAGCACATAAAGTGCTCTAACTGCTACAAGAATGACACTATTAGCAATTAATTCCTCTTGTATTTATTGTGCGAGGTAATGGCAACCTTCATCAATGCTTAGTAAAAATGCATGTGCAAACATGGCAATTTGGCGGTGTGTGTACTGTCACCGTTTAACTAGAGCTGCATGAGAATCCAAAGATCGCCCTTCATGATTTCCAAAAACAACATCTTCACACATATTGAGATCGATGTGACTACACAAGCAAGGAATAACTCATTAATTTTTCACCAGTTGTACGATAAAATGACCACCATGTGCCATTTTCCAACTTTGAATACTACCCATTGATCTCTTGAAGAGTTGGCAGATCAAACGGTTTATCTTGGGTTAACTCAGTTTGACATCCAATGAAGCATCGTTAACCTTCCTCATGACCAATAACATTAATCCATCTTGGAAACCAACTACCATGTCGGTAGGTCCTATGCACCTTGCAAACTAAACGGCTGGAGCTATGCATCGCAATCTCGTTGACCTCATGGATTTTAACCAACCTTCATCTTCCTTCAGTGACCTAGTGGGGAACGACATAGATTTACATTAGCTTTTGATCTTGGTTGTTGATCTAAAACCATGGGTTATGAGCTCAATAGTGGAGATTGGGCCCCACATTCCATATAGGACACACATCTGCCTTTTGCTGACCTCACGCCAAATAATAGGTTGACACTTTAGGTCTGTGAGTTGGCAGGGTATGATCCAGATCTTCTCCCATATCTTTGAATCTGAAAAACCTACACATTGCACGGTTAGTATTTAATGAAAAGATTTGGCTAAGCCATCAGCCACATGACCACTGGGGTTAATGGCTTAGGCTTACATCACCAGATTAAAATTAAAACCCAACTTTGATTTTAATACTTTATTTTCTCCGTAGGGTTTTATTTCCTAAGTCTCAGTTGGCCCCGTGTTTCATCTTTTAGAAAAAAACTTATGTTGTTGTTTGTCGTCTGCCTAGTAATTCCCACTTCTCCTTTTAATGAATGTTTTATTTTGCAAGGATTGATTTAGTGTTGTCGTTGATCTATTTCCTATAGATATCAATGGTGCCTACCATCCCGTGATCTAGAATTGAAGGATCATAAAATCACGGGCGGGCGCCACATGTCCTATCTAGGGGATCAAATTTGTGCTATCACTGACCAACTACCATCTAATCTGAGCCATTCCCTGCGATCCCTTGATGGTGCTTGGGTTGATTGTGAAATCACGGGCGGGTGCCACATGTCTCATCCGATGAAGCCTAAAGAGTAAAGGAAACACTAGCAGGCTTTAAATGTATTAAGGGGTGGATTACTAAAGTGTTCTCGAGACACACGTGTTCTAAATCGATGGATATGTTATAATCTCACTAGAAAAGCTACTCAAAGGTTAACGACATGGCTAGCAACTGTGTTAAAGGAATGAGATCATTGATGCTCAGGATCAATGGTTGCCCACCATCGTGCGATCATAATTTTTAGGATTGCAATATCACGAGCAACCGCCACATGGACTTCCTTCATAGTGTATGGTAAGGTGGGCCCCTTATCACCATGTTGCCAATTGTGTCAACTTGTTTTGAAGGTGTCCATTGATGATTTGATCAAGCTGAAGAATCGATGGCTCAAATTAAAATCTGTATCAAATATGGTTGGAGTCGTTTGTGCAGCGCGAAATTGAGATTTAATGGAAAATGACACACTTGCTGGCATGATTTCATTGACAATAAAATCAATTTTCTTGCTTGGTCTATATCACAAAGCATTCAACTATTTTGCGGAGTAGTTTCAGAGTTAAAGGTAGAATTACGAGTTTCTACAGCCAGAATTTGGGAGTTCTATAAACAAAGCCATGAGTTTATTTTCTATGCCTCTTGGTCATTTTGCATTTGAATTTGGGAAAGGATTAGCCGGATGTGTTGTGAGCTTATTGATGAATGTGTTAGGGCTATAGTTTAATTATAGTTGTGAGAAATTGTAGTGTTTTCTCCTATAATTTTCTATCTCTGGTTAGTCCTAGCTATTTGAATTATAACATTGTAAAGAAGCCCTATTTTGTCCGAGATAGCACCACCCAAGCAACATTCTGGCTAGACTGAATATTTGAAATGAAACCTGTATGATGATTTCCTAGATCAATTTCCCTTGTCAATGAATGATAGGAGGAATGGATTGGTCCTAATGTGAGGGAAAATCCTAGGGGAAGGGTTAGTGTATAATTGCTCCAACATTGCCGATGCTAGGGTTCCCCTCACTGGCTTGGAATTGTTCAAATTGTGGTATGGACAAAGGAATTTGCCTCACCATTTTTCAAATGGATGGATGTATGATATGGGGAAGCTAGTGGTACCAAATGTATTCCTTGATGTAGACTTGCTTAGGGAAGTGGATGCAAGATATGACCCTGTTACATAGATAATCAAGGACAATGATGGAAAGGTTCTATTGAGCATTAACAAAGAAGAGTTCCAACATATTTTTGACTTGACTAAACCGAGCGAAGACTTGGTTCCTATCAACCTTGAGGAAATGAAGTAGGAGTATGCAAAGCTGAAATCTTTTTTTAGAGCAAGGTTGCTTCCACCTCATCTGGCTAGGGCAGGAGGTTCAAATTTTCATATCAGCCCCAGTGACCAGGAACCTTTCAAATTAAATTGTTTTGTAAAACATTTCCTGGCCACTTTCTATTCTTTAGGTCAAATTTTGGGTTTCAGTCCTGGTACGTTAATTCCCATTGCTTATATGTTCATGGGGATACAAATACAACACCCTAACTTCTCTGTGACCTATGGCCTCACTTCTTTCTTGGCTGAGAGGATGCATGATGGGCTATCAAAGTTGCAAAAAAATGATACCGACACTCAATTATTTTGGTATTCTATTCTAATACATATGTTTTTGCTTAAGAATGTTGACTTTTTCTCTGAGATGATGAAATTAAGGCAATCAGTTGATGGAGAAAGATTGCCAATACAGATATGGGCTACAGATTTATCTTGTAATAAGGAAAGCACTAGTAATGTGCAATTTGATAATTGTTTTGCTTCCAAATTAAGGGCTAGGTTAATGGTGAATATACCTAGGATCCTTGAGGAATTACATGATTTCCTCAGGCCAGAGGAGAGGAAGCTAGAATTGAAGGTTTACCATAACTGGGGTGACATTATCCCATACCCAGTCAACATTGTCTTGAGAGTATATGGTTTTCAGGGAGCCCCTCATATACTGCCATACAATGTGCCACCAAGAGTGGGATTTGCAAAAGTTATGTGGCAGATAGGTTGTATTCATGAGGACAACCTCATTGGAAGGGGTAAGGGAATATTTTTTCTAGATTATACAGTGGTGTCTGATTTTGTATTTTCAAAGGGAGGGTGGACGCATTTTGATAATTTCTTTCATGATTACCATTTGAGTTGTGGACCAAAGCGGCAACATGATCTTGAGGGTTTCTTTACTCTTTTCTGACAAAGAATAAAAGCTAGAAAATTTGTGAATGAGTTCAATTTCCCTGAAGACTTGATTAAAAATGAATTTGATTTGAATAGACAGGAGTTGAAGAAGGAGAAAAGGATAGCTTATAGTAAGCTACTAGATGTTGTGCACAAAATAGATGCGAAATATGATCCACTGTTAGAGTTCAGTCCCCACCATAAGAAAATTGATTTTCTAATGGGAAACTTCAAGGAAATTATGGGCACATTGAGGACAAAAAAGGTAAATTTAGAATTGAGTTTGGGTGTACAAGAGAAATTTGCCAGACCAATTGAAACAAGGCCAGCATACCAACCTATGGAAAGGTGTCCCATTTACAGGAGGAAAAAGGATAGTAGCAGTGATGAAGAAGAAGTGGACAAAAAAGGAAAACAGATTATGAAAGTGCCTCCACAACCAAGTCCAAAATTCAAAGTGCCTGGGGAAATCAAAATTATTGATTTAGAATCATCACTGGAAAACAATCCCTCATCACCACCATCCGATCCAAGCCCTAAGAGGAAAATAATTGATCAACCAAAAAAGGATCTGATGGATGAGATTATTGTTATTGATGAAGACATGCAAATTGGTATGCCTTCCCCTCCTAGGCCATCTAAAGTAGTTTTATCTTATTTAGATATGAAAGGTAAAAGTGTACAAGATGCAAGAATGGATGCATGCAAGGATTTTCTAGATGATAATATATTTGTAAAAACTCTTGTATTCTTGCAATTGGCATGGAGGATGAAGTTTGAAGAGTATCAAGATAAATGTAGGCAGAGAAGAGAACTAAGGCTTGACAGGTCAGACTAGGAGAATGATGAGGAGGTAAAAGTTGAATTAATGGAAGAATTCAAGAACATCACTCCTGAAGAAGGAAGAAAATTGGTGAGTCAAGTTGTGTATTAATTATGCCTAAATGGTACATTGCAGATGCAGTAGCCTTTAATGCTATTATGAAGTCTAAGAATCCCTTTCAAGACTCTGAAGAAGAGGTCAAGGGAGCATTGCAAAAATCTACTTTCAGTGAGGAATATGAAACTCTAGAAATTTGGGCATTGGCCCCACAAGGGAGAAAACTAGATGTTTCTAATATTAATCCAAATTTCAAGGGAGGATTGATAATAAAGAGAGCTTCAAAGACCTCAACCATTGAGGCCACTAATTTGACTGTGAATGTGGCCAAATTAGCCCAAAAGACTGCTGAAAGGGAGGAAGCTGAAAGGAAGAGCTTAATGGAAAAATATAACCTTTTGATTGAGGAGTATAGCAAGATGTAGCAGAAAAATGTTGAGTTGCAAATTGAAGTGGAGAGGTTTAGGTATAAGCAAATTGGGGAGACATCAAGTGCTCTAGGAACTAGTACATTACCTTCCACAATAGGGTCAGTGCCTCCTGCTTCTCCAATTGTTTCCACACCAGGACCTCCCAGTTAGAATCATGTCCTCACCCTTTCTTTAGAGGAAATTGAAGAAGAAATAGAGTGCTATGTTGATCCTACAAAGAAGCAGCTCTTGCAAAAATTGATGAATTGCAGGAATCATTAAAGAAAAGTGATGAGAGATCTCTCTTAGAGCAAAAGGAAATTGTTACTACTATTTTGAGGCATTTAAATGAAAATTTTGATAGAAAATTGCTATCTATACATTCTTTATATTCTTTGTTGTTAGCAGCAATAAATAATATTGATAGGGATCAGGAAGTAGTGATACCAATAATTGAAAATTGGATCCCTACGGCCAGTGATCTGGATATCATGTATAAGGCCTCAAGGTATGATATGAATAATAGACCCTAATCATTAAAGCCTATTCATGTGTTAGTAAAATCATTGCAAGGTTTTTAGACCTTACTAGATGACTTGAGTAGGAAGATTAGGGAGCTGGTGAATAATTTCAATGATGGGGGTAACACATTGTTACCCTATATAATTGATGAGTAGGGGAAAATTAGGTCATTTCAACAATGGCAGGATCAAGCAAGTGAGGCCATCAATGATCAAATCAATTTAATTTGTGATGACTCAGACTATGATTTGTTGGTGAGCTGTATGGAAAAAATCATTAGTACCAGCTCATTTTTGGAATCTTTTGAAAGGGATGCGAATCAAGTAGTGATAAAATACACACCTTATAATACCAAGGTGGATGAGGTAATTAAATTTGACTGGCTGACTGATGATGAGTACCATAATTGGGTAACTAAATATTTGATTGAGGAGTAAAAGGAGTGAACTACTAACAAGTGGTAGATCAGATGTTGCGGTTGCAACAGTTCCAGTTTTGTGTTGATGGCTTTCTCGATGCGGTTTTCTTGTGGTTTTTTGCATCAACGTTCCTTAGCTGATATGATGAACAAGAATATTTTTCAAGGTGGTGGTAGTTGTAGAAAATTTTAGAATAGCACTAGGTGCTCCAATTGACTGGTGACAGGTGTACTTTCTAGGCCAGTGCTTGTTTGCTCCTTCATTTTCTATAAGAAGGATTTCAAGGCTAGAAGTATGGGTTAGCAAGTTAGATAATTTTTGTCGAGTTTAGGTGAAGTTGCAAAGCAAATTATAAAGTCCAATGGTTTTAGAGAAATACAATTTAGGTTTTGAGTAATTCTGTAACAGATTTTGAGTTCATAGAGATTTAATGTTGTATAACAGTACTAGCATTTGAGTTGAAATGAAAATTCGAGCTCATGTCTCTCCATTGTACATGCATATCTGAACTTTGAATGAAATAACTAAGGGTTGTTTTATCCATCTCACTATTGTGGTGTGTATGATTCTATTTTAGCTTTAATTCAAGGAATTAATTAAAATGTTTGAATGGGATTATAGGCGAATATGTGGGGTATAAGGATTTGATAAGTAGTACTGGGTTAGAATACATACTGATGAAATTGTAATGCAATATTGTCAGGGATCTTATATGTGATGTATTAAATCTATTATAAACCTCTAGATGCTTATGAATTTGACTCATGTAATAGATATATGGCACTGATATAAGTTGTAATTATTAGTGTAGTTCAGTATTTGTTTGTCTTTGCCTAGAGCTTGCTACAAATTGCAAATCATTGACTATCTTATACAATGGATTGTGTTTAGTTATATCACGCTCTAGATAGTTGATATTGTCTATGAACAACCAATTCTAGTTGATATTATCTTATCATGTTGAGCTATTAAGTGAGATCATCTACTATTGTTAATGTTGTTTATAATAATGGTGCAGATGTTGTAAACAGATTAAGTGATCACCCTCCCAGGTCTTGCAGAGCCTGAAGTGTAGGAAGCTTTTAAAGTCCTTGTTAGTCGGTCTAGGTGCTTCGAGCTGCCTTCGATTGGAATTGAAAATTCCATAGGTAGATTAGAAGACAAACCTAGTTACATTGTAAAAAGAACCAACATACACGTCAACCACTGAACAACCACCTCTACAACTGACTTTTTTAATCTTTTATGATCACATGAAACATAAAACACACTAATTTCAAAGTTGTTAACATCATTATTGAAATGTTTTAATTTTTTGACCTTTCAAACATTAAAAAGTACATCATTAAATTAATTATGTAATGGCATAAAAATTAAAAACATCATGAATTAATTATGTAACCACATAAGTCAAATATAATTCTATCAAGAAATTAATGTCAAATAGATAATATAATCACATAACTTATACATTTCAATGTCATTGATCTTCTTCTTCATCCAACTCTTTGTCTATATCATCTGATCTAGATTCGACATTGTAAGGATTGGTCATATCATCATCATCGTCATCGATATCAGTTTTGATAATTTCATCATCCACACTGATATCATCTTCATGAACATTAACTCCTACATTATCATGATCTAGTTCCTCCTCTTCGACATCTTCGTCAGGGACATCATCAACTAACTGTTGATCCTGGTCATCATCTACATCATCTTCTAGTTCTTTGGTATCTTCTTCTTCCACCACATTATACTTTACTAACCTTCCTCTTGGATCATGTCTAACAACAAATGACAAGCCCAGTTTACCTAGTACCTCTAAGTAAAATACCTACTCACATTGGCTTGGAAGAACATAGGGCTCATTTCTAGCTCGCTCAATCAACCTTGTATTAACCATGGTAAATCCATTATCATGTTCAATAACAGTTCTCTTAGGATCATTTTCATTCAATCGTAGCCTGTACCATAGGACGACGAACAAAATTAATCTGAAGGACTTAAATTCACACTCAAGTATATCATCCAAAATCCCATAGTATCGATTTTCTGAGACTTTTGGATGTATGTCGCTTCTAGATGAAACATTAGTCACCTGAAAGAGTTTAGTTATACCAGAATCACAAGTTTTCTTCATGTCATCCAACATTTTGATTCAAAATTTATGACCATTGCACCACATATCCTTGTGGTGTTTCACCTGCAATATGTCAAACATGTAAAGATTATTGCAATATCGTCAGTTGATAAACATATTTATTCTTGGTCGAATGTATGCAAAGAAAAAAATCTCAACATATATATACATCAATATACTTGAAAATAATTAAATAATATGGGTGATTAATATATTGATACGTACCTGTTTATCTCTTAAACCATATGCTAAATCAATTTCCCTTTGTGTAACATTAGAATCCTCATTACGACGAGCTTCTTTAACCAATGGAGACACACCTTCCCATGTTCATGTGCAACCAGATTGTTGACATCGTTCAATCCATACCATCATCCAATCAAGATTGTTGGTGATGTACAAATGTAATGCATCCCACTCTCAACCAACTGTATAAAAAAAATGAAATTCACAAATGACGTATAATTAGTTAAATACCACAGTATACGACCATAATTTATAATTGATGTATATTGAAGATTAAAAATTAAATAAGTACAATATACATAAAAAACATATGTAAAATGTATTCCAATTAATCTCCGACCATCTTATAATTACCTCTCACTTTGCTCAATCTACCTTTCCCCATCAGGTACTCCCCTTCGAATTTGTTAATGGAGTTGGGATCCCAAATGTGATCTACATGGATCTTTGCTGCAAATTTAGGAAGATATTCACTAATGTACACCATGGTCTAGTATACCATATATCCCTCCACCATAGAACCCTCAGGATGTGCTCTTTGTCTAACCAAAGTCTTCAAAAATTTCAAGTGCCTCTCAACCATCCACATTGATCTTGTGTGTGTATGTCCACACAATTCAATCTCCTCAACTTGGTGTATGAGGTAGTGTTCTTATGCATAAAAAAATGTTGAAGGTAGACACTTTTGCATTTCACACATTAGACGAGGAATTTTTCTCTTCCAATAATTTATATCTTCTTTATGGATTTCTTTAGATGACAGTCATCTACAAGTGATTCAAGGCACAAATATATTAACGATATTTAACAAAAATATACAGTATATTACATAACAAGTTAAAAAAATGGCAATTATAAGATGTATACAATGAATTGAACAAATCTCGCTATTTACCTCATGTATTTTCCAAGATCATCATATAACTTGCTTGACATTGTTGTCAAAGTTGTCTGGGAGAGATAGAGGTAGAATGTACTACAACAATTATAAAATAATTTTTTCATTATTTTTCCAAAAGTAGTAAACACAATACACTGAAAAGTACATGCATTATACAAGTGTATATAATATACCAAAATAATTACCTTAATGAAGGTATGTCAATCATGCATTTTCATCTCTGACCCAAATTCACATTTTTTTGTTATTATATTGTTTATGTTCGCAGCAAATTTTGTGGGAAATCAAATTTTTCGTATGACTTCTTTTATAGCATTGCTTTGCTGCTCTGTTTATAACCAAGGAAGGGCACTTATATTAATTTTTTCTCCATCGCTATTTAATTGAATGCCATTTTTCATTGCATGATTGGCTTCCTGAATGTCACTACAAATTTTGACAATTTTTTCTTTGTCATGCCTTCCATCCAATATTTTCCATAATGTTTCTATTATATTCTTTCTGATATGCATTGTATCAAACAAATGTACAATTTGTAGCTGCTCATAGTAGGGCAACCTACTAAATTGTTTAGGATAACTTTTCAGTCCATGTGGAAGCCGACCATTAATGCCTTGATGACCTTCATGAAGCATATAAGTTAAACAAATTAACAACGATAATCATTGTCAATTACAACATAAGTAAACACAACACAATATAAAAATATAAATTCAAAACATATCATATATGATAGATAAACAATTTGATCTGATGTATAACCTTGACGATTAATTCTATTAAATTCCAACTTCCATAGGCAAGTTGTCATTCTTCATGGTTTTGATGTAGTATCCTCTTTCCCATTGAAAAGATGTTTTTCAGTAGTTCGATACTTATGATTTCTATGGAGGAAGCACCTATACTCATCAAACACTTTTTTTCTTAAACTTGTTGAATGATGTGATTTCATCTTTGGACCACAAATTGGACATGCAAATTTTTCTTTTGTTTGAAGACCTGCAAGATCATATATAATTGGATTCAATATGTCAATTTTAATAATTATATATAATGAATAGATTATTTTAAAAACATGCATGATATCTACTTCATCAAATTAATTATTGTTAAAGTACAGTCAAACGTTATAACATACCACAAAAATTTGTTAGCCCTAGGGCATCATGAATTGTCCATACAAGCATTACATGGAATTGAAATTGTCTTTGTCCTATTGGTCTAGAAACGTCATACATAGTAACACCATTCCATAACTTTACAAACTCATTGATAAGAGGCTCGATATAAACATTCATATATTTAACTTGGTACTTACCTAGTTGAATGAACATAAACATTACATAATTATTATAACCATTTTACTGCAATATATATAAATTAATGTACATGACTATTGAATGAAAAAAATATAAGTCATTATGCAATAAATAAGACAAATGAGATGCTACTACATTATAGAAAATTGATGTAAAAAAAATACCTGGAACAATCATTGACAACATTATGTGCTCCCTCTTTATTGACATCCATGGATGAATGTTATTGTTGATAACAAAAATAGGCCACACTGAGTAAATAGATCTCAACTCTCCAAATGGATTGACACCGTCTGCTCCCAATGAAAGCCTGAGATTATGAGGTTCTTCTTTAAAGTGTGGCCATTTTTCCTCCATGTTCCTAAATGCACAACCATCTGTAGGCATTCAAAGAATGTCATCTCCACTTCTATTTCGTGCATGGTAATCCATAAATTGCACTAAGCTTTCGCACCTAAATAATTGTTGCATATGTGGAATAATGGGAATATAACGAAGAACCTTGTGAGGCACCTTTTTTGTTAGTTGATCCATTCAATATCTACTGATATGACATTCCAGGCATTCTGTTGCAAATTCTTGTTGTTTATGATATATAATATGATCATTGGGATTTGGATCTATTGCTTGATACTCCATTTCGATATCTTTCATAATGGCACATAAATCTCAGTATGAGCGAGGTAAAATATTTTATGGTGGTAACAAAAATTCACCAATAAATCTACAACAAAAAATAATTTGTTCATATAAAGAATATTTTATTTTAATAAAAGGAGGGAAAAATCATATAAATAATATTAATGGTACATATTTCATCCTTTATTTACTAGTGATGAACTAATAACAATTAAAGTAGATGAAAAAAGATGACATATATGACATACCTTAACATCTGTGAGATTGATATGTTTGATAAACCATTCATAACCTTCAAGTTCAACAACAACAATACAGTAGAGAGAAGAATTGTTTGGGAGCCTTCATAAAGGGGCTTGTATGCCTTCTCAAGTATAGGTAAATCATGATCATCATGATCAGCTCTACCACTAAATGTGTCATGGATCAATGTATTTGTACCATCATCTTCAATTGTGTTTTCTAGCACATGATCATCTTCTTCCATAGGATCATTAACTTCATCTTTGATATTCATAGATCCATGTTCGTCTGCTTGCAAAACCACATTCTCCACACCATGATAATCCACATCATCTGCCCTAGGGTGCCCCACCTTTATAATAATGATAGACACAAATAAACCATGATCATGATCAAGTGATTATATATATATATATAATGTTAAAATGATATAAAAATTTACAAATTCAATCAATATAAATACATATAATGAACAACTTACCGATGGATGATAATCATACCCCCTTCAACATGACCATGCTACCTACAATGTTTCTCAACTGTTGTGATTAAAATTAATCTCATCTTTAAGCCCTTTCAATTATTGCAAGGACAATAACATTTCCCATCACCCTTTCTTTTCAATCTAGCCCACAATCTATCAAGTGTCTCTTCATTTTGTTCTGGACTAATACTATCTAACATGATTTTTCTTTACCAAGCTTGACTATTTAGATCTTCAAAAAATATCAAACTCACACTCTAATAATTTTTATTCATAGACAGGTAACATAATCTAATAATTCTGATATTTTACACCAAAAAAATTTGGGATGCAACTACCCCTGCAAAAGAGAAGATAGTCAAAAGTTAATGACCCCAAAAAAGACTTTAAAATGCTAATTCCAAAACTTATTAAATTCTGATTTTACTATAATTTCCAACCGTTAAGACTCATAAAATTAGAATATTGAACTTGATCGCAAAATTCCAACAATAATGGAGGTAGTGAGCTAGTAAGAGCAAGTGACCCATTCTTAAGGAGCAACAAGTTGGAATCATCATTGCTAATGTCAATACGGATTTATCCTTTTAGTTAAAGATGCAATGTGTCACTTCTTATGACGAGATTATCCCTAGGGCCCTCAACATTGAGAGAGCCCTAATAAAAAACAACAAAAGCATTGGTAAGAGCATGATTAGGGTACAAACCCTAGGCCTCTATAGAAACATAAAAAATAACTATAGTAGATTAGTGAGGTTGCAATACCAGAAAGATTGAGACATTGTAGGTAATAACAAAATCTTGCAATCTAAAGATTGTAGCCAATAATAAGCACACTATGTAGCTTAGTGACATTTGTAAATGCAATCTACAGTAAGACGAATGATAGTCACTTGAGATGTGACAGTCAAAAAGAGGCTGAGCAGTGACAAGATAATAAAGCTCAAACCTTGCATAGTAAAGTGAAGATTTTAACAATGAGTTTCTTTACCCCCTTGCTGACCTTAAGGGTTTTTCAAATGCTTTTGGTAGTGTTAGACAAGGAAAATGCAATCAAGGAATGATTGTCCAAATGAAGTAACATTGGTAATCATAGCTTCAATGTTTCTTCTTAGCCATTAATGTATAATGGAGGTAGTGGATTCCATGTTTGTGCAATGTTTTGAGACTCATCAAAGATGGGAGAATAGTGAATAATACCTTATGGACTATGAAGTAGTGTCAATAAGGTTGAAGGATCTTAAGAACTACAATACCATGAAATAATGAGTCCCCTGTAGTAAGTAGGCAGTCTATAGGGCATAATTTGATTTTATAGAAGGATGCTCATGAAAGGAATTTTCAAGTGATAGTGAGTGAGCTGTTTGAGATTGCAACTAAGGGTGCAATACCCAGTCTTAAAGGAAGTTAGCAGAAAATCAAATCGTACACAACAAACAATTCACAATGTTATCTTGCATAATGCCTTGAGTTTGAAGACAAAAATCTCATTATATCTTCATGATGAAAGTGGTGACCTTAATGGTCAGTCATTGGCAACCATGACTTTAAAACATGCTATTGTGCTTATGGAGGCAACATCTTAAGCAAGGTAGTGAGTGGTGGTTTGGAACAATGGCAGGTATAAAGGACTTGATTTATATGCAGTCTAGCTTAAGACACCTTTCTTAGAAGAGATTGAAGGTGGATTATGGAACTCAAGGGTTACCATGAAAAGGATTAAAGCAAATACTAAGATCTATTTAAAAGCCACGATCATGAAGATATTAAAGATGTCACATGCAAAACCCTAGTAGTTGGAGTAATGAATACAGTGCCAAAGAGGATAGTGTGTTGGGGCAGATTTAGGAGATCTCCACATTATCTAATTATAGGGAAATGCATCATTTATTTATTTTCTTAATTAAAAGAAATCATTCTAAACCCTATATAGGATACATTGATACTTCAAAAGCTTCTGAAGGAATTTGAGATTATGCAAATATATGTCAAGTAACATTCATAAGGTTTAGAAAATATTGATCACTCTCTAGAATATCCCATTAAACATGGGTTGTGCTTGAATGCACTACATAATTGATATAACACAACCACTCTGCATATCAACTAGAGTTATAGGCTCTTTATTGCAGCAAGAGGTAATCACTCTTCGATCATGCTATAATTACATCCTAACCTATTAAACTTGAGACAACCTAAATGGACCCAATGATGATTGACACCTACATTATACAACCTAAATTAACTACATTATATGAGTGCCTCCATTTCTATCACAACATAGCCACATTAAACTTGGGTCACACATGAATGCATCATGTATTTGTTATAGCACAACTATGCTACATGACCAATAGAGTTATGGATCACATAATTACAGTCACAAGAATTTGTTCCTTGGTTGTGATCTTATGGTGATTCCACACAAAAAAATATGGACATTGAATTCTCAAAACCCTAAACCTCTAAAACTAAAATTTGATGAGATGTTGCTTTAAAATATGATTTTCAAACCTGGAACTACAAATCTAACTTCACAACTAAATTCTGCAAAAAGACAATGGCTACCCTCAACTTGGTGATATATTCTTGAATTTTTTCTGATTTTTCCCAAGAAAATAATCCTTAGTTCTCCACAAACTGTCTCAAGTAGAGCAAAACACTGTCGCAATAAATCAAGTGTGAACTGACTTTTCTTTATGTTCGCCACAATTTGATTTTTTTCTATTTTTCATGTTTATCAAAAATTCGATGAAAATGGTATACAACATTTCGATGAACCCGAGGTTCGTCAAAATTTCAACGAATGTCGGGGATAAACTTTGAAAAAATTGAAAATTACACATCAAATTTTACGAGCACCCGACAATACATCAAATTATACATATTTTTTCAGACAATTTTGTCGGATTTTGTAGTCAAATGAGTTAGTTTCTTTAGAATCCTCAAAGGTGATCACATTCCTCTCTGGTGGCACTTCATATTGGGGAATAATGGGAATGGTGATCTATGTAACCTCCTTCTCTTCCTCAATGTCATCTTTGATAATAATAGGAGTATCTACTGAGACACTCACCTTTAGAGTAGGCTGTGGTGATACATGAATTAAAGGTACTACATTCTCAGCATGTCTACTAAAACCAATATCTCTTTTTCTTTCAAAATCTATGAGAGGTACATGTTTAGTCAATTCTTCTTCATGTAGGATCAATTCCTCAATCCTTTCCATAGGATCTTATATTTCATAAAAGGCTTCTACATATATTAGATTATTGCTTCTTCTCCAAGCCTTGGCCATAAATATTTAGTTGTAAGTAGCCTTCCTCATCATCACTTGAGTTTCATCACAATTCATAATGACATAATCCATGAAAAATTCATGTTCATATCCTTTGAGTCTCTATGAGATATTGGAATGATAAATAAAGTTTGTAGGGCCAAATTTCTCCCACTTATTACCCAATGGCAAGCCATAATAATCTATTATGATGCCAATTGATTCATACCCTATATTAGTAATGATGGTAAAGCCATTGAAACATAGATTAGAAGGCATGAAAGTTTTCCTTCCATAGCTTTTGAGGTGTATGAAGGTTGAATAGCCTCATTTCCTTATAGTCTCAAGGTATGCAACCATATTGGGTATAGTTTTAGGTAGTAAAAATGGAGATGCCTCAAATCCATATACTCTAATCATAGTACAATCCTCAAGTGCATACCAATTCCACCAATTATGGTTTACCTTTACCTCATGATTTTTCTCCTTTTTCCTGAGGAATCTCTGTATCTCTAGGGAAAAATTGTAATCACATTTATGGGAAAGCAATGTATACAAGGTTTTGACAAAATATTCTTCAAAATACAAATAGTGGGATCTCCCACATCTATTATCCCATATGGACATCCACATCTAAACTAGTCTATAGTTCTCATCCCTATCCAAATCTTTGATTCTTAATTCCTCTCCCCACATTCTCATTTCTTTTCCTTCATAAAATATCATATGCATGAGTAGAGAATAGTGCTTGAAGTTGATGTCATCACTATTATTGTTAAAGGAATCAAGAGAAGTATTAATGACCTCAGACATGTATTCTTTATAATATAGGACCTAGCATCTTCAATTTGGAAATCTGTAACTAGAACCATGGGAACTATAGTCATTATAGTAGGAGCATGAATTCCTAGGACTTGGCCAGCATAATAGTATGTGTACTAGTAGTATTCTTCAAATGAATCCATTAGAAATGGAGGTCTTTCATCACTAGAGAATCTTCTAAGTTGGTTTCTTGGGCCCTTGGGTTTGTGCAATGGTAATTTCCACCTCCTATAACTTGTATCCATGGTCCAATATTCTTCCAATAGATCTCTTATCCTTAGTTTTAATTTCATGGATGTGTCAAGTTGAGAAACCATGCAAATATAATCTCGTGTTACGATAATAAATTGTGAACCATAGTGGGAATAGATTGCCCTCGTTTTAGGGTTGTAGTTTTTAGCTAGTGCCTTAACTAGTTCCATGTTGATAAACACATTCTAAAGGAATCACAAGTTTTTCCAAATTCATGTTCCATAGATTCAAGACAGGTCTATCTCTATACTTCTTTCTGTAATGATATATAAATAGATCATAGCCTCTCTACGAAGTCCACACATCTCCAAGATTTTTGTGCTTATCTTCCAATGTTTTGCATGTGTAGACACATAAAAATGACCTAGGCCTACACGCTCTATTTTACCACTTTAGTCCTAGCATAATTTTGACATCTTAATTATGTCCTTCGTCCACATTCCACTATTAATTAAATAATTCATAATTATTTAATTAATAATTTTCTGTTTATTTTTCATGATTATTAAATAAATAAATTTCATTTATTTATTCAATACATCACTAATAGTCTATTATCTTCTTACAATTAAATAAATTTATTAATTTATTTAATTATTAATAATATCCTCTAAATTAAATAATTATCTTTAATTATTTAATTGCCAAATTTAGCATTTCTCTCATTTTAAATAAATGAAATTATTTAAAATGATTTCACATTCATCACTGTTAGTTCGTTTTAGTAAATAATCTGAAAATCGATTATTTATTATCACATAAAATCCATAATTTGAATTAATTTAATTCAAAATGGTAATCTTCTTCCAAAAATCAAGTAATTGAGAGAATTCTTGATTTTCCAAATCTTCTTTTTTTCAATTCAACTTTTATCTTCTTGATTTTTTGAATCTCACAAATCAAGCAGTCTTTATCTTCCTGAATTTTGAAAATCTTTATCTTTTTAGCTAACTATCTCATTTATTCTTGACTGCTGATTCGATATACTCAAATGAAATCTCAACCACTCATTTAATAATTTTTCCCTAACCTTAATTAGGGATTTTCACATGAAATCTTGACCTCTGATTTTAGGCTTTTGTCAAACTTCAATCTTTTCCATCCATCCAAAATTGCATTTTCTATAAAAATGCCAATTTGGCTCACATTTTGGACTAGATGCACACATTCATGCATATGCTTGCACTTTGTTTCATGATTTTGGCATACTTATCTTGAGAATTAGAGCCATTTTCTCATAGACATAGGTATTTCTATTTCAAATCCTTCAAAGCTTGTTTAGGACTTTGGCATAGTCTTTGGCATCAAATTGCTCACACACTCAATCTGAGGGCAACAATCAACAAGTTAGAAGGTTCTATGAAGGTAAATCAATGGAAGCTTTGATGAGTGACAGGTATACTTGTTTCATTTATTTTAGCTATCTTCATTCTTGATAGCTTCTTTGGGTTTGTGCTTTAATTATTTGATGATCTAACCTTAGAAAAATAACCCTTAGATACAACATGAAGGATTTAATTAAGTTGTTCTCCTATATTTTTGTCTAAACCTAGGACACTGGTTTATTAATTATTGGTTTAGTTGTCTAGCCTTTGTTTCTACCTATTTACTTTTGGTTTCTAAGGGGTTCTATCCATCTCAAAACCCTACTTACATAGTACTTCAAGCAAATATTTATAGAACATGTTCAGTTGAGCAAAGAGCACTTGAATGAATGCCATGGTTTTTGAGCTGCTTGTTGTTGTCCAACCCTACCTCCTCAATTTTCAAACATTATTTGTAGTGTTTTTGATTTCTCAAGAATCATGTATATCGATATTTGGCTTACTTAAAGTAGCTCTGGTTCATAAATGGCACTCGTGCCACATTTTTAATCAACTACAATATCAACGGTAGTTGTCTCTCCAATGACCTCATTAGACATATGAACCAAGTGAGACATTATTTCATAATGTCGAAGAGACCTTAATTACATTGTCAAGGATTTCCTTTTCTTTCTTTGATGTATCTTTGATCCCTTTTCTAAATGTCAAAGAGAGATTTGAGTTTCTCTCTTTGATCCTACAAAGTCTCCTCAATGGCTACACTTCAAGTTCTTCCTTGAACTTCTAATATCTGAATGTTGATGAGACTAGTGAACATTTCTTTTCAATAAGCTTATGTCTCCTCGAAATACCCATGCTCCTCCTTTCAACAATGTTTCTTCAAATAACTCCTTTTGTTGTTTCTTTGAAATGTCGAAGAGACCCATTGTTATCTCACTTCAATGTCCCATAGTCTCATCAATATTATGGAGTTGTGTTTGTTAGAATGTCAAAAATTCTTTTATCAATATTTGTTTGGTGTCCCCATGTCTCTTCTACGTATTATTCTCATTTGTTGTTGTGGTGTCAAAGAGACTTATTCATTTCTCACTTTGACACACTAATGTCTCTTTGATATTTCCATTGAACTCACTCGACCATGTTTTTGTCAGTAATTTACCATTTATTTTATAATAATCTCTTGATGTTTGAGAGATGTTTTTTTGTTTCCTAAATGCAAAATAATCATGTATCCTCAGAGTATCGATTTTACTATGTCTTGTTGGAGAGATAAGTTAACTTTTCTCTTTGAAATATTGCTCTCTTGGTATTTGGAGAGACATTCAGTATGCCACCTTAATGAATGAGGGTCTTATTGACATTTTCATCGGCCTTTTATTGATCTTGTCAAGGAGAATTTGGTGAAGCTTTGTTTGATATGGAATTGTCTTGGTGACATACCTTGTGCTACCGAGGAAGTATCTTATGAAGGGTATTTATTTTAAAGTGATAATCAAAGTCTTTATTTTATGATCTATGTACACAAATTTTAATGTCAAATATAGTAAAAAATTAAGGGAAATGGGGCTTACGATGGATATGGAGTGATAAATGGGAATGGAGACAAGTGAAAACCAAGGTGGATTTTTTAGCTCCAACAAAACCTTAAACTATGGATATAACACCTTTGAACACCTCTAATCAACATATCTAAACCACACAGATAGATCTTCAACCATGAAGAAATGTGGAGCAAAACAATGAACACAACTTTTTCACACTAAACACTCTTCACCATATTGTTTCCTCTTTTATTCAAATTTTCTCAAAAACACTTGGAAACCAAGCACCACAAACTCAAACTCATCACTTGGAACACTTCTACAACATCTCAACCATGCCTTCGATTGAACATCACCAATGAATGCTCATCAAAGCAATACTAGGGGTTGACATCAATGATACTACTAATGAAAAGATAATGCAACCAACCAAAGCATCTCTATAGGCTTCCAAGAATCTCCCCATAGACCTATTGACATTAATTCAAAAACAAAGATCTGTTGACATAAATGAAAAATTAAACTTCCAACAATCTCCCCCTTTGTCATTGATGGAAACACATGGAAAAACCATCAACAACAAAAAAAATGTTCAACTTTGATCACCAACTCATATACTGCACCATAGTACACGCTGCCCCCCCTTACACAAACATCAACTCTTTCCAACACTTTCTCTTTCTCATGACTTAATTTATAAGTTTATTTAGTTAACTCTCTACCCCTTTGACATCAATAGAAAAGGGTGACACACTTGTATCTCTCCCCCTTTGACATCAAATATGCATGCTTTGTCTCCCTCGAAGGAAACACCTCTAAGGGATAACAACTGCTCTGCAACTACCTTTTCTTTTACTACACTTTATTTTCTTCACACCTTCTCTACACACTACAAAACATACTTCACCTACTAGAAAAAACTACAAATATCCTTTCACATAGTTGACAAAGGAGAACACCTATATACCACACAATGACAACACTTACTCCCTTGGACTACAACAACCAACAATTCTACTACCTACTCCCCATGAGAGGTAGCCACCAATATTAGTCCAAAATAGGGAATGAATCTTGAGATCCATTAGACTAATGCATATCCTTATGCATCTACTTGAAAGAATGTGGGGAAATACCCCCAACTTCTCTTAGAGATACTCAAAATTAACCTTAGGAAAAGCCTTTATGAAGATATCTACAACTTGATCCTTAGTGGGAACATACTCCAACTTCACCTCATTCTCTACAACCATCTCCCTCAAGAAGTGATATCAGATTGAAATATTCTTTTTCCTTGAATACACTACCAGATTCTTTAAAATATTAATAGCACTTGTATTATCACATAAGATAGAAATAGGATCATCATATACCACTTTGATATCCTCCAAAGTTTGCTTCATCTATAACACCTATGTGTAACATGATGTTTTAGCAATGCATTATACCTCAATAGTAGATAATGAAACTGAATCCTACTTCTTACTTAGCCAAGACACCAACCTACTTCCAAGAAAGAAAGAACCACCACTTGTACTCTTTAATCTACATTTGTATTTAGATTGAAATCAATATATTTTGAATACCACAAACCATGGTTCAAAGTGCCTTTCAAATATTTGAATATCCTCTTCACTGCTACCAGATCTGATTATTTGGGCTCTTCTTGAAATATAGCAATAAGACAAAGTGCATGCATGATACCCAATCTAGGTGTAGTTAGATATAGCAATCCTCCAATCATTGATTGGTATTTTCTCTTATCAGCCTTTGGAGATTCTTTTTTCTTAGTTTACAACCAGTAACCATGGGAATACACAAAGGTTTAGAGTCTTCCATCACAAACTTCTTTAACATTTCCTTGGAATACTTATATTGTAAAATGAATATCATGTTCTTTGTCTAATTAATTTGAATTACAAGGAAGAAATTCATTTCCCTAAAAGTAGACATTTCGAACTCTTTCTAAATTTCTTTTACAAATCTCTTGCACATAATTTCATTTCATCCAATTATTATATCTTCAACATACACAACCACAATTAGGATTTGATCATTTTGAACTTTTAAATAAAGATTGCTATTTAAAATACCTTTATTGAATCCTTGCTGCAACAAGTACCTATCTAATCTTTCATACCAAGCTCTAGGAGATTTCTTGACACAATATAATTCCTTCTTCAATCTCGAAACCATATTAGGATAATTTGATAACTGAAATCCTTATAGTTTTTCAATATAAACTGTTGAAATGAACAAGACAGCAGAGAGGGGGTGAATTACTTGTAACAAATTAAACCCTCAATAGTAATTATATCCAAAAACATTCATTGATTCCTTATTCTATTAGATTGATTAAACATGAAATGCAAATAACAAAAACTGAAATCACAACAAAATACACACGAAAAAACTAGATTTACATGGAAATCCCAATGAGGGTAAAACATGCTGAGGATTAGCTCACAATATAAGTAATAGAAAAACTAGTACAAAGGGGCTCACTGCCAAAATAGGAAACATTGTCCAAAAAGGCTCATAGCTAGGGCTCACAGCCATAGAAAGAATATAAGATAGAAGAAGAATGTTACAAAGAGAAACACTTCTCAATGCAACAAGGAGTTCACCACAATTGCTCGCACACTTTCACAATCACACATGAAATATTTTAGATGCCTTTAGCTCACTGCCTTCAGGAACCCTAACATGAAGTTCACACTGCTTTGCTCGCATTCAAATCACACACTTCACTCACACCAATCTCCCATCTATATTGCTTCTTATTCTTCCATACACCCTCTTGCATCAACACCATACATATTTATATCAAGTTCTATTAAAAACGTTGTCCAATGTTGGCCACTAGCCATTATACATTCTAATTTGGAATAGTTTGGCACCCAAAAGTTCCCACAATGGATAGGAATGAAATAAAACGTACATAAATCCTTAATTACGACACAAATAGATCCCAACACACTTCAACACACTTCTACAATCCTCACATGTAGTGTTAAAAACAAGGTTGTCCAACACCTATTTAAAACACCATAGACATTAAGTACATGCTTCCATAAATCAAGAAAAAAGTTTTGGATAACATAATTTACTTGAACTCAATCTAGAAAAATCCATGAACTACTTAAGATTCATCAAATACTTCAACCAAGCTTCACATGAATAGCTAGTTTAACTCAAGACAACTGATAACCCTTGTTCACACACTGAAAAATGAAACTCACTCTGTACTACACCAAATCAAGTAAAAAATTGAAAATAGAAAGATAAAATCATTATAAGAAACTTTCCAAATCTTTACATCCTAGATCCAAAAGGTAGAGAAATGTAGAGGAAATAAATTTCTCCTAGACCGCAGAAAAAATTACTAAACAACTAATTCACACACCGGTGAAAATATCTCACACTATGCAATGATCTAAAAATCTTAATTTTGAATATAGCAACCTCTGAAAAACTTGAATAACTAATCAGATATGTGTAGCCATAATATCAACATATAAAGAATGTGGAGCACAATACTAAAGTACACTATGATGATTTGCATAGTGCGGTCACGGTAGGAGGGTCCTTAAAGAGAACAATCTAGACTGTGCAACAAGAGTCACACAACAAAAAGAACATGAAATATGGAGGAAAATGTAGATTCAAGAATTCTCATTAACAAAAATCTCAATTACAAACAACCAACAACATCCGGGCTTACAGATTTGGCTCATAGGCCTAATATAACATGTTCAAAATAAAACATTTCTATATGCTCCTTAATGCTAGCTTAAATCTAACATCTCAAAGCTATCATTCCACTAACTGACTCTCTAATGATCCACTACAATTATTTATATCACATATTGCGATCTAGAATCATTTGTGTCAGCCAAAGAACATTACAATCTCCAATGAAGAAAATGTAACATGTGCATGAATAGTTTGGCCTCAAATTTGAATTACTCCTCAGTGAATGCATATGATGAAGTGTGGACCTAAAATTAAAGTTGGGGAAACTCCATGGAAAAATTCAAATCACACCATAAGGATCTGCAAGTTATGGGAACAATCACGAATGATCAAACTTGTCGTTGGGCTTGAAAATTATTTTGATGCCAGATCAAGAAACTGGCACTAAATCCAGAAGCAATAACTTTTAAAAAAAAGATACAATCACGCTAAAATATTGGAATAAGTAAAATGAACATGTCAATGATGTAAACATAGATCCATAGGGTCTAGTGCGAAAATATGACGAGTCCACCAACTTGAACTAAATAGGAACTGAACAAGAACAAAAATTGAAAGAAAATATTTTTGGTCGATGCAAGATTGCCAAGAACCAAGGATGTTCCTACATTAGACATCCGGGGTTGTTTGAAAAGTGATTCCCTCAGTTTTTTGGGGCTAAAGAAAAACCAAGATGGTCCACCTCATCTTTTGAAATCCAAGAAAAATCCTCCACTGGTCTGCCCTTCCCTTTCACAAGATATTATTTGTACTGTCTTCCATGAGTTTTCCTCCCATATTTAACATCCAAAATCTCTTCTATCTAATCTAATTGTTGTTTAGGAAACTGATACTCCAATTTTTCTTTACTTTCTTCACTGAATTCTGCTTCATGGTATTGATGTAGATTTGCAATGTTGAATATAGGTGATATACCCATGTTATCTGGTAACTCCACTTCATATGCATTTCCTAAATCAAATTTCTTCAAAATCTTACAAGGTCCAAACTTCCTCATCTTTAGCTTATTGTATGTGCCAATTGGAAATATTTCCTTCCTCAAATACACCATCACTTCATCTCCAACTTTGAACTCCTTATGTCTCCTCTTTTCATATGCTTTCTCCTTATATTTTTGATTCATATCTTCCAATTGCTCCTTCACTTGAGTATGCACTTTCTTCATGTGTTCTACAAATTTCTCTACTTTTGCACTCCTTTTATCTTCCATGCCGATGTCTCTCAACTTGGATATACCTCTAGGATGAAATCCAGTAACAATCTCAAAAGGTGTCTTTCATGTACTCTTGTTCACTGAATTATTGTAAGAAAACTCTTCTTGTGCAAGGACTAAATCCCAATTGTTGGTCTTCTCTCCAATGAAGCATCTCAACAAATTCCCAAAACTCTTGTTTACTACCTCTATTTTTCCATCAGTCTATGGGTGAAAAGTAGAACTAAACTTCAAATCTATCTTCAACTTCTTCCAAAGTGTCCTCCAAAAGTAACCACGAAACTTTGTATCTCTATCTGAAAAAATACTCTTAGGTAATCTATGCAATCTGATTACTTCTTTGAAAAACAAGTTTGCTACATGTATTGCATCTTTTTTCTTCCTACAAGGTATGAAATGTGCCATTTTAGAAAATATATCCACCACCAAAAAAATAGAATCATTACCTCTTTGTGTCTTTGGAAAACCAAGTATGAAATCCATGTTGATATCCTCCCAAGGTCTCTTTGGAACTATTAAAGGCTTATACAATCTCAAATTCTAACTACTCTCTTTTGCAACTTGAAAAAAACTAAAACTCTACACAAATTTCCTAACATCCTTATGAATCTGTAGCAAAAAGTAATTCTCACTTACCAATGCTACTATCTTATCAATTCCAAAGTGTCCTAACAATCCTCCACTATGTTTTTCTTTCACCAAGTTATCCCTCATTAAAATTTGGGGTATACACAAATAAATTCCTCTAAACAACATATCCTCCTAAATGAAATAATCCAACCACTGACTCCTATCCCCTAATACTGGTTCTTTACAAGCTCTCTAAGGTTTTGAAAAATTTGTGTCTTCCTCATATAAGTTCTTCAATTCATCAAAGCCTAATACCTCCACTCTCATCTCTATTAGTAAATTCCTTCTCCTACTCAAAGCATCAACAAATCTATTTGAATTTCCACTCCTATGCTTAAAAAAAAGTATAACTCTACAAGAATTACACCTATCTCATGTGTCTTTGATTCAACTTACCTTGATTGTTCAAATATTGCAAATCCTGATGATCCATATACAACACAAACTCCTTAGGCAACAAGTAATGTCTCCACTTCTTCAAGGCTTGAACTATGGCATAAAACTCCTAATCATGCATTGATTATCTTCTCCTAGCATCATTCAAATTCTCACTGAAATAAGCTATTGGTCTCCCTACTTGACTTAATACTGCTCCAATTGCATTTCCACTTGCATCACAATCTACCTGAAATACCTTATCAAAATATGGTAAAGACAACATAGGCTATTCAGTCACCTTCTGTTTCAACAACTCAATTTTTTTATCTTCTCCAAATGTCCACCTACAATCCTTCTTATCTCCTCTCAATGTTTCTATCATAGGACTACAAATAAAACTAAAATTCCTAATGAATTTCTAATAGAAACTAGACAATCCATGAAATGATCTTACCTCTCCAATGCTATCTGGTGTAGGTCATTCAAAAATTGCTCTTACCTTCTCATGACCCATCTTCAATCCATCCACAAATATCACAAATCCTAGATATACCAATTCTTCCTTCATGAACTACACTTCTTAATGTTTATCAACAACTGTTGTTCTCTCAAGCTCTGCAAAACTTGTCTTATATACAACAAATTCTCTTCTCTAGTCTTACTAAAAATCAAGATGTGATCCAAATAAACAATCACAAAATTACCCAATAATTTCTTCAATACCTCATTCATCAACCTCATGAAAGTGCTCGGTGAATTTGTTAGTCCAAAATGCATCACCAACCATTCATACAATTCTTCATTTGTCTTGAATGTTGTCTTCCATTCATCCCCTTCTCTGATTCTGATCTAATGATATCCACTCTTCAAGTCTATCTTTGTAAAGTATTTAGCTCTACTCAAACAATCCATAATGTCATCCATCCAGGGCAAAGGAAATCTATACTTCACTTTGATCTTGTTTATGGCTCTAAAATCTGTACACATCCTCCATTCTCCATCCTTCTTAGGTGCTAACACAACAAGTGTTGCACAAGGACTTAAGCTTTCTCTTATCAAACCTTTCCTCAACAACCCTTGCACTTGTCTATTCAACTCTTCATTCTCTACAGGTGTCATCCAGTGTGCTGATTTATTAGGAAAAATAGCTCTAGGAATTAGATCCATGAAATGACTAATACTCCTCATAGGTGGTAATCCATTAGGTACATTATCTGAAATGATCTTCTCATACTCTACCAGCATCTCCATTATCTCTTCTGGTTGTTCCTTTGCATGCTTCAAGTCTTCAACCTTCTTAGGAACCAAGGCATAACAATTGTTCTCATGTCTCAATCTATCCAGAAATATCCTTCCGTCAACCAAACAAATTCTAGCACTCGTACAAACCTCAACTTTAGGAAAAACCTCCAATGGCAACAAGGTTTGCTTCATCCCATTATAAACAATATTATATGTATTCTTCTTCCCATCATAAATAGCCTATCTATTATACTATCAAGGCCTTCCCAACAAAACATGGCATACATCCATAGGCATGATATCACACAAAACTTCATCATGGTAATTTCTTATCTTCAATTTTACCAAACATTGTTCACTTAACAATATCTTATGATCATCTTGAATCCATGTTATCTGATAGGGCTTCAGGTGTTTCAATCTTTCCAACTTCAATTTGGTCACCATATCTTTAGAAACTAGGTTATTAGAACTTCCATTGTCAACAATCACTCTGCAACATTTACCAACTACCTTGCATCAAGTCTGAAAAAAATTCTTTCTCTGCAACAGTTCCTACTCCATCTCACTTTGACATAATACTCTTCTATTCACCAACACTTCTCCATCTTTCTAGTTTATTAGATGATCCAACATGATCTTCCTCAACAAAGGTTGTTCTATTATTTTTTGTCTTTCTACTTGTCTCTCCTTGATTACATTCAAATGCTCTATGTCCTTCTCCACCACACTTAAAACAAGTTCCCCTAAATACTCTTTTCTCTTCTCCTCTATCATCTTTTCTATAACCTTCATTGTAGTAACCACTATATCCTCCTCTTCAGTAAGAGTTTCCATCATCTCTACAGTATGAATTATCATTTTTGCTAACCTCCTTATCCTTATTTTGATCTACAAAAGTTCCTTTTCCTCCTCCAATAAAAATTCTTCCTCTCTACCTTTGCTCATTTCTCTTATTCATCTTCTCTTCTACTTTTAGGGCACATTGGTGTGCCTCTTCCACACTCTGCAACCTGATTAGACTAATTTCATCCTGTATGGATGACCTCAAACCATTCACATACCTAGCTACTTGCTTGATCTCATCCTCTGAGTGTACAGATCTGATATCCAACTTGTAGAACTCCTCAATATACTCTCTCACACTTAACTCCTTTTGCTTGAAATTTTATAACTTCCAAAACAAACTAATTTGATAATTTGTAAGCGTAAAATTTTTCTTCAAATTATTCACCATCTGATCCCATGATTTTATTTTTTCCTTTCCTCTTCTTTGCCTATCTATCTATAAATGTTCCCACCAAAGGGATGCATGTCCTTTTAACTTTGTACAAGAAAATTTCACCTTCTTATCTTTAGTGGTACCTTCAAACTCAAAATAATTTTCCATCTCTGTTATCCAATCTAGCAATTCATCTAAATCTAACTTACCATTATAATCTAGTGGATTGAAATGTCGTTTTGTGTTTGCTCTAGTTAGGGCTCTTATGAACCTATATTTTCCCTAATCTAGGCTAGGTTGATTTTATCTTCTCCTTTCTTCTTGTACTTCTACCTCTTCATCACTCACATCATCAACTGGTCAACCTCTCCTCTGGGTTGTTTCAATTGCACCTAATCTAGCAACAATTCCTCTCAACATCTCCATTAAAGTTGGGTCTGCATTTCCATGTGCTCCATTTCCTCTAACATTTCTTCTTCCCACCATCTTTACACAAGTCCTCTATAGTTGTAGGTTGGATTCTCAATCTGCCACCCCACAACAAACCTTCAACCAGACTCCGCAAATTCTAGTAATCTCTCACGGATTGAATCTCACTTTGATACCAATTTGGTGCAGCCATGATAGGAGGGTCCTTAAATAGAACAATCTAGACCATGTAACAAGGGTCACACAAAAGAAGCAACACAAAATATGGAGGAAAATGTAGATTCAAACATTCTCATTAACATAAATCTCAATTACAAACAACCAGCAACATCTGGGCTTATAGATTTGGCTCACAGGCCTGGTATAACATATCCAAAAATACAACATTCCTATATGCTCCTTAATGCAACCTGAAATCTAACATCTCAAATCTATCATTCCACTAAATATCTCTAATGATCCACTACAATGGTTTATATCACATCTTGAGATCTAGAATCATCCACGTCAGCCAACGATCATTACAATCTCCAATGAAGAAAATGTAATGTTTGCATGAATAGGTCAGTCTCAAATTTGAATTACTCCTCGGTGAATGCATAGGATGAAGTGTGGACCTAAAATTAAGGTTTGGGACACTCCATGGAACAATTCAAATCACACCATCGAGATCCACAATTTATGGGAACAATCCATGAATGATCAAACTAGTCATTGGGCTTGAAAATTATTTTGGTGGTGGTTCAAGAAACTGCCACTAAATCCAAAAGTGATAACTTGCCAGAAAAAGATCCAATCACTCTCAAATATTGGAATAAAGAAAATGAACATGTCAACGATGTAAACATAGATCCATAGGATCTAGTGAGAAAATATGACGAGTCCACCAACTTGAACTAAACAGGAACTAAATAAGAACAAAAATTGAAAGAAAATATTTTTGGCTAATGCAAGATTACCAAGAACCAAGGATACTCCTCCATCATTGCACAACATAGTTTACTCTATTTATTAAATTTTCTCAAAAGCACTTGAAAATCAAGTACCATCATCTCAGCTTGTTACCTCATCTTTAGACTCTACAACAAAAGAATAACTCCATGTACACACAACAATACCTCAAGGTGTCAACTACACATACATAACCTATTTTCCTCTTTTCATAATTTTTTCAATATCCTCAACATATTCATCCCATAGTTGACATCAATGACAACACAAGTTAGCAAACTTCCTATTGACATCAATGAAAACACCATCATTTCATTCTTGCAATAATATCCCCATTTTTCATTAATGACAAAACAATATGTGAAAAGACACCAAAGACCACATAAATGTTTTGAACACACTCTCTTTTTATTATATTAGATAGCCTACACAAAATTCCTAACTTTCTTTTTCTCATGATCCTCTCCCCCTAAGTAAATAGGTTTTTTTTCATATGATTCTCTCTCCCCCTTTGACATTAATGGAAAAGTATAAATTTTTTTTTGTTCTTCTTCCTCTTTGACAGTGAACCAAATTAGCTGCTTTGAATACTCCCCCTTAGGAGTATACCAACTAAATCAATAACACAATGACAACACATAACACTACCCACTCCCCTTGAGAGGTAGCCACCAACATCAGTCAAGAAAAGAGATAGATCCATAGATCTATTGGACCATTGCACCTCTATATGCATCTAGTTCAAGAAAGGAGGGGCAATAACCCCCAACTTCTCCCGAAGATACTCAAAAGTATCCTTAGGAAAGGTTTTAGTAAATGTATCAACAATCCAATCCTTTGTAAGAACATACTCAAGCTTCACTTCATTCTCTATAACCTTCACTCTTAAAAATTGATACCTGATAGATATATGCTTTTTCCTTGAATGCATCACTAGATTCTTTGAAATGTTTATTGCACTTGTATTATCACAAAAGAAAGATATGGGTTTGTTAAATATAACTTTGATATCTTTCAATGTTTGTCTCATCCATAATAATTGTATACAACATGAAGCTACTACAATATACTTAGCTTATACAATGGATAAAGAAACTGAATCTTGTTTCTTACTCAGCCATGACACCAATCTACTTCCAAAAAAGAATGCACCACCACTTGTACTTTTCCTATCATCAACACAACCAGCCAATTTATGTATGCTAATGCATATATTATGTAGGGTTTAGTTTCAAACATTGTGTTGACAAGATGATGAAATTATTATATGTGTATTTGTATAAGAATTTAATGTGAATTTAGTATACTTGGGATACCAATAACCATAATCAGGTTTGCCACTTAATGATGTAGAGTGTGCAGGGAAGACAAGTCTTTAATGGCAAGCTTCTCTCAAATACTCTAAGTGGTCTCTTCAATTCCACTATCCCTTCATGGAGACAACCCAACCACCCAACAAGGATTCTCACAACTAGAAATATCTAAGGACTTGGGGATGATTAGAACACTCTCACCATGACAAAACCATGGCCAACACCCAAACCTTGCACTTAGGAATCATCACTCATCCATCACTTCAAGATAGGCCTATGCAACCTTGTAGCCCTATCCAACCAAGACAGCCATAATAAAAGTTTGTTAATGGAAAGAACCAAGCAAAATAACTTAGTTTTAGGCTCCCAACAAGGTCCTATACAAGTTTTCAAATGCATAAGAGAAGACACTAAGAACATATGCTTCAAAAGATAGACCTTCAATCCACAAGGAAGCCTAATTAGGCCCGCACAAAGAAAGAACCAATCTACCTAGGCACACCCCAACACCCCTAAAGCCTTCAATAGGTTCCTTAGTATTCCCCAAGACCACTTTTACACATTTCAACCATCATCCTTGCACAAACACCCAACATTCTGCAAGTACTCTCTCCAAAGTTTAGTTTTTAGGCCTATCACATAGAGATGCCAGGCCTAATTCATCATGGAACTCTCACAAAACTCCATTCTTCCTATTGAAACCACTTGAAACATAAAAAAAACTCCTAAACCTACCATTCCACAAAATATTAGTCCTTTACCATGATGGAATGGAGAGTTATATGCATTTTAGTGGCCAAACCCTAGTTTGGTAGGGTTTCAGACCCACTTCTAGAAAATTGGAGATAGCTTTCTTGTTTCTTGATGAAATCATACCAAACCACTACCAAAAGAAAGGTGACTCCTTCCTATTTCAATCCATATATGTTTGAATCTTGTACAGTGACATCACATGCCATACAAATCAAATTAGTAGAGAGAAAATGCAAGAAATCCAAAAAATAGAGTTTCTTTGTATTCAAATCTTCACAAAATTCAACAGCCTTGCCTCAACCACAAGGAGGATTTTTAAGCATGCAAATACCTCTTCCAATGGTCCTAAACTAATTTTTGAATGAGGATACCATTGGTTGTGTTTTTACAATTTTAGTTTGAAGAAATTACACAAAGCATTACTTGGATACACCGAGTTTACATAAAACCTTGACTTGACACCAAACAACAATTAATACAACCTATTACAAACATTGAAATGATCCATTGGACCTTATTACATCATGAACACATTTGAAAAAAAATAAAAACATAACAAAAGCCTCATGGAGGCATGAGAACCTCAAGGTGCCCCTACACCACTTAAATATTTGAATATTTACTTCACTGCTACATCATGTGTTTCTTTCAGATCTTCTCAAAATCTAGCAACAAGACAAACTGCATGCATGATATCCAATCTAGTAGCAATTAAATATAGTAGTCCACCAATCATATATCTATACTTGATCTGATCAGCCTTAGGTGAATCATCATATTTTCTTTATTTACAACTAGTCACCATAGGTGTACATGTTGGTTTGAAGTCATCCATTCCAAACTTCTTCAACATTTCTTTGACATACTTAGACCGTGAAATGAAAATCCATTTATCAATTTTGATTGATCTGTATCGCAAGAAAGAAATTCATGTACCTAAACATTGACATCTCAAATTATTTCTACATTTCTTCAACAAATTTCCTGCACATAGCCTCATTTCCACTAAAGATAATATCATCCACATATAAAACTACTATCAGGATTTCGTATTTGTCAATTATAAAGTAAATATTACTATCTGTGGAGCCCTTGTTGAAACCTTGTTGTATCAAGTACCTATCAAATATTAAATAAAAGCTCTGGGAGCTTGCTTCAAACCATATAGTTCCTTCTTCAACTTACATACCATGTCTAGTTGATCTAAAAATTGAAAACCTTTCAATTGTTCCATATAAACCTCTTCTTCCAATTCTCCATTCAAAAAAGGAGACTTCACATCTATTTGATAAACCTTAAAATATTTTGTGCTACAAATGCCAAAAAAATTCTGACAGCTTCCATCCTAGCCATAGGAGCAAAAGTCTCCTCAAAATTTATGCCTTCTACTTGTGAATGAACCTTACACACAAGTATTGCTTTGTTTCTAACAACTTCTCCATTTTCATTCAACTTGTCCTTGAATACCCATTTAGTTCCAATTATTTTTTTGTTTTCCATTCTAGGGACTACTTCTCAAGTTTTATTCTTCTCTATCTACATAAGTTCTTCTTCCATTTCCTTCATCCAATATTCATCCTTGCATGCTTCACTCACTAATTTAGGTTCAAATTTAGAAAGTAAGCAAAAATTCACCTCAACTTTAGTAGCTTTGCTTCTTATTAATACACATTTCCTATTATCTCCAATAATATGATTTTTGGAAGGATTCTTTTGCACATACTTAGGGTTTTTAGGGGTCTTCTCTAGAGCTTCTTCCTCTTCATTCTATACTTCTTATTCATCAATTATTCCTTCTACTTCTCTGCAATCAAGTTTATCTAACACATATCTATCTACTATAATAGAATTCTACAAGTTTTAATCAACTTTAACATTTGCAATTTCAACTATCTTTCTCAACCTTTTGTTGTAACATCTATAAGCTTTGCTCTTAATAGAATATCCAAAGAAGATGTTAGAGTACAGGTTTTAACTTAATTATGTTACCTTTATTCCTTTCTTAAGATTTCACTTAAATTGCATATTTGTGACTTTTAATAATTCTTTTAATTATTAAATGTCTAGCTTTTAGGTTTTGCATGATCTCCTTTTAAGGATTGATCATTGTAAATAATTCATTCTATTGTTTTGTTAATATATCTTTCATATTATAGAGCTTCAAAACCTTTCTTCATTTTTTCTCCATTATCTTCCTTATGATAGGTATCTCTTTGCATCCAGGTGCTCTTAGACTTTGAAGTTAGTTTTGACAACTTCTACATGGTATTAGAGTGTGGACCTACTGCAACCTATTCTTGTTTTGAAGATTTTGGAGCTACAAGGGTTTGATCTGGGTTTCACAGGTTTTCAGTTTTATTTTTTGTGGATTTGGCATACTTTGTTCTTTGGGCTCATTTTGGGCCCAAACAGACCTTGCCATTGGATTCGCAGCACCTGCAAACCCCTATTTTCATGTAAAGCTTGTCCAATTTGGCCACAGTTGATCAGGGAGGCAAAACAAATTTGGTCCTAAGGTCGTACAGCTTCATGGCATGATTTTCGAGGTCAATTTTAAAAAAAAAATTAAAAAATAAAAAAAACCAAAGGTTTTTTAATTAATTTTTGCACTCACAGTGTATTAGGGGTCCACCACCCGATGGTCACCCATCCACCACCACCGGTGGTTCTAGCCTCCACTGCCGCACTCCCGACGGACCAACTCCAGTCCTATAAAGAACCAAGGGCTACATTTAGCCCTAGGGGCCACCCTTTCCCAAAGCCCCAATCATATTAAGGATTGTGGGCTCCACTAAGGAGCCAACACCCAACCCCCTAGTCGCTAAGTGGACTAGGGTCCGAATTTTTTTAAGCCCCTAGGGCTTACAAGAGGCCATATTGTGCTTTTTTCAGCTACTTTCACTAAAATAGGCATATCTTGGGAATTTTAGCTCAGATTTTCGAACAAAAATAGGCATTGGAAAGTTGGCTTTGAGCCTGTCATGATGGTGTATGATTTTTTCCAAAAATTTTAAGTTTGGATTACTTTTTTCGCAGTCAAATTCAGATCATGGTTTTTGCACTCTAGGGGGCATAACTTTTGCGTCCAAACTCTATTTTTCACAAATGAATAGGTGTCAGAAAGCTGGTTCAGTGCTCTGCACAATGATCAAACTTATTTTCCATTATTTTCTCCAAGTATATTTTATTCATCCTTTTGTGTTTTCACAGTTTGATTAATTACTTGGATGTTTTGGCACTTGGGAACCTCTTGTTTGCGTCATTTGGCTCTATTTCATTTGATCTACATGCAATAAGGTCATTTTTCTTAGATTTTTTAATTTGAAGAGTTATCATGTGTTTTTCTATTCATCCTTCTGTGATCAACTTGGATAAGGATAATTATGAGCCATGGGCAATGGGAAGACTTACACATTGTAGGTGGCTCAATATTTTTCCTTATTTACATGGACTCATACCTACACCAAAAACATCAAGGGGTTTATCAGAATGGGTTATTATTTGAGATCATATTGTAGCCTGAGTTATTGGTTGTAGTGTTGATTTTGACACTTTGTGTGCTTTATCCGACATTTGTTGTCCTCGCAAACTTTGGAAACATCTTTGGGAGATTTTTGGAGACTCTAATATCTCTCCATTCCCAGAGGATCCCACTACAGATTGTCTCATCCCTGTTGTAGATGTATATTTCATACCCTATGATAACTGTACTCTAGAGGAGCTTGAGTATATCATAGGTCTTGCATGTGTAATGGTTTAGAGACTTGTATTCATGTTCCCACTCTTCAAATTGAGACTTCATCAACATTTCCTATTGTTCCTAATTTAGTAAAGCAGGGCATCATTCATCTTCTAGAAATAGCTACTTGGGATTCGTATCTCATAGACATATCATCCTTGTTTGTAGAGTCCTATATTATAGATCTAGAGGATTATTTTGAGGACATTCATCTCCTCTACCTTGACAGTCAGGTTATCACTATACACCCACCATCATCTGTGTATTCATAGGTTTTATTTCAAGATTTTCCACATCAATTTGGATTTGGCATCATATGTTTCAGTTCAGACAACAAGATTCTTTAGCATCCTATCATGGCACACATCTTGAGATAGATTGGTTCATCACTCTTTAGAGGGTTTCTTTGACATCATCCTTTGGATCCATTTCTTCCCAAGGGGAGGAATATCATTTGATGCTTCAAGATCTCTTTTTTGGATTCTACATCAGGAATCTACCATTGTGACAAGAGTTTATTCATTGTAGGGGGACCTTCTTGTCTCTTTTTCTCACTCTTAAGGGGGGAACATATTTGTACTTGTGTGATAGAAGTAGTTCTTGGGGGGTCATGTTGAGTCCTCCTTTTATCTCTCTTCTTCTTTCACTCTAGTTTTTCATCTCATTTTGGAGAGGAGTTTTCTCCCACTGGGTTGTCTCCTTTACTCTACTTTATAGAGATTTGGTTGTATTCAGGTACCTAATTAGGCCTAGTTTCTAGGACCCTTGTTTGCTTTCATGCATTATAGTTACCTTTGCTTCCTTTCTTAAGATTTCACTTAGGTTGCATATTTGTGACATTTAATAATTCTTTTAATTATTAAATGTCTAGCTTTTAGGTTTTGCATGATCTCCTTTTTAGCTTTTTTGGTGCCATAGCCAACTATCATTAATAAATTACATAAAGCAATGACCATCAACACCCTTAAGCTGATAGATGTTTCCATTTGTTCTCTTACCTACAATAATCATAGTTCTAGTGGTGCACGAGCACCTATTTGATCACATGCCTCCATGAATCCATATTGAGTTATTTGTTCCATTTTGATGTTTTTATATTGTAATAAGGTCCAAGAGGCCACCTT